>VZQC01006553.1:4942668-5209741 GCA_009823505.1 Rhizomys pruinosus
AAAAAAAAAAAAAAAAAAAAGAAAAAAAGCTATTGTCTCCATCAATTTGGATTAGGTTTAAGGGTTGAGTTCTTCTAGTCTTCATGAACCACTGGGTTCTCTCAAGTTTATTATGAATGTGACACATCTTTTGGAAAGGAATGAAATCAATAAAAAAAGACCCAAAGTCAACCATGCTGTCCTGTTCAAGCATGCACATGTTTTATTTAAGTATTCTCCAAAGATCTATTTGTTTCCAGCATAATGCAGGTATTATGCTATCCTTTGAAATAAGATATATGAATTTCAAACAAAATTGTCAAAAAACAATGACCTTAGTTACTCCATATGATACACAGAAATAATTACATTTCACTTACAATACAGATGCACTTAACACAGTCATCAAGAGTCATTTACCACCAACACAGTATTTTTAAATCTCCTAAAACATCAAAAGGATTTTTATTTCTTTTCCATAAATCTAATGAAATTAATAATTTGGGATAAATGACAAATCAAAAGAGGAAGAATTATCAACCAAAACAATTTAACTGCATTTTATTTTATGTATTATTAAGAACATGAAAATAGAACTTCTTATTGGGAATCAAAAGATGTTAAATATTCCTGATTGTAGTTTCTTTAGTCTATTTTTAAAAAGGTTTTCAGTAAATGCCATCAAAGTTTCACTACATATTTGCTCTAGAAGCATAAAGTGACAAGAGGCAGGTGTTAATAGAATTGTTAATATTCACGCTGCAGGAAGATTAGTAACTTTTTAAAAGACACACTAGGAGTAAAGCCAGTTTTTCCCAGAAGATAGCTGAGTTCGTCTTTCTCACTCCGCTATTTATGAAGATCTACTGTGTGCATAGCACTGTTCTAGGAGGTATTCTATAAACAGCAAGCAACAATTTCTGGCTTTACCTTAAAATGGCTGGATTAATCCTTTCTTATGATAAATTGTGACAAACACTTCAAAATGTCTATAGAAGAGGGATAATTATTAATTCTTTTCATGTATAGAAACTAAGCTTTAGTCCTTACAGTGGTGGCTTAAAATGAACAAAACTTTTCATTTGACATTAAACTTTTTTACACTCTTACGTGCAGACATGTCTGCTGATATATTTTAAGGGTGAAAAGGTATCAAGACTTTTCACTTAAATGTACATAGAGGTCAATTTTGCATCATCAAACTTCTGTCCTCCAGATATAGTGAAGAACATTGAGCCTTGTGGTACACAGGAATCTTTTGAGATAAATTGGTATTGCTTTCCTGAATGACATGAAAAGCATGTTTTCATCAAATGTTGCTCCAGAAACTCCAATTATCTCTGCATTTCAATTATTCTCAAAACGTATTCAAGATCTAAAGTAAAATAACAAATTGAGAAAGATTCTGAGATCATTGTTCCTGTGATTTTTAGTCCCAGTTAACTCTTCCTGAAACACATACTGATGTTTCCAGGGTCTGGGCTTTTCAACAAATAGCAAAAACATTAGAGAAAACTTACAGGTTTCAACTCCTTTACTTAGTTTTTGACAAGGGGATTAATAACAATCTGCTTACATTAACTTTTTGAGGAATACAAAAGTAGGAAATTCATTTGTACTAATGGTGAACACTAATCCCATTGATAATAAACTCAATAGAAAGATGCTATAGAAATCTGGAAACCGATAACGCACCAGGTCACAGGAATACAGTGGACCAAGAATACTACTGAAAAACATTTATGACACAGTAGTTTTGGATTAAAAAGTCACCTAAAACCCGGCCACACCACAAGGTTTCCTATGAATGTGGCCCTTACTGTCTCTATGAAGATATGGAAAGTTGAAACCCAAAGTCTTGATTCCTGATAGAACAGATATAGAGGGAATTATTGCAGTTGTAGCAAAGACTAGGTGCAACTTTAAATAAGACTTCATACTGAACTATCTGAACACTTTAAATTTACTAGTGAGAATCCTCATGAGAAACACTGTGGTTCTAAAAGGAGTTTATTTGCACAGCCCACCATGGAACATGAACACTCAGCTCATTGCAAGTGCACAGAAATTTCCCCTTTCTACAATTATAGTTTATCATGCCTATTCTGAAGACAACATAAGGAAACTGAGATCACTGCTCCAAAGAATTTTAGCATGCATTAGGATGGTTTCCTTCAGTCAATACAAATGGATTGTATGAGTTTTCTCATCTATAATAATCTTCACCAGAGCCAATGTTCATGGTTTTAACAGGAAAAATTTTTATCAAAATGTTTTCCATATTTTTTGTTTTGCATTCAACTGGAACATTATGTTCAAAGATTCATTTTATTTGTTTTATTAAAAAAAGAGTTCTGATCATAAGAAGCATCAATAGGTGGCATTTCATTGTGCTCATTCACAAAGTCAAAGGGCCACAGAGTCTTCCTTTATGGAATAGGTCAAACTCTGTCTAGAAATGCCATTTGGTGGTTTCATTCACACCCTCAAGGTTGAAAGCTTTATTTTTGCTTCACTATCAACCTTCTTGCTTTGCCATCTTAATCTGCAAAAAAAGGTTTATTGTTTCTTCTTTCTTCTACTTTGAGATTTTTTTTCCATAGAGAAAGACCAAATTCACTTAAGCCTGTGCCAGTTGTCTTACAAAGCAGATACCCTGACAATATTTCCTCCTGAGTACTCAGGAGACTCTGGCCTGTCGTCGCCTTCTGGTGTGGTCACTGGAGGTGTTGGGATGCTTATTATTGCTGTAGTCACGTAAGGTTGTTCACAGTTTAGTTTAACACACTCTTCCATTTTGGCATTTAAGCTGGATCGGCTAATGGGGGAAAAAACAAGTAAGTTATTTTTTTTAAGGTTGTTGTTCATATAACTGAAGAAAATGTATTTTACTGCTAATAAGCAATATTTTAAACATTTAAGAAGAAATACCATTTTCAGAAAATGAAGTACTCAAAATTTGTTATCTTGAACATACTAACAATCTTAAAAACTTGCTCAACTTAATTAAAACAAATTTTCTCTAGGCATATTCTATACAAATGCAAGAGAGAAAGAAAGGCTCAGTGGACATTTGGACAGCCAGTGGTACTCAAAACAAGACAGTTTTCTTTGGCAGGAATTCTGTAGAGGCTTGATGTTCCATTATGAAAAAAGCATGCCATGGGATTTTGCATTACTTTTGACCATGGAATCTTAGTCATGGTGTCATTTTGAAATGCACAGTGCCTTTAAAGCTCTCCCATTTGACAATGGCCACATGTTAAGAAACTCAAAAAGGCTTCAAGGTCAGTTCCTGTTCCATTCCTCTGAGTCCTAGTTTTGAAATATGTCCTGTCTTGAGTAGTAGGGTCTTATTTTCTACTTCTGACATCACTGCTCCAAAGAATTTTAGCATGCATTAGGATGGTTTCCTTCAGTCAATACAAATGGATAATCAAGAGTTGGGGTGATATATCGCCTGTGCTATTTTGAGAGTCTCTTGGATGACTCTCACCAACCATTCAAAGGGAGGTTTTTGTACACTGCTAAGGGAGGAAGTTAATCAATGGTACAACCCAGCCCTAAAGCCCAATAACCATAATAAGCTGCAGAGCAAACTACCTGTATTGGTGCAGTAGTGGTACTTTTATCTGGGGATAACCGACAGCTTTCTAATTGGACTTAAAAGCCTCTCAATGGGAATGAACTCATGAGAGCCACTGAAAACTCAGCCAAAGGCACAGAGCTGGAGAGGATATCGAGACTAGAGAAAACCTTATCCGTGTCATATCTCTAGAAAAATGAAATTTCTTACCATATACTTAACATGGAATCTTATATTTTTAAACAACAACAACAAAAAAAACCATATACCAGTCATCAAAGAAGCCTCTCTTTGCAGCAGATGGAGGCTACTGCAGAATCCCACAAATGGTCAGATACAGAAAATATACATCTAAAAGATGTCCAATCCTAAGAGACACATCTACAGTTGAGTCTCTACACCTGACTCGTGGAACACTGCAAAATGGGAAGAGAGAAAACGAGTGTATCCCTCAATTCTCATAAGTAAAGCTTCCTTATACAATAGAGTGCCATTCAAACAGAAGGCCACAAAAAGCCAAGCTTCAAAGAATGGGAACTTCCAGAATGTGTATCCCTTTATAGAACCCCTATATTAAATCTTACCCACCCATAGCTCCTTTCCACAATGATCCCTGGATCACTGGATCCAGGGATCATTGTGGAAAGGAGGCCAGAAACATTGTAAGAGGGCTGGTGCATGAACTTAGGGAAGCAATGGTTTTCAGACTTCTGGAAGCTTTCACATGTGAACTTGTGTCAATGTTGGCATCAGGCATGAACCCAGGCCAAACTCAGACAGGGTCTCAGAGTGGATCAAAGAGAAGAGTAGGGGACTGGCCCAGGATGGAGTGAACTACTGGAGACTGATTACTGCTGGATGAGGAAGAGTATGCCTTACCTAAAATTTCTAGATGTGCTGACTAGACTCCAGTGGATGAATTTGCACAGAAGGACATCTGGGTTCAAAGCCTTGACTGGATAGGGCTTAACGTGGATGATGCAATGAATGAGCTCTGATGGGGGGGTTGGGGCATCAAGGGGGGCTAAATTTGATTAGGAACCATTGCATGGAATGTACAAATGCTCAATAGAAAAAGAAACTCAAAGTTAAGTCTAACTACCTAAAACCTCAAGGTTTCCACAAGTGACCTTCTAAACACAAATTTTATGCTTAATTTATTTTAATTTGTGAAATACAGCATTCATGTCTTAAGATTTTTTCCAAATAGTTTTTCATTTTCCACTTCATTTTCTAATGAAAGTAGAAGAGCACAGAGATATCAGAAATTTATCATTCCTCTAAATTTCAACACTCTAGTTTTAGACATGCCCAACCTTTATAAACCAGCATGGTCTGAATTCAAAATCCCATTTAAGATTTCAACCAAGATTTCACCAACAGAAAAGTGGTCAGTTTAGAGACTGTCTGAGAATCCGCGACATTCAAATTAAAGAACAAAGTGAAATAAAATGGCCTTTTTTTGGGACTTGCATAGTTTTAATGTAGTGCAGTTACTCATGCTTATGATTATTAATGTAAAAGTTTCATATTTCATTTGTCTTTTTGTGTTACATTGAATTTTTGGGTGTTTGAGGTGCAACACATACTTTTATGACCAAAACACTAGAATGATAGAAGATATTTTGGGGAAGTTTTAATTTTCACCACTACACTGAATGTGTTGATGAGTTTTAGTTGATGTTGAATAATGTTCTACTATATGATGCTGTTTTTATTTCTCTGTTAGGGGTATGGACTAGCATCTCAGGATATTTGAATTTACATAAGGCTTCCTGAGCCTAGAGGTTCTTGATCAAATACAAAAAATGTGGAATTGAAGAAATATAAACATATTGTATGTATCCAAGCAGATATTTTCTTCTTTCTACTTTTAATACTGATATAATGTAAACTCTTTTCATGGTTGTTGTGTGATGTGCATGCATGTATGTATGTATGAACTTTTGCATGTGTGTGAGTACACATATATATATGTGTGCATGTGCCTGGAGGTCAGAAGTTGATGTTGGCTGTCTTCCTTCCTCACTCACCATTTTTTTTTTTTTTTTGTATTTTTGAGACAGGGTCTCCCTTTAGTCCCAGTTGGCCTGGAGCTCGCTCTGCACACCAGGCAGGCTTTGAACTCACAGAGATCAGCCTCCCTCTGCCTCCTGAGTCATCTCTTGCTGAGCTCAAAGATCACCAGTTCCAGCTGGTCTAGCTACCCAAGTACTGGGAGCCTCTGCCTCCCAAGTACTGGGATTGTGGGCGAATGCTGTGTGTGCCCAGCTTTTATGTGGGTTCCAGAGATTTGAGCTCAGGTCCTTAGGCTTCCATGACAAGCATTTATCCACTGAGCCATCTCTTCAGCCTCCTAAATGCCAATTTTATCCCTTAGTGGACATGCATTTCTCTTCTGTCAGCTGTTTTCTTTTTCTTTCCTAGGAGTTAGTACTTAGGAGCCATGTCAATAGCACTGTGACTGCAGGGGGCATAGTCTGTGATGCAGGACAGGTATGAACACAGCACAGATCAATTTCAGGTACCTGTTGGATAGTGGTGTTCTCTCCACACATCTGATCTGAATTGTACTGAGCTCCTGCACACTGCCTCGGTGACTTCCGGATACATTGGTGTTTGGAATGCGGAAAGATTTTTTGTGTCGTCTTGAGCAGCAAGTGCTGGTGACTCCTTGTTGTGAAGAGATAGAGGGACTGTGACTCGAAGGACGATTGACAGTGGCAACTTCCATGCAGCTCTCTTCAAAGACTTGTTCGTCCACAAATTCATGGTTCTATGCCAGAGTTGTAAGAAAATGAGAAGGCAGAAAAATGATTTTTTTTTCAGTTTAAAAAGGAGAATTAATATTATTGCTTTTAAAAACTCAACTATATCCATGCTCAGTTTGACTTGATTTAATGGGCAAATAAAAGAAAATGATTTTCATGAAGACTAAAACACCAAAATTCTTTCTGGGGGCCATTTTGTGGAAAGCGAATCTTTCTTGTTATAACTAGAGACTATCATGTACAAGCTGATGAAGCGTTTATTATTATAATTTAAGCATAAGATCAAGAAGTTATAAACTAAAGAAAAACTCTTTAAATGAACATAAATAATACCCACAGGTAATTTGTAAATTCACAGTGACTTTCTATTTTAAGAATACTAGATTTATGAAAACTATTGTAATAAAATATTCTAAGTTAGACAGTCTGTTATATATCAGCAAATATGTCACATGGGCTAGAAACGTTTTAAATTGAAATTGAGGAACCTTGGTCATTATTATTTCTGGTGAATCTACTTTAGGTTCTCAGTATATAGAAAAATAGAACATTTTAGTAAAATGTTTGGCCCACGAAGGATTAATACCAAGATTCTGTGACCCTCTTTTTTACCTATGTGATGAGCCACTGGCTGTTCGTAAGTCTTCGCCTCAGAAATGCAAGGGCAAACATCTTTTGGTCTGAATTACTGGAGAATGACTTCAATTATAATTTTATCCTTGTGTTTATGTGGAAAGAACCTTACAACTGAAGACTTTGCACATTCTAAATTTCAGTTTACCATCTTTCATCCTAAAATATTAGTAAAACAATTGAAGCAGTTCATGAACTAATGGGAGATAGATTATTTTAGTTGCTCATTTTCTCATTTCTTTGCTGAGTGAAGCATTTTGAAGTACATGGAATTCAGCATTCCACTGTGTGAAGTCCAGAGAATATGATCAAATGACAGAATTTCATGTTAAACATTAAACTTTAGAGAATAAAATAGTGCACTAAAGATTTCTAATCTGTGTTTTCCCCTTAAAATGAATGTGCCACTCATGACATAGGTCATCATACATAAAAGCATCTAACACCTCATTAGTGACTAGAATCAAAGATGTCATTCTGCATTTAATGACTGAATATTTTAGTGTGTAGTTCAAACTAAAGTATATTTCTTGGGGTAAAGAGAGTTTTTATTTAGTTATTTAAGACAGGATCTTCCCATAGCCCTAGTTGGCCTGGAACATGCTATGTAGAGCAGGCAGGCTGGCCTTGATCTCACAGAACTCTGCTGCCTGTCTCTGCCTCCTGAGTGCTGGGATTAAAGGCTTTTGTGCCATCATGCCTTATTTAAAGGCTTTTTATTATTAAGAATTGGCAAAATAACGAGAAAGAAAAGGCCAGAATAAATATTTCTATCAAGTTAAAATGTAATGTTTTAGTGTTATCCTATTAGAAATCTATACATATCTTTATATAAAATTTAAATACAATAATGTAATTACCCAATTAAATGTCTGAATTTTCTTTTTCTTTCTTTTTTTCTTTTTCTTTTTGGTCTTTTTGAGACAGGGTTTCCCTTTAGTCTCAGCTGGCCTGGAACTCGCTCTGTAGACCTTGAACCCACAGATATCTGCTTGCCTCTGCCTCCCAAGGACTGGGATTAAAGGTGTACACCACCATACCTGGCTCATATCTGAATTTTCCGTCTTAGGGTCATAGATAGCATGCACACAGCATGACCTGGCCACTATCTTCCTCCTGGCCTCCATTTGCATCATCTATGCCTTCTGGTGACCTTCAGATACTTTTGTTTCCCCAGGACATGTGTCATCCTTCTTCTTGCACTTATATCACTTTAGTCCCTCCATTTCTCGGCCTGACTGCAAATCCTTCTAGAGCTGTCAGATCTCCGGGAAAGGCTTCCTTGAGCCTGCTTGCTCACAGTTTTGCCCGCTGTGGCCCCCTCCTGGCTTCTACTGCTCACCACACTCCTCCGGTACCTTCCCTCATGGTACCTTGAACCTATTCACTATTGGGCACATACCAGGTAGGTGATATCCATGTGTTGGATGACTATCTAGTAAATATGTCGATTGGAAATAGACTGGAATTAAGAATACTTTTATTGTCCTTTTGGTGAGTGAGTTAACTTGATTCACATATGGTGAATGTTCTGTCCAGCTGCATGGTGGCAGTCTAGGATCCCATGGACAGTTAGCTAGGGAATGCAGGTAGCTAGAGAATGGGTCACTATGTTGTGGAAGAATTCTCACTGACAGTGTGAAAATGGGGAAACAAAGACCTACTCATTCCTCCCCAACCAGGGCCACTGCAATTAAGTGTACCATCTTTTTGTACAAATTGGATTGTTTTAAACTCTGTCTCTTTTTGTTCTGGCTAGTATTTTGGTAGTTTATTTAGATTTCAGGAACACTTGAGATGTCATTATTTTTGCCTTTTAAATCAGCATTTTACAAACAAAGAAGAAATATTTGATTGACTAGCCACTTGAAGAACTTTCCCTCTTCATTTAATTGATGGACCGTAGTTAATATAGCCACTAAGGATCAAGGGACTATAATAAATATAACAATTTCTAAGTTGAATTGTTACTAAGTCTTTTCAAATATTGTGGGTTTTTCTTTTCACTTGTATCTTGGCATATAGTTTCCTGGGATGCAGGAGCTCAGATACTGCTTGCACAGAAGTGAATGGAAGCACTGTGGAGCACATGTCCACAGTAGTGCTGTCTGCTCACCGTGGTTTTCTCCAGACAGTGAAGCAGGTGGTGGTGCTGGGTCTCGAAGCTGGAACCGGATTTGCTAATGAAGGCTTGCTCATCCTCTGAGGACTATTAAGGTAGAAAAAGACAGGGCATAATTTAATTCACAAACCATGGGCTATGCATATTCACAGGGAGTTCTGGCCTATTTTCTGATATTAACTTGCAGCATTTTACTCTTCTTAACTAAGGAGAAGGAAATCTGTAATTACTTTTAAGAGCAGATGATCAGCATGTAAATCCTCATCAAATTAACAGTTTGATGTTTTAGACTACACCTACCTGAATGGAAAATTTAAGCCTCTTTTACTCATTCAAGACTAGATACCATATACTGTAGCAATACAAGTTGGAGAGAACAACAACAAAAGAACTGAAAGAAAAAAAAAACTCTGGAAAGACAAAGAAAAAGATGCAGGACATGTAAGGCAGAGTGCAGGGACTAGGGTGGGCTGGGGGGCATGGAAAGGGAAGTGACTCTAGATTCGATTGAGAAATGATGTATGACTTATGGAAAAAGTTTAATAACAATAAAAAAAGAAAAGAAAGAAAGGAAGGAAGGAAGGAAAGAAGGAAGAAAATAAAACTTTTTAAAAAGGAAAAAAAAAGACTAGAAAACTTTGTAAGCTTGAGAGTCATTATCCTTGGAGTTAATTGTGTACTTAGATCATTCTGAATCATCATTGCTTTCACAGATGTAAAATCTCCTTTAAGGAAAGGCAATGGGAATCTTACACCTTACAGAAAGATTTTGCTGTAAGAGAAGCTCAAGTTCTACTTTGACTTCGTGATTTTCTTAGCAGGAAAAGAATGCTGTTCTCTGGAAAGTTCAGAAGTAAAGAAAGATATTCTGTCCTCCCCTAGACCTCTGTCAAAGTGGACTTTAAGGAATATTAGTATTTTGAAATAGAGAATTAAGCATTTCAGTGACAAGTTTTTCTTTTGCTGATGTCACAGTGGACAGCGCCAAGCTGGAAGTGTTTATTAGAAATAGCCATCATGATTCAATGGCAACATTTTGTAGTACAATCTCTACCCTGACCATATAGTCAACTAGAATGTGTAACAGGAAGTTAGGAAACCCACATGTTTGTGATTCCAGTAGTCCTTTTCATAAACATCCACACTGAGATCATAGGGTTAAGCAGAACAAATTTCCATCGCCCTAGTGAAGCAATTGCTATAGAAAAGTGAAGGGCTTCACTGTACCTGTAACTGGTTGCTGAGCAGACCATTCCGCTTGCTTTGCATGTAAGCATTTGCACTTCCACTTTTGGCTGCTCGGATCCTGGCCAGCCTTGCTTTCTACAGAAGAAAAACAAAACAAAAGAAAACAAAGAAGAATTATCCTGTGAACACTTACGTTCCTCAGTCAGAGAATGACTCTTTTTTCTTTCTTTTTTGATACAGGGGTCTCCCATTAGTCTCAGCTGGCCTGGAACTCTCTATGTAGACCAGGCTGGCCTTGAACTCACAGACATCCACCTGCTTCTGACTCCTGAATGCTGGGATTAAAGGCCTGTAACATCACCCTTGGTGAGAATGAACTCTTTTAAAAAATAGTACTTACTATTATTGCATGATGTGTTTGGGCATGCATGCAACAGTTTTCTTGTATGGACATCAGAGGTCAACTCTGTAGAATAGGTTCTCTCTGTCTACCTTTATGTAGGTTGGGGGGTTGCACTCAGGTCGCGAGGCTTGCACAGCAAGGCCTTTTCCTGTTGATCCCTATAATAGCTCCCCAAATGTTCCCTGTCCAATCCCAGTGTCAGGGGACATGTATTTAAAAGTAGGCCAGCTTTCCATATGTAGCAAGTGAAGAGCAACCTTCCTCCCATTTTTGAGTGTTTTATGACTAACTACCTTGGAGATGGGTTACACATGTAAGAATTTTAATTATTCTGCACAGTAAAATCAAGGTCCTTTATGAGTCTTTCCTTCATTTTTGTCAACAGGAAAATAACGGTATTTCTTGAGTTGTATTTTCACTTATTCTAACTTGACTAACTTAATGAAGTAGAAGTCCAGTAAAGCAGCTGCCAATTCATTTTCTTTGAAAATAACATCATTTTTTTCTTACTTTTTATTGAGCGTTTGTACATTTCATACAACATTTCTTAATCAAATTTAGATCTGTTCCCCCATCCATACCCCCTCACCAGAGTTCATGCATTCTGCCATACGTGTTAAGTCCCATCTTGCACCTTTTTCTCAGTCTTTTTTTTAACTTTTTTGATACAGAAGTTTACAGTTTTGGTCAGTTCTTTGAACAAGTCTTTTTTGTCATTGTTGTTCCCTTTAATTTTGTATTACTCCAAAATATGCATATACATATATATGTATATACACACTCCATACATATACCAAAATTATAAACTCTGAAAATAAACTCTAGGTAAATTCCAAAACAAGTTCAGAGTGGAACTCTTCACCAGTGACCCATCTGACAAAGGTTCAATATCCAGAAGTCATTTTTTTTATGTTTAGGGATTCACATTTTTTCTTTTAATATTACTCTAAAATATGAATATATACCTTCTGCCCATATACATTAATTACCATGTCTGAAAGTAAGTGGTAAGTTAATTCTACGGCTCATTAAGATAGCAGGGCATGGTGGTAGACGCCTTTAATCCTAGCACTCCAGAGGCAGAGGCAGGCAGATCTTTGTGAGTTTAAGGCCAGCCTGCTCTACAGAGTGAGTTCCAGGACAGCTGGGGCTACAGGGAGACCCTGTCTCGAAAAGACCAAGAAAAAAAAGATATTCACATTATAACATCACAGTTGCTTTCAGATAGAAAGAAATATAACAATAATATTGTTCAGCTTTTCCTTCAATTGGGGGATTTGGTACTAGCATCCACAAATGAGGGGAACAATTCCCTGTTTGTATTTTTTGACTGTGTTACTTCACTTAGCATAATGGCTTTGAGTTCCATCCATTTGCCTGCAAAGTTCATGATGTCATATTTCTTTACCACTGCATAGAACTCCATTGTTAGATGTACCACATTTTGTTATCCACTTGTCAGTTGAGGGGCATTTGGGTTGGTTCCAACTCTAATCTACCATCTTTTTAAAACTCAGTCAACTCCCTCCCAGGAACCAATAGCCACCTCCCCTCCTCTCATCCTTTGCTGCCCTGTTCTGCTCCCTCCTTCCCTTCCTTCTTCCCCCTCTATTCCTTCTGTTCTGTCCTCCTTCCTTGCATGCCCATCTCTTTCTAGATTGACTATTATTCTCCACCTGTATTCCCTAACTTACTTTTAATTCAGTTATTCTATGAAATTGGCCAAAGAAAAAGCCATGCTGAGTAACGTTATCTTAAAAAACAAGTAAGTCTTTTCCTACACCCATATCTAGTATGTTACTGCCAATGTTTCCTTCTAATAATTTCAGAATTTCAGGTTTCATGTTGAGGTCTTTGATCAAGTGGGGGTTGACTTTTTTGCAAGGTGAAAAATAAGGGTTTAGTTTCATTCTACAGGTGGTGATCCAGTTTTGCCAGCACCATTTGCTGAAAATGTTGTCTTTCCTCAACTGAGTGTTCTTGGCCCCTTTGTCAAATATCAGGTGGATGAAATTGCATGTACTCAAGTTTGGGTCTTCAATTATGTTTCATTGATCTATGGATCTATTTTGTGCCAGTACCATGCTATTTTTTTTCTTTTTTATTGTTATTAAACTTTTTCCATAAGTCTTTACATCATTTCTCAATCTAAAGTCACTTCCCTTTCCATGCCCCCCGCCCCACCCAAGTCCTTGCACTCTGCCATACATGTCCTGCATCTTTTTTCTTATTCTTTCCAGAGTTTCTTTCCCAGTTCTTTTGTTGTTATTGTTCTCTCCTACTTGTATTGCTTCTGTATACATATATATATACATATATATATATATATATATATATACATATATATATATATATATATATATATATATACATACATACATACACATATCACTTTTATTGGAGGTCTTATTTTTCCTAAAAGATGTGATATTTTCCTTAAAGGAGTGCTGGAAGGCTCCTCCTTGGCAAGCCCAAACAACCATCAATCCTGCACTTGTGCTCCATATTGGGGTCTTTCCCTCCCATAGTCCCTCAAATGAAGTCCAGTAAGCATGTGCGATGTGGACTGAGGACTGCTGAGATATCCAGCTTGTGAACTAAGCAGCTAATGGGAATTCGGCCTCGTCAGAATATGGACTGCCATTGTTGGACTACCTCGGCTGTATCATGGAGGCCAGTGCAGGGGGACCATGCTATTTTTATGACTATAGGTCTGTAATATAGTTTGAAATCTGGTATAGAAACACCCCCCCCCCCAATTTCTCTTTGTGCTCAGGGTTGCTCTGGCTATCTATATTCCATATGACTTTTAGGAGGGTTGTTTTCTAATGCTATGAAGAATGTCATGGGGATTTTGATTGGTATTGCATTGAATTTATATATTGTTTTGGGTAGGATGGTTATTTTCAGTATATTAACTCTTCCAATCAATGAGCATGGGAAGTCCTTCCATCTTCTGGTGTTTCCTCAATCTTTCTCTTTAAAAAAAAATTTCATTGTAGAGATCTCTAATGTCTTTGGTCAGGCTTATTCTGATCTATATCTATATCTATTTATCTATCTATCTCTATATTTATATCTATCTATATCTATATCTTGTGAATGGGAGGTTTTCCATGTCCTTTTCCAATTCTTGTTCTTAGCATATAGAAAGTCTGCTGATTTTTGTAGATTAATTTTGTAATCTGCCACTTTACTGAAAAGTGTTAACTGTTTCTAGCAGTTTTCTGGTGGATTTTTTGGCATACTCTAGGTAGAATATCATATTATTTGCAAAAAGGGATAGTTTGATCTCCTCCTCCAATCAGTACTCCTTTAATTTCCTTCTCTTGTCTTATTGCTCTAGCAAGAGTTTCAAGCACCATCTTAAAAAGAAGTGGAGCTAGTCGACAGTCTTGCTGAGTTCCCGATTTTAGGGGGGATATTTCCAATTTTTCTCCATTTAGAATGATGTTGGCTTTGGGTTTCTTGTATATTGCTTTAATTATGTTGTATAAAGCTTCAATTATGTTCCCTCCACTCCAATTCCCTCTACAATTTTAGAGGTAAGTTCATGTTGAATTTTATCAGAGGCCTTTCTCTGTATCTATTGAGATGATCACACGATTTTTGTTCTGAGTCCATTTTTATGATTTATATTTATTGACTTATGCATATTGAACCATCCCTTCATCTCTGGAATAAGTCTGACTTGATCATGGTAGATGATTTTTTTGATGTGTGCTTGTATGCATTTGGCAAATTGCATCTGTATTTATTAAGAGTATGGGTCTATGGTTTTCTTTTTTGGTTGTATCTTTATCTGGTTTTGGTATTAGAGTGATGCTGGCTTTTTGGAAGGATTTTGGGAGTTCTTCCTCTGTTTCTATCCTTTTGAATAACTTAAGTAATATTGGTTGCATGTCATCTTTAAATGTCTGGTAGAATTCTGCCATAAATCTATCAAGGCTCTTTTTAGTTGGGAAGTTTTTATTACTATTTCAGTTTTGTTATATCTTATAGGTCTATTTAAGCTGTTGATCTCTACTTGGTTTAGTTATGGTGATTCGCATGATTTAAGATATTCAAAACAATCCCCCACAAAACAATGAAATCTCCCTGAATTATTTAGTTTGCTAGTACATATCTGCACAATTACATACTTTCACTTGATACCTATTTCATTCTTGATTTTTTTGAAAGGAAGAACACAGTGGCCTATTCAGACATACTTAGAGGATTATTTCACTTTTCAAAGCATTCCCATACAGACTGCTATTCTCTTAGGAACTTTCAGGGGTCACTCAGGTGGTCATGGCTACAGTGACATCACTGGAGGGAGGCACCAGGCACAATGAGTGTTTAGCAAGACCTCTGGTGTTCCTTCTCCTTGTAACTTCTGTCTCCTGGATGCATTCAGAGCATTGTGGAAGGAGCAGCTCTCCCTCCTGGGATAGTACAGACTGCTAACAACTCCAATGGGATGACTTAATAACAAATTTATATAATAAAGCAACCGATTTGACTTGTACCCTAAAAAGAAGGCTCTCTCCCTTTATAAACAGGCTAGCTTTAGTCTCAAGTTCTGTAATGCTCTTTTTTTTGGTAAAAATTAAAAAAAATTGTTTTAAAAGTAGGAATAATTGTTTGATTATGATAAAATGACTAATATTTTAAAAAATTGAATATAAGGCAAGTACTCTGACCCCAGGCTAACACCTGCCTATGTTTTGCAGTCAATGGTTGGTAATATTGCCTACCAGAAGCTAAGTATTTACAAATATTTTGACACAGCTAGAAGAAGATACCTGAACCCTTCAATAGTTAGTCTACTTAATTTACCATATCTTGCAATTTTGTCCATGTATAGATTTAATATTTTTATAGGTGTCACTGTATAAATGTAGCATGCCCTATTTAGCCAGCCAGCTACTGATTATTTTGGCTTTTCAGTACTGAGATGACACCCAGTGTTTCATGGGTACCATGTAAATGTTCTACCACTTATTTACTTTCTCAATCTTTTTTTTAAAATTTTTTAATTAATTTTATTTATTTCTTTATGTGTCTGCATGCAAGTCTGTGCACCCGTGTCGTGCAATGCCGCGGAGGTCAGAAGAGGGTGTTGGATTCCCCTGGAACTGGAGTTCTCCTGGAACTGGAGTTTCAGACGGTTCTCGGCCGCCATGTGGGTGCTGGGGATCAAACCTGGGTCCTCTGCAAGAGCGGTCGGCGCTCTTAACCGCTAGGCCATCTCTCCAGCCCCTCTCAATCTTTTCTGTTTCTAAGTTTGCTTTTGATTTATTGGTTTTCATTCTATGAGTGTTTTGCCTGTATACACATAAGTGTACTACACCTGTACAATGCCCTCAGAGGGCATAAGAGGGAGTCTGATTCCTTGGAACTAGAGTTATAGACAGCTGTTAACCACCATGTGGATACTGAGAATGAAACCCGGGTCCCCTGCAAAAGTAGCCAGTGCTTTTAATCACTGAGGCATCTCTCTAGCTCCATCTTTTCTATTTTTTAAAGATTTATTTTGTTTTTATTTATGTGTGTGTGCCTGACAAGGACAAGAATTCTAGGTAAAATTCCAGTTTTCTGAGCTATCTTTCAAGCTCTGATGTTTTAATTATTTTTGAGAAATGATTTGCATAGTTGCCCAGGCTGGTCTTGAATGTGGGATCTTGCTTTCAGCTCCAGAGAAAATATAATTACCAATATGCATTCCCACATTCAGCCTATTTAAATTTTAGTTGTTGTTGCTTTGAGAAAGGGTCTCATGTAGCTGAGGTTGGCTCTGAATTTACTATATGGCTGAGACTGGCCTTGAACTCCTTGTTCTTCTGCTTCTACCTTTCTTGTGCTAGAATTATAAATGTATACCACCATGTCCAGTTCCAATTAAAATTTAAATCATCCTTAGCCATCTAAGCAAGGCTGCCTACTTTGAACCTTATGGTGACAGATTTGTGATAAAAGAATTGCTTTTCTATCCGTGTGTGTGTGTGTGTGTGTGTGTGTGTGTGTGTGTGTGTTTGTGTGTTGTTAGGTTTTACCAAATTTCCTTTAAATGCTGCTGCACCAAGACCCTCTTTTATCTACTTCACTGAGACTAACACAGAGGTGTCTGAAATTCTCAGAACAGCTTTAGCATTTTATCAGGGTTTGACTCTACTCTTTCTCCCTTCACATCTCAGTCTATGCTTTCTGTGTGTTGATTTCAGTTTAAAGTAATGTGCTGTATCAAGGTCATTTCTGTAGGTGATGGGAAAAAAATCGACAAGTCTCCCTTTTGTTGTCAGTATAATGCTTAAATCACTCAAAATATTTAGCCAATACTGGAGAATGAAGTTGGAAGGTAGAAAAATTTTATCTTCAAATTTTGTGTGGCAGGGTCAGGATTTTCAGGTCAGTCTCAACAAAACAATGGCAGTAACAAGCTCGTTTGAAAATGGCCATAATTTCCCTAATCGTTTACAAATAAGTGATTTATGTACTGATTTCCAGGAAGGGCTTATTGTTGAAAATTCAGTCCTTTCATTTCCTGAGAGTCACTTGGATGCCTTCTATTCCAAGGCTTCCTGTCCTTCCCTTTCTGCCTCTTCTGCTTCTTTGCTTGCTTAGTCCCACACTCTACCCTTCCCTACCTCTCTCTCCTTTCTTTTCTTTTTTTCTTTTTTTGTAGCGACCATGCATACTGTATTGCCTACATCACAGTCACTTCTCTTACCTATGTCACTCTCCAAGCTTTTAGCAGCAACATTGAGGAAGACTGAGTTATTTTTTGAGGCATATATTTTAGCCAAAGGAGCACTGGAGAATGGCATAGCTCCCACCATATAATGGGGAATCCATATATGGTAACAATCACTACAATATATATTGTCCTCAACTCATGTAAAATGTTGTTTGTAAGACAGAACAGCCATTAATGTTAAGTCATGCACTGTATCAGGAAAAGATCCACCTGCTTGTCTTTCAAAGCAACTTTTCCTTTCCTTTGCCTTGATAGTGTTGACTATATTTATCTGCTGAAGTACAATGCCAAATACCTGTGGGATGTTAGCCTTTATCATTTGTGATTATGTCTTTGGTTCCAGCATTTGAAGGGATTTTTTTTTACAAAGATATTGTAGAACATTGCTTTAAAGATGACTTATTCAACATGACAGTCTTGGCAATATTGGTTGTGCAGTAAGAGGTTAAAAGAGAACATTCCTTCCAACCCCCAACTTCACCACCTCTTGAAAAATAACAGATTTTTGGCAAGCAAACTACCAGCAAAGAGAATGCAGATCAGGATGAGGTTTTAGTAAATGTTTTGAACCATCTCATTATCAAATCACAAAATGTTTTCAATACTTTATCAAAATAAAGGTATCCTAAGCAACCTAAGAATAATTGGGAGAACATCTCTCTTCTTACTAATCTGAGACAACACTTTACTCCTCACATATTGGCCTACACATTCCCTGCCCAAACCATGTGCTCGACATTTCACTTACAGTTTTGTTTCTTTCATTTAAGGTTAAAATGTTCCATGTGGATTTAGCATATAAAGCTTTGCCAGCTTTGAAGGTCTGAAGGAGTTTATTGGAATGTTTCCATTTGCTAAGGAAAAGAGCTGCTCTAGAAAGGAAACAAGCCAGATCCACACACAGCAATGCAAGAACAGTAGAAGGTAGTGTTTTACAGTGTTGTAGACAGTGTGGTATTCCAGGCTCTGGCGTGGGTAATCCTGGAGACGGCAGCTTTGTCAGGAGCAGCGCCAGAATTTGCGGTAGTGGAACCAGGAATGGAATGAACAGTCAGCAAGAGACATCGCAGCTAGGAACGGTAAGCATGGGAAGATGGAGGACAGCATGGAAGGAAATCATGCCGCGTGTATGGAAATACCAAGATGCTCCTAGCTTGAAAAATGTGAATTTTTCCAGTCTTGGGTTTTAATCAATAGCTGTGTGCTTGCTTGTTTGTAAGTTCTCTGTAAAACTCACATAATGACATCACCTTAGCAAGTGATCATCATTAAAAATAAATAGCACATGAAAAGCTCCTGAGATAGACTAGAATCCCTAGACAGACAGTTGTTTTATCATTTTTAACTTATAATTATCATTGTTGCATGATAAATGCCAGTTAGCTTTGACTAAGCAGATGACTATGTGGTCTCATTCATATTTTAAACCGGGATAGTTTCTGGCTTTAAAAATATCAACCTCTGCAGATTGTTCCCTAGGCTTAGAAAAGGGGCACAGGTGGATGAGAAGCAAAACACTCTACTTTCTCTGGAGCTGATGTCTTGGTCTCTAGTCAGTTCTGGCTGTTTTCTTTCTTGGGCTGCCAGCTTGTCCAGGCATAACCTTTCGATCCTACTAATGAAGCACATGCAATTAGATATTTAGGTATTTAAACAGTATAATATATAGCCTTTCGATCCTACTAATGAAGTACCGTGGTAGAATGTAAGGGCTGCGATTGGGGTTAATGGTGAAACTACAACAATATAGACTGGACACTCATTTGATCAACTTGGTTGAACATACAAGCCCCCCCTGCTGGACGGTGGGACCCATGAGCTGTGTGGGTTTGGGCACAACTGCTTGCAAATTGGTTTTACATGAAGGATGCTTGTACTCACAAATTATCACTTATTGTTAAAAAAATGAAAACAAAACAAAACAAAAAAGCAGAGAAAGATGCAGAAAACTTACGGCAGAATGCATGATCTGGGATGGGTAGGGGTAGGGTGGGGGGAAGGGAAGGGGATATATGCCTGAACTGAATTGGAAAATGATGTATGAAATACACAAAGCATCAATAAAAAAATATATCAACCTCTGGTTCTGTTGTTGCATCGATTCAGATTTATTTCAGGAAAATATTCTCTATTCCATGAATGTATTTCACTTGACTGAGTGAAAAATAAATCTAGGAAGATACAATTACAAATAGTGGGAGGAGAAGAGTGTCATAGTCGATGTCTGTCCTCACTCCCTGGGAGCATTTAAGTAAAGACTATCAAGGACTGGGGCAAGTGGGTTAAATGAAGCATTAGCTCTAAAGGTGGGGGTGGGGAGCCAAAGCAGAAAGTGGACTTAATAAGGGCAAGAGCCTAGAAGTTTCCTCTGACGGTGCTGATGGGAGCTTTCTCACGTGCATGCTGTGTGTTTCCTGTTTGGTTCAGTCTAGAGTTGGCCAGAAAATCTGATCTAGAAAAAACCCACAATTTTGTAATATTATTCTAAGTGGTCCATTTAAAAGTTGTTTTATTGATTTTTTATTTTTTTATTGAATAGACTGCTTCACTGAATTACTTGGTTATTTTTGTATACCTTGGATATTGGTCAAATCATCCAGGCTCTAGGCCCAGATTAAGGTAAATTTTATTAGCCTAATAGAAGTATAGTGTGTTCCTTTTAAATTTTGTAGGAGAGAAAATGGGAAATACCCCTTGGTAACTTATTTTATTCCATATACGGGTTCTTTTTAGAAGATTATGCTCTTTATTTATTCCATATTTATTTATTCCACATACATGTTTTCTTTTGAAGATTGGTCATAGGCTGTTTAATGGACATACTATATTAGATTATTATACTTGGGTTTATTAAGTCAATGAATCTAATAGTCACATGCAAAATTCATTGCACTCTAAAAGTTTAAGATGTAGAAAATAGTTTGAAAATACCAAAAATCATTCATAAAACATTCCTTTTCTTTATTAATTTTTATTGAGATTTTGTACATTTCATACAACATTTCTTAATCAAATTTAGACCTGTTCCCCTTATCCATGCACCGCTTACCAGAGTTCATGCATTCTGCCATATATATTAAGTCCTGTCTTATATCCTTTTCTCAGTCTTTTTTTAACTTTTTTGATGCAGAAGTTTACAGTTTTGGTCAGTACTTTTAACAAGTCTTTTTGTTGTTGTTGTTCCCTCCATAATATGTATATATAGTTTTATTACTCCAGAATATGTATATATAGTTGTATTACTCCTATATGTATATGTATGGAAGATATATATATATATATATATATATATATATATATATTCCCTCTAGGACTTTAAGCATGAAGGTATGGTACATTTTCTCAAAGGCTTTTTCTGTGTCAATTGAGATGATCAGGTGTTTTTTGTCTTTTAGTCCACTTATGTCTTTTATAATATTTATTGATTTATGTATGTTGAACCATCCCTACATCTCTGGTGTGAATCCAACTTGTTCATGATGGATGATCTTTTTGCTGTGGGTCTGCATGCAAATTGCAAGTATTTTGGTGATAATTTTTGCATCCATGTTCATTAATGGGATGGGTCTATATTTTTCATTTTTGGTTTTGTTTTTGCCTGATTTTGCTATTAGAGTGATGCTGGCTTCATAGAAGGAATTTGGGAGATTTCCCTCTGTTTGTATCCTTCTGAACAATTTGAGTAATAATGGTTGTATGTTCTTTTTAAATCTTTTATAGATTTCTGCCGTGAAACCATCTGGGATTGTTTTTTTTTTTTNAAGAAAAAAAAGATATTCACATTATAAACATCACAGTTGCTTTCAATAGAAAGAAATAAACAATAAATTGTTCACTTTCCTTCAATGGGGATTTGGTACTGCATTCCACAAAGAGGGGACATTCCCTGTTGTATTTTTACTGTTACTTCACTAGCATAATGCCTTCTAGTTACATCCATTTGCCTCAAAGTTCATGATGTCTTTCTTTATTGCAGCATAGA
Source organism: Rhizomys pruinosus (assembly GCA_009823505.1). Taxonomy (NCBI): domain Eukaryota; kingdom Metazoa; phylum Chordata; class Mammalia; order Rodentia; family Spalacidae; genus Rhizomys; species Rhizomys pruinosus. The sequence continues at coordinate 4,964,072 of VZQC01006553.1, forward strand.
ACTCCATTGTTTAAATGTACACATTTGTTATCCACTTTCTGAGGGCATTTGTTGTCCAACCCTAATCTACACGTTAAAACTCAGTCAACTCCCTCCCAGGAACCAATAGCCACCTCCCCTCCTCTCATCCTTTGCTGCCCTGTTCTGCTCCCTCTTCCCTCCTTTCTTCCCCCTCTTTCCTCTGTTCTTCCTCCTACTTGCATTCCCATTCTCTTCATAGAATTACTATATTCTCCACCTGTATCCCTAACTTACCTTTTTAATTCATTATTCTATGAAATGGCCAAAAAAAAACCATGCTATACTTTCTTTAAAAAAAACAAAGTAAGTCTTATTCCCCCCATATCTTGTATGTACTGCCATTCCTCTAATTAATTTCAGAATTTAGGTTTCATTTTACTTGATCAATTGGAGTTGACTTTTGCAAGGTGAAAAATAAGGGTCGAGATTCAATTTCTTACAGTGGTGATCCAGTTTTTGCCAGCACCATTTCTGAAAATGTCTTCCTTCAACTGATTTCTGCCCCTTTGTCAATATCAGGCAGATGAAATTGCATGTACTCAAAAGTTTGGGTCTTCAAATATGTTTCATTGATCTGTGGATCTATTTGTGTGCCATAATGCTATTTTTTCTTTTTATTGAATTTAAACTTTTTCCATAATCTCTTACATCATTTCCAATCTAAAGTCACTCCGTTCCATGTCCCCCGCCCCACCCAAGTCCTTGCACTCCTGCCATACATGTCCTGCCATCTTTTTCTTATTCTTTCCAGAGTTTCTTTCCCAGTTCTTTTGTTTTATTTCTCTTCCTAACCCATTTCTTGTTTTTTTATTGCTTCTGTTATACATATATATATAGTTATATGTACATAAATAATAATATATTATATATATATTTATATATTAACATACATACATACACCATATCACTTGAATTGGAGGGCTCTTATTTTTCCTAAAAGATGTGATATTTTCCTTAAAGGAGTGCTGGAAGGCTCCTCCTTGCCAAGCCCAAACAAACATCAATCCTTCCCTTGCTCATATTGGGTCTTTCCCCCTCTTATGGTCCCCCAAATAAGTCCAGTAAGCACGTGCGTGTGGACTGAGACTGCTGAGATATCCAGCTTGTGAACTAAACAGATAATGGGAATTCAGCCGTCGTCAGAATATGCACTGCCATTGTTGGACTACCTCGCTGTATCATGGAGGCCATTGCAGGGGGACCTATGCTATTTTTATGACGTATAGGTCTGTAAATAGTTTGGAAATTGGTATAGAAACACCCCCCCCCCAATTTCTTTTGTGCTCAGGGTTGCTCTGGCTATCTATATTCCATATGACTTTTAGGAGGGTTGTTTTCTAATGCTATGAAGAATGTCATGGGGATTTTGATTGTATTGCATTGAATTTTATATCATTGTTTTGGGTAGGATGGTTATTTTCAGTATATTAACTCTTCCAATCACGATGAGCATGGGAAGTCCTTCCACCTTCTTGTGTTTCCTCAATCTTTCCTTTAAAAAAAAATTTCATAGTAGAATCTCTAATGTCTTTGGTCAGCTTTATACTGAGTCTATATCCTATCTATCTAGTTTATCTATCTATCCGTATATCTATATCTACTATATCTATATCTTGTAATGGGAGGTTTCCATTCCTTGTCCAATTCTTGTTCTTAGCACTATAGAAAGTCTGCTGATTTTGTAGATTAATTTGGTAATCTGCCACTTTACTGATGAAAAGTGTTAACGTTCTAGCAGTTTTCTGTGTGAATTTTTTTGGCATACTCTAGTGTAGAATATCATTATTATTTGCAAAAAGGGGATAGTTGATCTCCATCCTGCCATTCAGTACTCCTTTAATTTCTTCTCTTGTGCTTATTGCTCTAGCAAGCAGTTCAAGCACTATATTAAAAAAAAGATTGGATAGTCGACAGTCTTGCTGAGCCCGATTTTAGGGGGAATTTCCATTTTCCTCCATTTAGAATGATGTTGCTTTGGTTTCTTGATATGCTTTATTAATGTTGATAAAGCTTCAATATGTTCCCCCACTCCAATTCCCTCACAATTTAGAGGTTAAGTTCATGTTGAATTTTGTTAAATGCTTTTCTCTGTATCTATTGAGATGATCACACGATTTTTGTTCTAGTTCCATTTTTATGATTTTATATTTTATTGGACATATGGCATATTGAACCATTCCCTTCATCTCTGTTAAGTCTGAATTGATCATGGTAGATGATTTTTTGATGTGTGCTTGTATGCATTTGGCAAATTGCATCTGTATTTATTAAGAAAATGCTGTTCTATAGGTTTCTTTTTGGTTGTATCTTTATCTGGTTTTTTGTGGTATTAGAGTGAGCTGCTTTTTGGAAGGATTTATGGGAGCTTCTTCTCTGTTCTATGCCTTATTTGATATTAAGTTTAATATTGGTTTTGCATTGTCATCTTTAAATGTTTGGTATAATTCTGCCATAAATCTATCAAGGCTCTTTGTAGTTGGGAAGTTTTATTACATTTCAGTTTTGTTATTTCTTATAGGTCTATTTTAACTGTTTGATCTTTCTACTGGATTTATTATGGTGATTCGTCATGATTAAGATATTCAAAACACCCCACAAAAACAATGAAAAATCTCCCTGAATTATTTAGTTTGCTAGTACATATCTGCACAATTACATACTTTCACTTGATCCTTTCATTCTTGATTTTTTTGAAAGGAAGAACACAGTGGCCTATTCAGACATACTTAGAGGATTATTTCACTTTTCAAAGCATTCCCATACAGACTGCTATTCTCTTAGGAACTTTCAGGGGTCACTCAGGTGGTCATGGCTACAGTGACATCACTGGAGGGAGGCACCAGGCACAATGAGTGTTTAGCAAGACCTCTGGTGTTCCTTCTCCTTGTAACTTCTGTCTCCTGGATGCATTCAGAGCATTGTGGAAGGAGCAGCTCTCCCTCCTGGGATAGTACAGACTGCTAACAACTCCAATGGGATGACTTAATAACAAATTTATATAATAAAGCAACCGATTTGACTTGTACCCTAAAAAGAAGGCTCTCTCCCTTTATAAACAGGCTAGCTTTAGTCTCAAGTTCTGTAATGCTCTTTTTTTTGGTAAAAATTAAAAAAAAAAATTGTTTTTAAAAGTAGGGAAATAATTGTTTGATTATGATAAAATGACTAATATTTTAAAAAAAATGAATATAAGCAAGTACTCTGACCCCAGGCTAACACCTGCCTATGTTTTGCAGTCAATGGTTGGTAATATTGCCTACCAGAAGCTAAGTATTTACAAATATTTTGACACAGCTAGAAGAAGATACCTGAACCCTTCAATAGTTAGTCTACTTAATTTACCATATCTTGCAGATTTGTTCCATGTAAGATTTTAATATTTTTATTAGGTGTCACTGTATAAATGTAGCATGCCCTATTTAGCCAGCCAGCTACTGATTATTTTGGCTTTTCAGTACTGAGATCACACCCAGTGTTTCATGGGTACCATGTAAATGTTCTACCACTTATTTACTTCTCAATTTTTTTTTAATTTTTTATTAATTTTATTTTATTTCTTTATGTGTATGAGTTTTTTTTTTTTTTTTTTTTTTTTGTGCACCCGTGTCGTGCCAATGCCGCGGAGGTCAGAGGGTGTTGGATCCCCTGGAACTGGAATTCTCCTGGAACTGGAGTTATCAGACGGTTCCTGGCCGCCATGTGGGTGCTGGGGATCAACCTGGGTCCTCTGCAGAGCGTCGGCGCTCTTACCGCATTAGGCCATATCTCCAGCCCTCTCAATCTTTTTCTGTTGTTCTAGTTTGCTTTGGATTTTATTGGTTTTCATTTATGAGTGTTTTCCTGGATATACACATATGTGTACTACAGCCTTACAATGCCCTCAGAGGGCATAAGAGGGAGTCTGATCCTTGGAACGAGATAAAGTTATAGACAGCTGTGTTAACCACCATGTGGATACTGAGAATGAAACCCGGTCCCCTGCAAAAGTAGCCAGTGCTTTTAATCACTTGAGGCATCTCTCTAGCTCCATTCTTTGCGTATTTTTAAAGATTATTTTGTTTTTATTTATGTGTGTGTGCCCGACAAGGACAAGTTCTGGTTTTTTTGTTTTTAAAAAAAAAAAAAAATTCCAGTTTTCTGAGCTATCTTTCAAGCTCTGATGTTTAATTATTTTTTTAGAAATGATTTGCATAGTTGCCCAGGCTGGTCTTGAATGTGGGATCTTGCTTTCAGCTCCAGAGAAAATATAATTACCAATATGCATTCCCACATTCAGCCTATTTAAATTTTAGTGTTTGTGTGCTTTGAGAAAGGTTCTCCATGTAGCTGAGGTTGGCTCTGAATTTACTATATGGCTGAGACTGGCCTTGAACTCTTTTCTTTCTCTTTACCTTTTCTGTGTGCTAGAATTATAAATGTATACCACCATGTCCAGTTCCAATTAAAATTTAAATCATCCTTAGCCATCTAAGCAAGGCTGCCTACTTTGAACCTTATGGTGACAGATTTGTGATAAAAGAATTGCTTTTCTATTCGCGTTGTGTGTTGTGGTGTGTGTGTGTGTGTGTGTTTGGTGTTGTTAGGTTTTACCAAATTTCCTTTAAATGCTGCTGCACCAAGACCCTCTTTTATCTACTTCACTGAGACTAACACAGAGGTGTCTGAATTCTCAGAACAGCTTGCATGTTTCATCAAGGGTGTTGACTCTACTCTTTTCTCCCTTCACATCTCAGCTATGTGCTTTCTGTGTGTGTGATTTCAGTTTAATAATGTGCTGTATCAAAGGTCATTTCTGTGGTGTGGGAAAAAAATCGACAAGTTCTCCCGTTTGTTCAGTTATAATGCTTTAAATCACTCAAAATATTTAGCCAATACTGGAGAATGAAGTTGGAAGGTAGAAAAATTTTATCTTCAAATTTTGTGTGGCAGGGTCAGGATTTTCAGGTCAGTCTCAACAAAACAATGGCAAAATGAACAAGCTCGTTTGAAAAATGGCCATAGATTTCCCTAAATCGTGTTTCACAAATAAAGTGATTTCATGTAGCTGATTCCAGGCAAGGGCTTATTGTTGACATTCAGTCCTTTCATTTTTCCTGAGAGTCACTTGTGCCTTCTATTCCAAGGCCTTCCTGTCCTTCCCTTTCTGCCTCTTCTGCTCTTTGCTTGCTTAGTCCCATTACTCTCCTTCCCTACCTCTCTCTCCTTCTTTTTCTTTTTTTCTTTTTTGTTAGCGACACATGCATAGCTGTATTGCCTACATCACAGTCACTTCTCTTACCTATGTCACTCTCCAAGCTTTTAGCAGCAACATTGAGGAAGACTGAGTTATTTTTTGAGGCATATATTTTAGCCAAAGGAGCACTGGAGAATGGCATAGCTCCCACCATATAATGGGGAATCCATATATGGTAACAATCACTACAATATATATTGTCCTCAACTCATGTAAAATGTTGTTTGTAAGACAGAACAGCCATTAATGTTAAGTCATGCACTGTATCAGGAAAAGATCCACCTGCTTGCCTTTCAAAGCAACTTTTCCTTTCCTTTGCCTTGATAGTGTTGACTATATTTATCTGCTGAAGTACAATGCCAAATACCTGTGGGATGTTAGCCTTTATCATTTGTGATTATGTCTTTGTTCCAGCATTTTGAAGGGAATGATTTTTTTTTACAAAGATATTGTAGAACATTGCTTTAAAGATGACTTATTCAACATGACAGTCTTGGCAATATTGGTTGTGCAGTAAGAGGTTAAAAGAGAACATTCCTTCCAACCCCCAACTTCACCACCTCTTGAAAAATAACAGATTTGCGAAGCAAACTACCAGAAAGAGAATGCCAGATCAGGATGGAAGTTTTAGTAAATGTTTGAACCATCTCCATATCCAAATACCAAAATGTTTTCAATACTATCAACAATAAAGGTATCCTAAGCAACCTAAGAATAATTGGGAGAACATCTCTCTTCTTACTAATCTGAGACAACACTTTACTCCTCACATATTGGCCTACACATTCCCTGCCCAAACCATGTGCTCGACATTTCACTTACAGTTTTGTTTCTTTCATTTAAGGTTAAAATGTTCCATGTGGATTTAGCATATAAAGCTTTGCCAGCTTTGAAGGTCTGAAGGAGTTTATTGGAATGTTTCCATTTGCTAAGGAAAAGAGCTGCTCTAGAAAGGAAACAAGCCAGAGCCACACACAGCAATGCAAGAACAGTAGAAGGTAGTGTTTTACAGTGTTGTAGACAGTGTGGTATTCCAGGCTCTGGCGTGGGTAATCCTGGAGACGGCAGCTTTGTCAGGAGCAGCGCCAGAATTTGCGGTAGTGGAACCAGGAATGGAATGAACAGTCAGCAAGAGACATCGCAGCTAGGAACGGTAAGCATGGGAAGATGGAGGACAGCATGGAAGGAAATCATGCCGCGTGTATGGAAATGACCAAGGATGCTCCTGAGCTTGGAAGAAAATGTAAATTTTCCAGTCTTGGGTTTAATCAATAGCTGGTGCTTTTTTGTTTGTTAAGTTCTCTGAAAACTCACATAAATGTACATCACCTGTAGCAAGGAATCATACATTAAAAAATAAAATAGCCATGATAAAGCTTCCTGAGATAGACTGATCCAAGAACAGACAGTTGTTTTTCATTTTTAACTTTATAATTATCATGTTGCATGATAAATGCCAGTTAGCTTTGACTAAGCAGATGACTATGTGGTCTCATTCATATTTTAAACCGGGAAAGTTTCTGGCTTTAAAAATATCAACCTCTGCAGATATTGTTCCCTAGCTTAAGAAAAGGGCACAGGTGGATGAGAAAGCAAAACACTCTACTTTTTCTGGAGCTGATGTCTTGGTCTGCTAGTCATTCTGGCTGTTTCTTCTTGGGCTGCCAGCGGTTTCCAGGCAACCTTTCAATCCTACTATTAAAGCACATGCAATTAGATATTTAGGTATTTAAGCAGTATAATATATAGCCGTTCGATCCTACAAATGGAGTACCGTGGTAGAATGTAGGGCTGCGATTGGGGTAATGGTTGAAACTACAACAATATAGGATGGACTTATTTGATCAACTTGTTGAACATACAATCCCCCCTGCTGGGACGTGGGACCCATGAGCTGTGTGGGTTTGGGCACAACTGCTTGCAAAATTGGTTTTACATGAAGATGCTTGTACTCAGCAAATTATCACTTATTTTAAAAAGAATGGAAAAACAAAAACAAAACAAAAAAGCAGAGAAAGATGCAGAACTTACGGCAGAATGCACGATCTGATCTGAATGGTAGGTGGTAGGTGGGGGGTAAGGGAAGGGATTATATGCCTGAACTGGAATTGGAAAATGATGTATGAAATACACAAGGATTCATATAATAAAAAGTATATCAACCTCTGGTTCTGTTGTTGCATCGATTCAGATTTATTTCAGGAAAATATATACTCTATTCCATGAATGTATTTCACTTGACTGAGTGAAAAATAAATCTAGGAAGATACAATTACAAATAGTGGGAGGAGAAGAGTGTCATAGTCGATGTCTGTCCTCACTCCCTGGGAGCATTTAAGTAAAGACTATCAAGGACTGGGGCAAGTGGGTTAAATGAAGCATTAGCTCTAAAGGGGGGGGTGGGGAGCCAAAGCAGAAAGTGGACTTAATAAGGGCAAGAGCCTAGAAGTTTCCTCTGACGGTGCTGATGGGAGCTTTCTCACGTGCATGCTGTGTGTTTCCTGTTTGGTTCAGTCTAGAGTTGGCCAGAAAATCTGATCTAGAAAAAACCCACAATTTTGTAATATTATTCTAAGTGGTCCATTTAAAAGTTGTTTTATTGATTTTTTTATTTTTATTGAATAGACTGGCTTCACTTGAATTACTTGGTTATTTTTGTATACCTTGGATATTGGTCAAATCATCCAGGCTCTAGGCCCAGATTAAGGTAAATTTTATTAGCCTAATAGAAGTATAGTGTGTTCCTTTTAAATTTTGTAGGAGAGAAAATGGGAAATACCCCTTGGTAACTTATTTTATTCCATATACGGGTTCTTTTTAGAAGATTATGCTCTTTATTTATTCCATATTTATTCATGTCCACATAATGTTTTTCTTGTTTGAAGATTGTGTCATAGGCTGTTTAACAATGGACATACTATATTAGGATTATATACTTGGTTTTTAAGTCAATGAATCTAATAGTCACATGCAAAATTCATTGCACTCTAAAAGTTTAAGATGTAGAAAATAGTTTGAAAATACCAAAAATCATTCATAAAACATTCCTTTTCTGTATGTAATTTTTATTGAGATTTTGTACTTTTCATACAACATTTCTTAATCAAATTTGACCTTCCCCTTATGCCATGCACCCTACCGGAGTTCATGCATTCTGCCATGATGATATTAAGCTCCTGTCTTTATCCTTTTCTCAGTGCGTGTTTTTTAACTTTTTTGAATGCAGAAGTTTACAGTTTGGTCAGTTACTTTTAACAAGTCTTTTTGTTGTTTGTGTTCCCTCCATAATATGTATATATAGTTTTATTTAACTCCAGAATATGATATATAGTGTATTACTCCTATATTATATGTATGCGAAGATATATGAATATTATATATAATATATATATAATATATATATATAATTCCAAAATTATATATGATACCAAAATGACGAACTCTTGAAACATTAGAACTTCTAGGTTAATTCAAAATAAGTTTAGAAGTGGAAATCTTCACCATCTTTTCAAAGGTGTTAACATCTAGAAGTCAACTTTTTATGTTAGGGTTCACATTTTTTGTTTAGTTTATATACTCTAACATTATGAATATATTATTGTTACACATATCCATTTAGCATTACCATGTCTGAAAGTAAGATGGTAATGTTAATCTCTATGGGTCATTAGATATTTCATTAATAACCATCACAGTCTTTCCAGAATAGAATTATTAACAATAACATTTCAAGTTTTTCTTTCTTTTTATTTATTATTTTTATGTGTATGAAGTTACTGTCTTCATTGTAGGTTGGTTGCACCCATGATGTGCAGTCCCAGGAGGTCAGAAGAGGTTTGTCGGATTCCCCTGGAGCTCGGAGTCAAAGACGGTCTTAGCACCATGTGGGTGCTGCGGGAAATTGAACCGGGTCCTCTGCAAAAGCAGTCGGTGCTCTTAACAGACTGGAAAGCCATCTCGTCCAGCCCCCAGCTTTTTCTTTCAATTGAGCATTTGTACTAGCTTCCACAAATGAAGGAAAACCATTCCTTGTGTATTTTTGCGACTGATATTACTTCATTAGCATAATGGCTTCGAGTTTCATCCATTAAACTGCAAATTCCATGATGTTGTTTTTCTTTAATGCTGGCACTTAGAACACATTGTTTTAGATGTACCAATTTTTTGTTATCCATTCATCAGTTTGGGGGCATTTGGTTGGTTCCAACACTTCAAATTATTGTGAAAAAGAGCTGCAATAAACATAGATGTGCGGATTATATTTGCAGTAGGGTGAGTCTTGTGGTATATACCCAAGAGTTATGACTGTAGGTGAGGTGGTAGGCTCATTTTGATGTCGTTTTAATGGTCTCCACACTGCTTTTCCACAGTGGTTGTACATGTTTGCATTCCCAACAGCAGTGGATTAGTGTTCCTCCTTCCCCACAACGTCTCCAGCATTTGGTGTCTTTATTTTCTTGAATCTTGCCAGTTTTATGGAGTGAGATGATATCTTAAATGGTTTTTAATTTGCATTTTTCTTAATTTAATAATGATGTTGAACACTTTTTTATTTTATTTTATTTATATTTTATTTCTGTATGGGTGTGAATGAATGTACTGTTCTGCATGCAAGTTTGTGCACCCGTGTTGTGCAATGCAAGCGGAGGTCAGAAAGGGTTGTCGGATTCCCCTGGAACTGGAGTTTCAGACGGCTCTCGCCCGCCACGTGGGTGCTGAGATTAGAACCCCGGGTCCTCTGCTAAGGAGCTCGCGTCCTAAACCGCTAGGCCATCTCTCCAGCCCCGATGTTGAACACTTTTAAAGGATGTTTCTCAGCCATCTTTTACTTCCTCATTGGTGAAGTCTCTGATTCAGCCCTTTCTTTTATTTTAAAAAAACTTTTCCCCATCTTTGAGTGAGTCATTTGTTTTCTTCTTTGTTTTTTTTTTTTTTTTTGAGTAGTTTATATATTTTGGATGTTAATGTTCTGTCAGATGTATCACTGTGGATTTTCTCTTCACTTCCTTGATTGTTTCTTTTGCTGTACAGAAGCTTTTGTGTTTGATGAGGTCCCACTTGTCTGCTGTTGACCTTATTTCCTGTGCAGCTGCTGTCTGATTTAGAAAGTCTTTTCCTACTCCTATGTCTTGTAGATAGCTGCCAACTTTTTCTTCTATCACCTTCAGAGTTTCAGGTTTCACACTGAGGTCTTTGATCCATTTGAGTTGATTTTTATACAGTGTGAGAGGTAGGGGTTTTATTTTGGTCTTCTACATATGGTGATCCAGTTTAGACAGCACCACTTGCTGAAGATGCTGTCTTTCCTCGAATGAGCTTTTGTGGCCTGTTTATCGAATATGAGGTGGCTGAAATTGTATGAGCTCAAGTTTGGATCTTCAGTTGTGTTCCATTGGTCAATGGGTCTGTTTTTGTGCCAGTTCCAGGCTGTCTTTATGACTATAGCCCTGTAGTATAGCTTAAAGTCTGGTAAGGTGATACCCCTGTATTGGATTTTTCGCTCAGGATTGCTTTAGCTATTCAGGGTCTTGTGTTTTCCCATATGAATTTAAGGATTTTTTTCCAAGTCTGTGAAGAAACTCATGAGGATTTTAATTGGGATTGGATTGAATCTGTATATTAATTTGGGTAGAATGGGCATTTTTATTATATTAATTTTTCCCATCCATGAGCATGGGAGGTTTTTCCATCTTTTGATGTTACCTTCAATGTCCTTCTTCAGGGGTTTAAAATTTTTGTTGTAGAGATCTTTGATGTCTTTGGTTAGGTTTGTTCCCAAGTATTTTATTATTATTTTGAGGCTATTGTGAATGGAAAAGTCTCCTTATATTCCTTTTCCAGTTGCTTGTTGGTGTAAAGAAAGGCTACTGATTTTTCTAGGTTAATTTTGTATCCTGGAACTTTACTGAAACTAATTGTTTCTAGGAGTTTTCTGGTGGAGTTTTTAGCATCTGTCAGGTAAACTATCATATCATCTGCAAACAGAGATAGTTTGACTTCCTCTTTTCCAATTAGTACATTNAAGAAAAAAAAGATATTCACATTATAAACATCACAGTTGCTTTCAATAGAAAGAAATAAACAATAAATTGTTCACTTTCCTTCAATGGGGATTTGGTACTGCATTCCACAAAGAGGGGACATTCCCTGTTGTATTTTTACTGTTACTTCACTAGCATAATGCCTTCTAGTTACATCCATTTGCCTCAAAGTTCATGATGTCTTTCTTTATTGCAGCATAGAACTCCATTGTTTAAATGTACACATTTGTTATCCACTTTCTGAGGGCATTTGTTGTCCAACCCTAATCTACACGTTAAAACTCAGTCAACTCCCTCCCAGGAACCAATAGCCACCTCCCCTCCTCTCATCCTTTGCTGCCCTGTTCTGCTCCCTCTTCCCTCCTTTCTTCCCCCTCTTTCCTCTGTTCTTCCTCCTACTTGCATTCCCATTCTCTTCATAGAATTACTATATTCTCCACCTGTATCCCTAACTTACCTTTTTAATTCATTATTCTATGAAATGGCCAAAAAAAAACCATGCTATACTTTCTTTAAAAAAAACAAAGTAAGTCTTATTCCCCCCATATCTTGTATGTACTGCCATTCCTCTAATTAATTTCAGAATTTAGGTTTCATTTTACTTGATCAATTGGAGTTGACTTTTGCAAGGTGAAAAATAAGGGTCGAGATTCAATTTCTTACAGTGGTGATCCAGTTTTTGCCAGCACCATTTCTGAAAATGTCTTCCTTCAACTGATTTCTGCCCCTTTGTCAATATCAGGCAGATGAAATTGCATGTACTCAAAAGTTTGGGTCTTCAAATATGTTTCATTGATCTGTGGATCTATTTGTGTGCCATAATGCTATTTTTTCTTTTTATTGAATTTAAACTTTTTCCATAATCTCTTACATCATTTCCAATCTAAAGTCACTCCGTTCCATGTCCCCCGCCCCACCCAAGTCCTTGCACTCCTGCCATACATGTCCTGCCATCTTTTTCTTATTCTTTCCAGAGTTTCTTTCCCAGTTCTTTTGTTTTATTTCTCTTCCTAACCCATTTCTTGTTTTTTTATTGCTTCTGTTATACATATATATATAGTTATATGTACATAAATAATAATATATTATATATATATTTATATATTAACATACATACATACACCATATCACTTGAATTGGAGGGCTCTTATTTTTCCTAAAAGATGTGATATTTTCCTTAAAGGAGTGCTGGAAGGCTCCTCCTTGCCAAGCCCAAACAAACATCAATCCTTCCCTTGCTCATATTGGGTCTTTCCCCCTCTTATGGTCCCCCAAATAAGTCCAGTAAGCACGTGCGTGTGGACTGAGACTGCTGAGATATCCAGCTTGTGAACTAAACAGATAATGGGAATTCAGCCGTCGTCAGAATATGCACTGCCATTGTTGGACTACCTCGCTGTATCATGGAGGCCATTGCAGGGGGACCTATGCTATTTTTATGACGTATAGGTCTGTAAATAGTTTGGAAATTGGTATAGAAACACCCCCCCCCCAATTTCTTTTGTGCTCAGGGTTGCTCTGGCTATCTATATTCCATATGACTTTTAGGAGGGTTGTTTTCTAATGCTATGAAGAATGTCATGGGGATTTTGATTGTATTGCATTGAATTTTATATCATTGTTTTGGGTAGGATGGTTATTTTCAGTATATTAACTCTTCCAATCACGATGAGCATGGGAAGTCCTTCCACCTTCTTGTGTTTCCTCAATCTTTCCTTTAAAAAAAAATTTCATAGTAGAATCTCTAATGTCTTTGGTCAGCTTTATACTGAGTCTATATCCTATCTATCTAGTTTATCTATCTATCCGTATATCTATATCTACTATATCTATATCTTGTAATGGGAGGTTTCCATTCCTTGTCCAATTCTTGTTCTTAGCACTATAGAAAGTCTGCTGATTTTGTAGATTAATTTGGTAATCTGCCACTTTACTGATGAAAAGTGTTAACGTTCTAGCAGTTTTCTGTGTGAATTTTTTTGGCATACTCTAGTGTAGAATATCATTATTATTTGCAAAAAGGGGATAGTTGATCTCCATCCTGCCATTCAGTACTCCTTTAATTTCTTCTCTTGTGCTTATTGCTCTAGCAAGCAGTTCAAGCACTATATTAAAAAAAAGATTGGATAGTCGACAGTCTTGCTGAGCCCGATTTTAGGGGGAATTTCCATTTTCCTCCATTTAGAATGATGTTGCTTTGGTTTCTTGATATGCTTTATTAATGTTGATAAAGCTTCAATATGTTCCCCCACTCCAATTCCCTCACAATTTAGAGGTTAAGTTCATGTTGAATTTTGTTAAATGCTTTTCTCTGTATCTATTGAGATGATCACACGATTTTTGTTCTAGTTCCATTTTTATGATTTTATATTTTATTGGACATATGGCATATTGAACCATTCCCTTCATCTCTGTTAAGTCTGAATTGATCATGGTAGATGATTTTTTGATGTGTGCTTGTATGCATTTGGCAAATTGCATCTGTATTTATTAAGAAAATGCTGTTCTATAGGTTTCTTTTTGGTTGTATCTTTATCTGGTTTTTTGTGGTATTAGAGTGAGCTGCTTTTTGGAAGGATTTATGGGAGCTTCTTCTCTGTTCTATGCCTTATTTGATATTAAGTTTAATATTGGTTTTGCATTGTCATCTTTAAATGTTTGGTATAATTCTGCCATAAATCTATCAAGGCTCTTTGTAGTTGGGAAGTTTTATTACATTTCAGTTTTGTTATTTCTTATAGGTCTATTTTAACTGTTTGATCTTTCTACTGGATTTATTATGGTGATTCGTCATGATTAAGATATTCAAAACACCCCACAAAAACAATGAAAAATCTCCCTGAATTATTTAGTTTGCTAGTACATATCTGCACAATTACATACTTTCACTTGATCCTTTCATTCTTGATTTTTTTGAAAGGAAGAACACAGTGGCCTATTCAGACATACTTAGAGGATTATTTCACTTTTCAAAGCATTCCCATACAGACTGCTATTCTCTTAGGAACTTTCAGGGGTCACTCAGGTGGTCATGGCTACAGTGACATCACTGGAGGGAGGCACCAGGCACAATGAGTGTTTAGCAAGACCTCTGGTGTTCCTTCTCCTTGTAACTTCTGTCTCCTGGATGCATTCAGAGCATTGTGGAAGGAGCAGCTCTCCCTCCTGGGATAGTACAGACTGCTAACAACTCCAATGGGATGACTTAATAACAAATTTATATAATAAAGCAACCGATTTGACTTGTACCCTAAAAAGAAGGCTCTCTCCCTTTATAAACAGGCTAGCTTTAGTCTCAAGTTCTGTAATGCTCTTTTTTTTGGTAAAAATTAAAAAAAAAAATTGTTTTTAAAAGTAGGGAAATAATTGTTTGATTATGATAAAATGACTAATATTTTAAAAAAAATGAATATAAGCAAGTACTCTGACCCCAGGCTAACACCTGCCTATGTTTTGCAGTCAATGGTTGGTAATATTGCCTACCAGAAGCTAAGTATTTACAAATATTTTGACACAGCTAGAAGAAGATACCTGAACCCTTCAATAGTTAGTCTACTTAATTTACCATATCTTGCAGATTTGTTCCATGTAAGATTTTAATATTTTTATTAGGTGTCACTGTATAAATGTAGCATGCCCTATTTAGCCAGCCAGCTACTGATTATTTTGGCTTTTCAGTACTGAGATCACACCCAGTGTTTCATGGGTACCATGTAAATGTTCTACCACTTATTTACTTCTCAATTTTTTTTTAATTTTTTATTAATTTTATTTTATTTCTTTATGTGTATGAGTTTTTTTTTTTTTTTTTTTTTTTTGTGCACCCGTGTCGTGCCAATGCCGCGGAGGTCAGAGGGTGTTGGATCCCCTGGAACTGGAATTCTCCTGGAACTGGAGTTATCAGACGGTTCCTGGCCGCCATGTGGGTGCTGGGGATCAACCTGGGTCCTCTGCAGAGCGTCGGCGCTCTTACCGCATTAGGCCATATCTCCAGCCCTCTCAATCTTTTTCTGTTGTTCTAGTTTGCTTTGGATTTTATTGGTTTTCATTTATGAGTGTTTTCCTGGATATACACATATGTGTACTACAGCCTTACAATGCCCTCAGAGGGCATAAGAGGGAGTCTGATCCTTGGAACGAGATAAAGTTATAGACAGCTGTGTTAACCACCATGTGGATACTGAGAATGAAACCCGGTCCCCTGCAAAAGTAGCCAGTGCTTTTAATCACTTGAGGCATCTCTCTAGCTCCATTCTTTGCGTATTTTTAAAGATTATTTTGTTTTTATTTATGTGTGTGTGCCCGACAAGGACAAGTTCTGGTTTTTTTGTTTTTAAAAAAAAAAAAAAATTCCAGTTTTCTGAGCTATCTTTCAAGCTCTGATGTTTAATTATTTTTTTAGAAATGATTTGCATAGTTGCCCAGGCTGGTCTTGAATGTGGGATCTTGCTTTCAGCTCCAGAGAAAATATAATTACCAATATGCATTCCCACATTCAGCCTATTTAAATTTTAGTGTTTGTGTGCTTTGAGAAAGGTTCTCCATGTAGCTGAGGTTGGCTCTGAATTTACTATATGGCTGAGACTGGCCTTGAACTCTTTTCTTTCTCTTTACCTTTTCTGTGTGCTAGAATTATAAATGTATACCACCATGTCCAGTTCCAATTAAAATTTAAATCATCCTTAGCCATCTAAGCAAGGCTGCCTACTTTGAACCTTATGGTGACAGATTTGTGATAAAAGAATTGCTTTTCTATTCGCGTTGTGTGTTGTGGTGTGTGTGTGTGTGTGTGTTTGGTGTTGTTAGGTTTTACCAAATTTCCTTTAAATGCTGCTGCACCAAGACCCTCTTTTATCTACTTCACTGAGACTAACACAGAGGTGTCTGAATTCTCAGAACAGCTTGCATGTTTCATCAAGGGTGTTGACTCTACTCTTTTCTCCCTTCACATCTCAGCTATGTGCTTTCTGTGTGTGTGATTTCAGTTTAATAATGTGCTGTATCAAAGGTCATTTCTGTGGTGTGGGAAAAAAATCGACAAGTTCTCCCGTTTGTTCAGTTATAATGCTTTAAATCACTCAAAATATTTAGCCAATACTGGAGAATGAAGTTGGAAGGTAGAAAAATTTTATCTTCAAATTTTGTGTGGCAGGGTCAGGATTTTCAGGTCAGTCTCAACAAAACAATGGCAAAATGAACAAGCTCGTTTGAAAAATGGCCATAGATTTCCCTAAATCGTGTTTCACAAATAAAGTGATTTCATGTAGCTGATTCCAGGCAAGGGCTTATTGTTGACATTCAGTCCTTTCATTTTTCCTGAGAGTCACTTGTGCCTTCTATTCCAAGGCCTTCCTGTCCTTCCCTTTCTGCCTCTTCTGCTCTTTGCTTGCTTAGTCCCATTACTCTCCTTCCCTACCTCTCTCTCCTTCTTTTTCTTTTTTTCTTTTTTGTTAGCGACACATGCATAGCTGTATTGCCTACATCACAGTCACTTCTCTTACCTATGTCACTCTCCAAGCTTTTAGCAGCAACATTGAGGAAGACTGAGTTATTTTTTGAGGCATATATTTTAGCCAAAGGAGCACTGGAGAATGGCATAGCTCCCACCATATAATGGGGAATCCATATATGGTAACAATCACTACAATATATATTGTCCTCAACTCATGTAAAATGTTGTTTGTAAGACAGAACAGCCATTAATGTTAAGTCATGCACTGTATCAGGAAAAGATCCACCTGCTTGCCTTTCAAAGCAACTTTTCCTTTCCTTTGCCTTGATAGTGTTGACTATATTTATCTGCTGAAGTACAATGCCAAATACCTGTGGGATGTTAGCCTTTATCATTTGTGATTATGTCTTTGTTCCAGCATTTTGAAGGGAATGATTTTTTTTTACAAAGATATTGTAGAACATTGCTTTAAAGATGACTTATTCAACATGACAGTCTTGGCAATATTGGTTGTGCAGTAAGAGGTTAAAAGAGAACATTCCTTCCAACCCCCAACTTCACCACCTCTTGAAAAATAACAGATTTGCGAAGCAAACTACCAGAAAGAGAATGCCAGATCAGGATGGAAGTTTTAGTAAATGTTTGAACCATCTCCATATCCAAATACCAAAATGTTTTCAATACTATCAACAATAAAGGTATCCTAAGCAACCTAAGAATAATTGGGAGAACATCTCTCTTCTTACTAATCTGAGACAACACTTTACTCCTCACATATTGGCCTACACATTCCCTGCCCAAACCATGTGCTCGACATTTCACTTACAGTTTTGTTTCTTTCATTTAAGGTTAAAATGTTCCATGTGGATTTAGCATATAAAGCTTTGCCAGCTTTGAAGGTCTGAAGGAGTTTATTGGAATGTTTCCATTTGCTAAGGAAAAGAGCTGCTCTAGAAAGGAAACAAGCCAGAGCCACACACAGCAATGCAAGAACAGTAGAAGGTAGTGTTTTACAGTGTTGTAGACAGTGTGGTATTCCAGGCTCTGGCGTGGGTAATCCTGGAGACGGCAGCTTTGTCAGGAGCAGCGCCAGAATTTGCGGTAGTGGAACCAGGAATGGAATGAACAGTCAGCAAGAGACATCGCAGCTAGGAACGGTAAGCATGGGAAGATGGAGGACAGCATGGAAGGAAATCATGCCGCGTGTATGGAAATGACCAAGGATGCTCCTGAGCTTGGAAGAAAATGTAAATTTTCCAGTCTTGGGTTTAATCAATAGCTGGTGCTTTTTTGTTTGTTAAGTTCTCTGAAAACTCACATAAATGTACATCACCTGTAGCAAGGAATCATACATTAAAAAATAAAATAGCCATGATAAAGCTTCCTGAGATAGACTGATCCAAGAACAGACAGTTGTTTTTCATTTTTAACTTTATAATTATCATGTTGCATGATAAATGCCAGTTAGCTTTGACTAAGCAGATGACTATGTGGTCTCATTCATATTTTAAACCGGGAAAGTTTCTGGCTTTAAAAATATCAACCTCTGCAGATATTGTTCCCTAGCTTAAGAAAAGGGCACAGGTGGATGAGAAAGCAAAACACTCTACTTTTTCTGGAGCTGATGTCTTGGTCTGCTAGTCATTCTGGCTGTTTCTTCTTGGGCTGCCAGCGGTTTCCAGGCAACCTTTCAATCCTACTATTAAAGCACATGCAATTAGATATTTAGGTATTTAAGCAGTATAATATATAGCCGTTCGATCCTACAAATGGAGTACCGTGGTAGAATGTAGGGCTGCGATTGGGGTAATGGTTGAAACTACAACAATATAGGATGGACTTATTTGATCAACTTGTTGAACATACAATCCCCCCTGCTGGGACGTGGGACCCATGAGCTGTGTGGGTTTGGGCACAACTGCTTGCAAATTGGTTTTACATGAAGGATGCTTGGACTCACAAATTATCACCTATTGTTAAAAAAAAAGAAAACAAAACAAAACAAAAAAGCAGAGAAAGATGCAGAAAACTTACGGCAGAATGCACGATCTGCGATGGGTAGGGGTGGGGTGGGGGGGAAGGGAAAGGGATATATGCCTGAACTGCATTGGAAAATGATGTATGAAATACACAAAGCATCAATAAAAATAAATTAAAAAAAATAAAGTATCTCACAAGTTTTGTTGTGTTGTATTGTCTTTTTCATTTAGTTCCATGAATACTTTTATTTCATTATTTTTTCCCTGACCCATTCATTGTTCAGGATTCTATTGTTTAGTCTCCATGTGTTCTTGTAGTTAGTTGGACTTATTCTGCTGTTAATATTGAGCTTTATTGCACTGTAGTCTGATAGAATGCATGGGATTATTTCAATCTTTTTATATTTGTTGAGGTTTCTTTTGTGTCCCAGTATGTGGTGGATTTTGGAGAATATTCTGTGGGGTGCTGAGTAGAAAGTGTATTCTCTGATGTTTGGGTGGAATATTTGGTAGATGTCTGTGAGGTCCATTTATTGTATTGTATTGTATTGTATTGTATTGTATTGTATTGTATTGTATTGTTCAGTTCCAAAATCTCTCTATTTTTTGTCCAGTTGATCTATCCAAGGGGCTCAGTGGGATATTGAAGTACCCCCCTATTACTGTGTTGGGATTAATCTGTGTCTTGCGGACCTGCAGAATTGTGTTTATATATTTTGGTGCACCTGAGTTTGGTGCATAAGCATTTAGGATTGTGATGTCTTCCTGGTTAATTGTTCCTTTGATAAGGATGTAATGGTCCTCTTTTTCTCTTCTGATTGACTTTACTCTGAGGTCTATTTTATTTGATATTAGAATAGCAACCCCTGCTTGCTTTTGGTACCATTTGCTTGAAATATTTTTTCCACTTTTACTTTGAGTTGGTGTCTATCCTTAAGGGTGAAATGGGTTTCTTGTAGGCAGCATATAGATGGATTCTGTTTCCTAATCCATTCTCCCAGTCTATGTCTTTTGATTGGGGAGTTTAGACCATTGGTATTTATGTCACTATTGTGGGATATGTGTTGCTTCCTTTTAAGTTATTATTGGTTTGAATTCTTGGTCTAGGTTTGTATTTATGCTGTTAAGCTTTTATTAGTTTGTTTCTTTAGTTGGTTGCTCCTTTTCTCTGTTCTTTGGATTGCTTCAAGTATTTTCTGAAGTGTTGTTTTCTTGACATGTATTCTTTCATCTTGTTTATGTCATGAAAGATTTTTTTTCTCCTTCAACTATAATTGACTTTTTTTTTGTCTTTTCGAGACAGGGTCTCCCTGTAGTCCCAGCTGTCCTGGACCTCACTCTGTAGACCAGGCTGGCCTTGAACTCACAAAGATCCGCCTGCCTCTGCCTCCCAAGTGCTAGGATTAAAGGCATGCGCCACCATGCCCGGCTTTATTTTTTGCTGGGTATAGTAATCTGAGGTGGCTGGCATCTAAAGTCACTTAGCACTGGGAATACTTTGGTCCACTTTCTTCTGGCTTTCATAGTTTGCACTGAGACGTCAGCTGTGATTCTGATGGGTTTTCCCTTGTATGTAATTTGTTGATTTTCTCTTGTGGTTTTCAGTATTTTTTCTTTGTTTTGAGCATGTAGTGTTTTAACTGTGATATGGCTTAGGGAGTTTCTTTTCTGGTCTTGTCCGTTTGGTGTTCTATGTGCTTCTTGTATTTGTATAGGTTTGTCTTTTCTCAGTTTGGGAAAATTTTCTTCTATTATCCTGTTGAAGATCTGATCAATACCATTGTCTTGGGATTCTTCTCCTTCCTCTATCTCTATGATGCAGAGATTTGGTCTTTTCATAGTATCCTACTTCCTTGTTATTCCACGCTTGTGTTTTTTAAAAAAAAATTTCATAGTCTTCACTTGAGGATTTTAGATGTTTCATGTTATCTTATAGGTCTGTTACTGTATTTTGTGCTTCATCCGTTCTCCTTCTGAGGCTTTCTCCCACCCTTTACTGTTGATTGGATGTTGATTCCATTTCCTTTTTCATTTCTTCCTGTGATTTCTTTAGTATTTCCATTTCCTTTTGGAGCTTGTCATTCTCTACTTGGAGCTCCTTGTTTTGCTGGTCTCTTTCTTTTTTTCATTTCAGCCTGGGATCTTTTCAGTGTTTCCACTTCCTTTCAGAGTTTGTTTTTCTTTACCTCTAGTTCTTTTCGGAGTTTGCATTTTCTTTCTCTAGTTCTTCTTGGAGTCTTTGTTTCTCTTCCTCTAATTCTTTTCAGAGTTTGCCATCTCTCCCTCTAGTTCTTTCCAGTGTTTATCATTCTTTCCTTCTAGGTCCTTTCTGAGTTTTTCCTTTTCTCCCCTTAGTTCTCTGATTTGTTCTTTATATTCTTTGATTTCTTTGAATACATCTACAATTTTTCTTCTAAGGTCTGTGTCTTGGTTTACTTCCAGGGAGATCTCATTGTAGGAATCTTCTGTCAGACTGGTAGAGTTTGGTGTGGATTTATTATGTGGTTTTCCCATGGGTATTTTTTTTTCTTTTTTTGTGTGTGTCCTTGTCATGTGGGTTTTTGTTGTTGTTGTTGTTGTTGTTGTTGTTCATTTGATTTTTTTTTTTGTGTGTGTGTGTTTGGATTCTGGTGCCTCAACATTGGCTGTATAGACTAGATTCACTAATACTATACCTGCTAGATAGTCCACATCACAACAACCACCAGCTATGGAGGGCGGTTGTTTGCTCCTTTGGCCCATATGCTGGCACCCTGTTGACCTTCTGCATTCCTGTGACGGTGTCTAGGTGTACTCATGCCTCAGTGCTCTCTGGAACCCGAGCTGGGAGGTTCCAGGGCCGGGTGTAGTGCCCCAAATCTCCAAGGCAGGTCCTGCTTACTGGCTCCACACTGTGCCCACACTGGCACTCTCCGGAACCCAAGCTGGGAGGTTTTGGGTATGGGTATCATAAAACATTCTTTTCAACAAGTGTACTGTGCTAACTATTTTTTTTTTGTTGTTTGTTTGTTTGTTTTATATTGATACAAACTAGAGTCACCTAGAATAGGAAATATCAATGGAGGAATTTCTTTCATTGGATTAGCTTTTGGCTATATCTATGGAGTAATTTCTTGATTGCTACTTGACATGGAGGGCCCAGCTGACTGTGGGTAGTACCATTCCTGGGTAGGTGGACCTGTGGTGTGTTAATAGGGTAGCTGAGTGGGCCTGAAGAGCAAGCTGGTAAGTAGAATTCCTGTCTTGTCTCTGCTTCAGCTTCAGCTTCTGCTTCCAGGTTCCAGCTTTTGCTTCTTTCAGTAATGTACTGTCCCCTAGTAGTGAAAGATCAAATAAACCCTTTCTTCTCTAGTTTGCTTTTGGTTAATGTTTTGCCACAGCAACAGAAAACAAAGACATCTACTTTATTTTTTTTTAATTTATCTAGGCAAAAAGGCTTTAAAATATATTTTTTCTTTATTGTTGCACACGAGAAGCTTTAAGAAAATAAAGACATATTGGCGCTTTCTTTTGAAAATCAGAGTTGTGGTACCTGTAGTTTTGTATAAGTAGTTTTTATGTTAAAGGAAAGATGTTGAGAACAGAGATAGGTAGATGGTAGACATTGCACTTTTTGGAAAATGACTTTTATTTTAGACGGTGTGTATGAGTGCCTAGTGGAAGGCTTTATCTGTGTGTACAGAGATACCCATTATACATAGAGGTGCTTTCCTGAAGGAAAAGAATGTCTGACATGAACACAAAATGAATTCTTAAGAGAGTGTTCTCATTGTCCATATTGATTCTCATACCCAAGGGTTAATTTATGAGGTTTCAGACTCTATTGACAATGGACCTGCAGCATAAGCTATGTCAGGATTTATGTCAGTTTTAACTACTGTCCAAACAGATCTTCGTTTTAAGCCACTGAGCTAATTTCTTGTTTTTGCTTTTTGTTTTAGAACAGAATAACCTAACATTGAATGGCCAGAGGGATTTTGAATGTCATTAGAGAAAGCAGTAGATTTTCCCTCTTGCCTTCTGCGCCCAGCGCCTACCTTCTGTGCCCTCCGTTTGTCTGCTCGTTGGTTTTGGTGGTAGATCCGACTGAAGTTGGACACGATCACTGGAACAGGTAGAGCAATAACCAAGACTCCACTCAAGGAACAGATGGAACCAAAAATCTTCCCTGCTATGGTTTTCGGTACCATGTCACCATACCTGGGGTGGAAAAATGGAGAATTATTGTAGTTTATGGAGCAACACTTCTACCTGTTACAAGTAGTGTTCTATTTTGTTTTTGCTTTAGGTCAAGCGATTTTTTTTAGATGTGTTTCTATTTTTACTACAGTATAAAAGGTATCAATATAACTGAATATTATAAATTATATATATACATATATATTTTTGGTTGTAATTATATTTCTTTTTTATTTTTTACTTTTTAATTGATGCTTTGTGTATTTCATACAATAAATTATATTTTATACATAAATATAACTATATACCTACAAATGCTACTTTTTAACCTTGTAGAAAATGGTTTTAACATTATGTAATTTCTTCAATGGGAAAATATTTTAATGCAGATGATGTCATGATAGGCCTTCAATTTGCCCTTTATATAATGCAGCATGGTTTTTAAGATTTAAAAGTCAATATTTCTATGTTGAAATTTATAGTCTCAATAATACACATTTGCAGTTAATTTTTCAACATTGGATGGGTGATGGAATTTAAGTGGAAAAGTAGGACATCATATCACATTCCTTTCATCACCTCTAATCGTTTTAAAGACAAACTTCAAAAGGCTCCCACAAACTTCCCTTATGAATGGTGGCTAACCTTACATGCCTGGCACCTTCATTTGATTGGCTGACTCTTCTTGGGAGACACTCTGTCCTTGGCCTTCTGTATCTGTCACCACCCTTCCTCAGGGGTGCCACTTCCTCCTCTTCTCTGGCTCCCTTCCTCTTACCTTATTTCTAGAGATTTACACAACTTATATCTTAGTTTTGAGTTCTCTTATCTGTAAATGAGGCTCTTACCCTTACTGGTCTGGTCTGATTATTTTTAACCTTGGATGCCTGAGGATCAATTAAAACTCAAACTAAACAAAATGGAATTATTATTTTCTTAGCTTCTTCTGCAGCTCTGAAATCTGTTTTTTTCCCCCATAGTTTGTCATCTATAGTTAAATAGAACCACAAATCCCCAGGTTATTTGCACCAATATTGAGTACATTGATTGAGCTGTCCTGGCCCATCTTGTAGTCATATCTTATTTCTAAGCCAGTCTTTTCAATTCTGATCAAGTCAATTCTGTAACACATTTAGGCCTCTTTACTCAGTCTCCACTTGAAGACCAATCCACGGCCATAGCAGCTTACCCAAACTTTCCACATTTACCACACTGAAATTCATAAAATAGAACTGTGATTATAGAAATGGAGAGGTATCTTAATATTTACAGGCAAATATCTCAGGCACCATTTAGAAAAGAAGCTTCTTCTGCATCAGATGAGAATAGTACAGAGTTCCATAACTGGCCTGTGACTTACTAATGCCTAGGCAACACATCTGTCTACAATGCAATATCTACACATAAGCCCCAAGCATCATAGACCAAAGACCCAAGAAGGCATTAATTACTTCTTAACTCTCATTAAGGAAGCTCCTCCATATAACAGGAGGCCAGGAACTCAAAAGGACATGAATGACCGAATCATGAAGATTAGGAGTCTACAGAGTGTAGTTCCATGGACAGGCTGCCTATATTCAGCCTCACCCACTCAGGGCTCAGGAAAATTGTGAAAGAGGGTGGAGAAAAATTGTAAGAGCATGGGAGGTGGTGCAAGACCAAATGGAAATGAATACTACAAGCTTCTGGGACCCTGTTCATATGAACCTACAGCATTGCTGTCAGCATGCACAAGACCCATGCAAGCTCAGCTGAACAAAAACACAGCATAGAACTGTAGAAATGGGTAGCAGAGCACAACCTTGGCTGAAGAAATATTGGCAGCTGATTGCGATTGGGTGAAGAAGAACTGGCTTTGTTTAGGGAGGGACTCCAGATACACTGACTAGAGCTCAGGGGATGAGCTAGCACTGAGGAGTGGGCAGGGAAAGTAGTTGGGCACAGTGTATCCTTAGCACAAGTGACAGAATGTGTGAACTGGGGGGGGGGCAGGGAAAGTAGTTGGGCACAATGTATCCTTAGCACAAGTGACAGAATGTGTGAACTGGAGGGGGCAGGGGCTGCTAAGGGAGAAACGAGAATAAGGGCGATTAAGACTAGCTGAAAAATTATGTATAAATCACATAAAAGTTCAATAAAAATGAATAAAGGAAAAAGTAGAAACTTGAGGGGATGGAGTGCTGGCTCAGTGGTTAAGAGCCCTGCCTGTTCTGGCAGAAGAGCCAGGTTTGAATCCCAGGACCCACATGGTGGCCAACAATTGTCTGAAACTCCATTTACAGGGGATCCTACACCTTCTTCTGTTCTTGTGGGCACTGCATGCCACGAGCACATATATGCAAGCATAACACTCATACATATAAAAATAACAATAAATAAATAAAATATAAAAAAATGGAAACTTGACAGTTTGAGTCTGCAATGGAGTTGAAATAAAAACAAACCCAAGCTCATCCTTTTGTCTCCAAGGGATTATGCTAGCAAAAGATGATTTATTTCCTGGCTACTTCATACCACTCTCTGCCACACTTCCAGGTCTCTGGCCAGCAAGCACTATATCACTGAGGTAAATTCACAGCCTCCTATTCTCTCATTACTTTTCATTCTTCAAGAACTTGACAGATCAGGGCCTATTTGACTTTATGTCTCCCCAGTATAAAATTAGCTCTTGCTGTATATCAACTGAATACTTAGAATATCTCCTTTATTTAAAAATAGAGTTTACATAAGAACTCATTTCTGGGAAGGGATAATGTATCTTTAGGGTTACACTAGGAAGTGTTCATCTCCATTAACATTGTTCTTGTAAGAGAACATTTGTATGTCAACAAGGAGGTGGGAGTTTCAGAGGAATTGGCTAAGGAAAAGCGGGTGGGAGTGACAGAGGCGATACTGACTGGTGCTGCATTAGATGACCCTATCAGGAGCTCTGTCTCTGCTTTGAGTCTCCAGTTACTCACTGTTAGTGTTTGTAGGTTATCATAATCACTCAAATTCCTGCAGCAGATGACAGTACTGCATCAATTACTGTACAGCTCCTTAAAGCATGAGTTGTGTTCACATATCGGGTTGCATAACTTAATGTAGGGGTTCACAAAAACTTGGCCAATGTTAATGATTTTAGAATGTGGTAGTGTACCAAAAATTGATTCAAAATCTATTTTGAATGCATAATGAACTTGAAGTGATTCTAGGAGCACTTGGTCATGTTTCACACTGCACAGCCTCATCTTAGCCTTGGCTCTGAAAACAGAGCACAAACACTTTGCATGGGACATGCAGTTCACCATGCAGTGTCCAATGATGTGTGAAAGGTGTGGGCTCAGGTTCTTGACTGCTATGTTATGAACTTCTGTGTTTTTTCACTGTCCATTAAAAGTTTTCTGATCTTATGGAAACATCAAAATTTAATTACAGAAAATAGACTTTCAGAATTTCCTTCCCATCCTTTCTCGGTATGTAAGAATACAATGAATGTATCTTTGGATTGTATTGTATTAGATCGTTGGACTTTAAAATTGATCTTTAAGGTGTTGAGGTGTTGACTTGGGTTTTATTAAAGATCATGAAATTAATTTTGGCTTGGGCTTAAAACAGAATTTCTAACAACTTCTGAAGTGGCCCTAAATATGCTTCTGTTATTTTGTGCTACATGTTTATGTGAAGCAGCATTCTCAGCATTGATGACTACAGAATCAAAGCATGAATCAACTCAGAAAAATGTCAAAGATGGGCTCTGTCCTGCAATATCAAGTATTCAGCCAATATTTAATCTTTTATGTAAAAATGAACAAGCATATCCATTTCACCAGCATACAAGTTTCCTTTAACCTTTAATAAATGGTAAAATTAGATCTATGAAAAATGCTTTAAAATAAATGTCTTTATCACCCATAAATTACTTGTATACCTAGTTTATATACCTGTGTATCTTGGGCCACATTTTAAAAAAATTGGCAAGAATGGGTTTAGACTGGAGAAATTTTAAAAGCTCAGATTTATAGTAAAAAATAACAACCCAAGAACTAGGATGTTGGGTCTGTATGAAGATGTGTCCAACTGGGAAGATACATCATAATTTACATTATGTTGATGGTGAAATCATTCAGGCTAAAAGTAACAAACAACTGAAAAAAAACACAAATGCTTAGACTGTTCATCTTACTGCAGTGATAGGTCAGTGGGCTTAAAAGCTGAATTCCCTTTTACACAGTAGTGTGTTCTCACTGGGGAATTTGTGTATTGGTCACAGCTCACATGGCTAACAATAGTCCATAATTCCAGTTCCAGAAGAATCCAACACTCTCTTCTGACATCTTCAGACACTGCATGACATGAGTTCACTTTGCATATATGCAGGCAACATACTCACATGCATAACATAAAAATAATAAAATAGTCTAAAAAAAGAACATGGATTTGATTTTAATGTCTATAAATTAAAATTTAGGAAATTTCTCAGGAAGGAAAATAAATAAAAATAATGGCCAAAGTTGATAGCCTTTGAGTCCATGTAATTTAAATAGGCCTTAAAGTATTTATTTATTTATATATTTATATATTTATTTATTTATTTATTTATTTATTTAATTTTATTTGTATGGGTGTTTTTCTTGCACGTAAGTATGCTATATGAACGTAATGTTTCCATAGGCCAGATGAGGGTGTTGGATCCCCTGGAACTGGAGTTAAAGACAGGTGTTAGCCACCAGCTGTGTTGGAGCACCAAATGCTCTTAACTGCTGAACTATTTTTCCAGGCTTCTAAAATAAACCTTTAAAAATAAAAATTTATAAAACAGTAAGTCAATCTTTTAATTTCCATTCTCTAAGGGACAGGAATAAGTGCTTTTTAACTTTGCATTTTAAATGCATTGTGCCATAGGATAGGCAAGGCCAGCATCCTTCAAACCATTACAGAAAATTAAGAACAATTAGGGATGGGGAAATGGCTCAGATGGTAAAGTTCTTGCCACAAAGCCTGAAGATCCAAGTTCTAGTTGCAGTACCCAAGCAGATGCTGAGTGGCTGTGGCAGCCTTCCTGTCAGCCTCCTCATACTCAGTAGGCAGACTTGGCCACCTAGACCAGATGAAGCTGGGAGATCCAGTTCAGCAGGCCACAATGTATAGAGTGGAGACGATTGAGGAAGACACCTGCTATCCACCTCTAGGATCCTGTGCGTGCACACACAGACACAGACACACACACACACACACACACACACACAGAATCATGCACCCACACATATGCACACATATAAATACAAACACACATATGCACAGGCATGCACGACACATACATGCCAATGTGCACATGCATGCTCACACATGCCACAAACACATATGCATGGGCAACAAAGAAATAAAAAAGGAAGCAAGGAAGGAAGAAAGTAAGAAAGAAAAATCAAGAGATGTGTTAGGTTGTTAAAACCCCACAAATTCAGTCTCGAATGACCCAGGAGGATACGAAGATGTCCAAAGCACTTAGTGTTTACCTCAGTTCTATTTTTTCCACTCCAGAATTCCTTCACAATCTAGTAAATGCAGGTAACCATTTGAAGTGATTACAGTGGGAAGAGGAGAAAGGCACCAAGTTCATTGGTGGATTCTATTCCTTCAGTCTGTACTCTTGGGTAGAGAGACAGATCTTGCCCATGTTATAGTCCATTAGGTGCTCCCCAAGCTCTACTAGTCTGCAATAGGTAACAAGAGATGGAGAGAGAGCACAAGGAAGCAGCATTATGGTGTGCTTGACAGCCTAAGTGTTCTGTGATCACTGACAAAAGCAGGGCCTGACCCAGCTGACCACTGCAGGTGGCTAGCTGCGATCCCCACCCCCAGACCATGTACACAACCTTTTGGGGGGTCTCTTTTTTTGGTCTTTTTGAGACAAGGTCTCCCTGTAGCTCCGGCTGTCCTGGAACTTGCTACGTAGACCAAGTTGGTCTTGAACTCACAAAGATCCACCTGCCTCTGCCTCCCAAGTGCTAGGATTAAAGGCATGTGCCACCACGCCCCACTCAGGGGGTCTTTTACTAAAGTTTTGTGTATTTATACAGACTATCAGTCTTGATCATCTTTGTGCCCCTTTCTCACTGGCACCTGCCCATACCCCCCCCCCCACTGGACTTCATGCATTATATTATTTTTGTAGATTTTCAGTGCAAGTTCATCCACTGAGGTCTAGTCAGACTATCTAGAGTCCCTCTCTTTAAGAAGATTAGGTCTTCCTCGCCCAGCAGTAATCAGCTGCCAGTAGTTCTTCCAGCTAAGATTAAGGCCTGCTGCCCATTCCCACAGTTCTATTTTGGTAGGATAAAACTTGTGGGTATATACCCAGGAGTGGTATGACTGGGTCAGGTGGTGGGCTCATTTTGAGTCTTTTAAGGGTTCTCCACACTGCTTTCCATAGTGGTTGTACAAGTTTACATTCCCACCAGCAGTGGATGAATATTCCCCTTTCCCCACAACCTCTCCAGCATTTGGTGTCTTTTATGTTCTTGATCTTAGCCAGTCATATCAGAGTGAGATGATATCCGAGAGTGGTTTTAATTTGCATTTCCTTAATTGTTAATAATGTTGAACACTTTTTAAGATGTTTCTCGGCCATCTTTACTTCCTCACTGGTGAAGTCTCTGTTCAGCTCTTTACTCCATCTTTTGAGTAGGTCATTTGTTATCTTCTTTGATTTTTGAGTAGTCTATAAATGTGGTACATCTACACAATGGAGTACTACTCAGTGGTAAAGAAGAATGACATCATGAACTTTGTAGATAAATGGATGGAACTCGAAGCCATTATGCTAAGTGAAGTAACACAGTCCCAGAAAAACAAGCAGTAGATAGTTTCCCTCATTTGTGGATGCTACCAAAAAATCCCCAGATGAAAGGCAAGCTGAACAACATTATTGTTATATTTCTGTTTGTCTGAAAGCAACTATGTTGTTATAATGTAAAAGGGCTCTAGAATTGATCCACCACTTACTTTCAGAGTCTGTAATTACTATATATGAGTGGAAAGTATGTATTCATATTTTAGGGTAATATAAAATTCAAGGAGGAAAATGTGAATTCCTAAACATAAAAAAAGACTAAGAGAAAGATGCAGGACAGTTATGGCAGAGCACATGATTGTGGTGGGGTGGGGGGGAAGAGAAAGGGGAATATGTGTAAACTGAACTGAGAAATGATGTCTGAAGTACACAAAACATCAATAAAAGCATTATATAAAAAGAAAAATATGCTGTGTGATTCATGTCTATTTTTACATTATTTATTTTGTCTTCTTATTTAGGAATGACCTAGAGAAGTAGAAATAGGTACATTTTATTTGTGAAGTTGGAATTGGACACAGAATCTCCTAGGGATGGGAAATATGTTCCTTGTAAAAACAGATGCTTTTCCTTGGCCAACAAAGGATCTTTCAGCTAGCATTCAAGCTCATCACAAGAAGCAAAGTAACACCATGATTTCAGGAATCATATCTGTCTACAATGCACTGGAAAGAAGGCAGAGCACAGAAAGCTGTGTAACAAGAGACATTTATCATGGATATATAATCATTTAGACTTTAACTATTTCTAAATTACTGTCATCTTTTAGTGATTCTCTGTATCCCAGCCTTCTTAGTTGGTACTTTCTTCTTTATACTCTATAAACACACTTCATTTTTTTTTCTTACATTATTATAATCTTTGTTTTGGAGTAAGACAGAGTCTTACTATGTAGCCCGGTTTGGCCTGGAATTTGGAATCTTTCTGCCTTGGCCTCCACAGTGCCGCTATCATATGTATGTGTCACCAATTCTGACCTCCTGGTCGATTTTTGCTATAATTTCATCTTTTATTTCCTGTTTAGGTACAGAATTTAACATTATTCATTATTCATTCAGTCTTTAAAAATGTCAATTTCACAAAAAGGGTTATACTAAAATATTGTATATTAGTTACCTTTCTCTTTGCTGAAACAAAAAAAAAATGACAAAAGCAACTTAGGGAAGGAAAATTTCCTTTGCTTCAGTTTGAAGTACCAACAATCACTGTGAGGCAGCCATGGTGCCAGGCGCTAAGGGCAGCTAGTCACATCACATCTGCAATAGAGGTAGCTTGTTGCACTGGTTGTTATGGTTATTAGACTTGATGGCTGCGTTGGACTGTTGCTTGATCTTCTCCCTTAGCACTTTTCATATTATCATCTAGATTTGTAAGAGCTAAACTTCAGTTGGAAGGATTTCAGGTTAGTTCCTGCTCCATTGCTCCAAGTCCAGTGTCCAAAGTATTTCCTGCCTTTAGCAGTAGGGTCTTAACTTATTTGGGGAGTCTTCTGGGCTGCTATTAGCTACCACAAAATAATTGAAAAGAGCCTCTAAGATTAAACAAGAGTAGTACTGAAATTTAACACCCCCCCTCCCAAATAAGGAAGGGTTTATATAAAAAATAGGTATCCAAAACTTTTCCTTAAGAAAGTGATGGGATTTTGATAATTGAAAAGAAGCTTCATTTACACTTTAAAAATATTTTTGTTTTTTGCTTTTGTGAATATCATACTTGGGCATTGTCTTTCTGTTATCTCCATCCCTTCCAGGCTCCTCCAGCCCCTCCTTTCCCTGCTTCTTCTAAATTTCCCTTCTTCTCCCTACAGCATTGTGTTTGAGGATTCCTCCAACTTCCATTGCGTCCGGGAAGTCACACTGGCTTCTTTCTGTTCTCTCTAATTCTGGGCAGCATATAGGTCTTTTCTTACTTCAATTAAACAGATATAATATGGAGGCCCCATTCTAAAATGATGTTATGTTTCAATTTGTTCAGAACTTAAATGACTCTATATATTTATTTTATGTCCACCAATATATCTATGTATAACTACCTATCAAACATTTATCTTACATAGATGTAAGATAATACTCAGTACTGTCAGATTGCCAGTTTTATCCATTTAGTTTCTATTTTTCCTGCTCATCTGGCTTAAAGAATACAGAAATAGATTTATGATAAAAGGAAAATGTTATATTAGATAAACCTGCCCAGCAAATCATGAGTTCATTTATGAATCCATTTTCCATGTATAATAAGAGAGAAAACAGAAATTATGCATCTAAAAACTTATGAAGGCAGAAGGAATCTTCTCATTCAGAAGAAAGAAAATCCTCATGTTGAAATGGAGCTGCTGGCCAGGCATGGTGGTGCACGCCTTTAATCCTAGCACTCAGGAGGCAGAGGCAGGTGGATCTTTGTGAGTTCAAGGTCAGCCTGGTCTACAGAGTGAGTTCCAGGACAGCTGGGGCTACAGGGAGACCCTGTTTCCAAAAGACAAAAAATAATGGAGATGCTGAACCTCCCCTTCTTTCCTTTTGTTTTTCTATGATTTGAAGTCACAAGTTGTGGATATGAGGACTGGTAGTGCCCATGTAGGTGTTATAGAAGCCGGGAGAATGCTGGAGTTAGGGTAATTGCTGTGTCCACAGATACTGTATATCAACTATTAACGTAGGGAAACCACTTCATATAGGCAGCGCTTAGAGGTATATTTAAAAAATGAATTGTTAAGAGCGCCGACCGCTCTTACAGAGGACCCGGGTTCGATCCCCAGCACCCACATGGCAGCCGAGAACCGTCTGAAACTCCAATTTCAGGAGAACTCCAGTTCCAGGGGAATCCGAGACCCTCTTCTGACCTCTGCGGCATTGTACGACACGGGTGCACAGACTTGCCTGCAGACAGTACATTCATACACATACAGAATTAAAAATTAATAAAAAAATGAATTGTTTTTTAAAGTTAGATGAAAGTCATATATATTATATCTCATTGAAAGCCATTAGCAAATTGTGTGTGTGTGTGTGTGTGTGTGTGTGTGTTATTGATTTTGTCTTGGAGTTTTCTCTTTGACTTGAGTGCTAATCCAAGAGGTCTGAAAACAATTTCTTCTGACCGGAAACCAGATTACTTATTAACTAATAATTCTACCCCTTAGGGTGTCAGTAGCTTTGTTCTTCATGGATTTTCTGCCACCAACTTCCAATCTAGAAGAATCACAGTTTGATGGATAGTTTTTATAGGAGCTGCAATGTTTGCAAATAGCAAATGACTTTTTAAGGTGTTGCCATATAACACCTGCTTGTGGCACAGAACTTGTTTGCCAGAGGGGCTCCGGTATGAATTTCACAATGGTAAGACTGCTTTTTGATGGTTTAAAGTCAGTAATTGCCTAAAAATCTGCCCTGACTTTTGTCTGCAACTCTTTTTCTGGAGAATAAACCACTCTCTCTTGGTAGCTTGAGTATTTTTTTTTTTTTTGAGAACTTCACATGTATTATTTAAAGTATTGTGTGCGATCTCTTGTTTCAGCCCAAACTATTATTTTTCTAAAAGCATAGTAAAAAATAAAATCTTTCCTACTGTTTAGAACACTAACATACTTAGCCTCTTTTCAAGAAAAGGGAGGGGGTAGGTTGGCTTGAAGACTCTGCTCCCTAACTAGAGGCTTTAACTGGAAACGGACTTTTAAGGAAATAATAAATAAAGTTAAGTTGGATCATGTAGCTTTACAATATTTTAAGTTTTCATACTCACTGTTTAGAACAGAGTTCTGTATTTTCCTTTCCTTTTCCTTTCTCACTCATGCTAAGCAATCTACTACTGAGTCCTGAAGTTTAAGAAAAGCCCTTAAATTATTCATTTTGATTAAATTCCTATATAAGTGTTATGGCTCAAACAATGTCTATACATTATTGTAACAGTTAAGGGGGCCTTAATATCATATTTTTCTGATACTGAGTCTGAACTCAACTGCACAAAAGAAAATGTAAGGTGATTTTACAACTGCATAAATCCTAACTGTCCACTAGGGGGCATAAGAGCCTAAATGAAAGTTTGGAAACAAACCAGGTCTTGTCTGCTTTGCACAAGTTGAGAGAGAGAGAGAAGTATTTCCAGTAAATTGCCTGTGCAGATGCCTTATCTTTGCCTACACACATTTAACATTTAGGATATACTTTGGGCAACTTATTCCTCTGGAAATAGTTGAACAGCACAAAATCCTATTTCATATATTACCTAGTTTCAAGGTGTTTCCACCAGGATGCAAAAAATTTGGACAGCACTTTGCATTTCTTTTATAGAAATACACCATTTTCTATAGTGTGAGATATCATTAAAGCACAATTTTAAACAAGCAACTCTTAACTAGGATCCTAGTGTGAAATGAAGGGGCATTAAAGGATGAGGTTGCGTACAGTAAATGGGGAATAGGGAAGGATGAAGATTATTTTCAGCACATGAACTCAACCCGCACACACAAAGAACACGCAGTTCCATTCAGGATTATTGACCGAGTTTTATTACTTCTTCCTTTTAAATAAATTCATGGGTGCCTGAGAGATAGCTCAGCAGTTAAGAGCACTGGATACTCTCACAAAGGACCAGGGTTTGATTCCCAGCACTCACTCCGGTTCCAGAGGATCCGATGCCCTTTTCTGATCTCCACAGGCATTGCATGACACAGATGCACTTACACACATTCAGGCAATACACTCACACACATAAGATGAAAACAATAATTATAATCTTTAAAAAAATCAAATCCCTTTGATCTTATTTTTCCACATACTACATCATTAAAGGACGGTTGTAAAATTTGTAAATGGAACAGATGTTAAAATGCAATATCCCACTAAAATATTTATTGCCTCAGTGACTGCCACCAGCAAAACTCTATAGTTATATTAGAAGAAGGTTTTCTTATTGCCAAATAGTTTGTCATTATTTTTAAGGTATTGACTATATGCGTACAATTTATTACTGTGAGGCACTAATTAAAAGCAAAAAAACACAAAAACAACCCTCAAACCTCACCAGGGACAGTTTTTTCAAGCTGTGGGATGAGTGGAAATATTTTCCTCTGCTTTGGGGTCCTGACCTTTGTCTGGAGTCTTCCTTTCACTGTCTTTACATCTGATCATGTTATTCTTTGGCACAAAAACCTTAATTGTCTGTTGCCTGAAATTACCTAAAGGAAAGAACTCAGGCTCATTTGCATGACTTGCTGTCTTATTTTCCCTCCACTGCTTATCCACAGATACCATATATTCTTTTTTTTTTATTAATTTTATTTAGTTCTGTATGTGTATGAATGTACTGCCTGCATGCAAGTCTGTGCACCCGTGTCGTGCATGGCTGCGGAGGTCAGAAGAGGGTCTCAGATTCCCCTGGAACTGGAGTTCTCCTGGAATTGGAGTTTCAGACGGCTCTCAGCCACCATGTGGGTGCTGGGGATCGAACCCGGGTCCTCTGTAAGAGCAGTCGGTGCTCTTAACCGCTAGGTCATCTCTCCAGCCCAGATACCATATATTCTAACTGGAACATGCAACTTTCTACTACTAGAACATAGTGTGTCCTTCTATTCCTCTGGTGCCAGATGTGTCTAACCCTTTGACATTGTGACAAAACATTGTCAACTGTCATGCTCACACTCAAAAATTGTACAATTGAGTTACAAAGAAGTTCTTATAATGTTTTAAATAAGTTTAGTGTTGTGCACTCACACATATTCTGGACCTCTGGATGTTAGGTTGGACCTGTGTACAATGAATCTGTGCCTTTGCAGTAATGTTCTTTCAAGAACAATCCTATTTGCCCTCCCAATGCACAAATCCTTTGGGTACACACCAATTTATTTGGATAAAGCCCAAACATCAGGTGTCATTTGAAAAACATCTTGACTGTTTTATCTTTGTCTGGCAAGATTACCTATTCTACCTTTTTTATACCTTGCTACTAATAAAATACAATTAGTTTTTTACAGGTCTATCTTCTCTTGCTAAACCGTGAGGTCTGAGAGGTCAAGGACCATGCCATCATTATAAATTCAAGTGTAGCACAGACCTTGTCCATTGCTGGGCAAACAGCTGGAACTCAGTAAATGTTTATTACTTAAATAAATCCTTCAAGGTGAGGTCTGATAGTAAACCACAAATACAGGAGGAATGAGGGAAAATACTTGTCTGTTACTTTTTCTCCTATCCAGGACCAGCCAGCTCATCCTCCTGACTTTTCTCACTTCTTCTTTGGTGAGGAAATGCTTACATAACCTGATTCTACATATTACTACACCTTGCTTTCATACATCTACATGTTTTAAGTAAGTTTACTATTTTGTGTTGGGCTCACTCACAGGTATCCTGGGGTACATGTTGCCCTTGGGTTGCAGGTTGGACCTGCCTATACCTTTATAATGAGAATTTTTTCTAGAATAATTCTATTTGGACTACAAAAGGGGGTATTTTTAATCTAGATAATTTTAAACAATGACAAAAATGAAAAGACCTGACATTTTCCCAGTTTCTACATGACTTCCATTGTCACATGCTTAAGACAGGTGGACTTGGCCAGCATTTTGAAATGACTCAAATAGTATGACAGATTTTATGACCTCAAATGCCCAGCAGTTGGAATTAATAATGAATCTTTATCCTCAGAGTCCCACTCACCATCCTGAGGAATGGCTGACTTTTTCCTTTCCTGACTGTCCTTGTGGGCATTGCTACTGTTAGATAGGGACCACCAGTGTCCTGCCCATTGTGTGATGGTTATTCTTCTTAGCAGGCTCCACTCTGGCTTTCTTGAGGAAGCGCATTAGAAGAGTCACGCTTGTAGCATAAAACCAGCTCAGCAGGCAAATTAAAGATCCAGCAGATGTGGCCCTTTTGCTTTGAGCCAATGGCACCCGCTTCTAGAGAAGACATGTTTGGATTCTTACACACCAAGGGATTTCTTGTGCAGCCCAATCTGGGCTGCTTCACGTGCAGGCTTCCTTCAGTTACCTGCTGTTGTTGTTTCTGTCTCCCCTCTCAAAGGTAACTCAGTTGGATGCAATCCCTCCCTATGCATGGTTCAGGTCACTGATGCTTCCCTGCACACGGCTTCTCAAAGAGTGAATCCCTATGCCTTTTGGACAATGTGGTTCATAATCTTCTGTTAATAATCCACCTCCTTGACATGCAGACATGGTGGAGACTTTTCACTGGGAATAGTCCATCCAAAGACTCCTCGGGACATCGGCATCTTTGCAATGGATGTAGGAAGAACTGGCCCCTAGCTTTAGGCTTCTCTCATTTCTAATTTTGCCCAGAAGGCCTGATAATTTTGCTCCCTATTATCTGCTTCTAAGTCTTACAGAAAAGAAAGAACAAAATTCTAACTGCCTGAGAGATTTCGGGGCAGAGAATTAAGCCCTTTTTGGAGGCAGGAGCATCTGACTGAAATGATACTGTAAACACAGGTGGTGTCCCCTCTATCAGATCTGACTATGACATATTCTTCCATGGTATACTTCTCCCTCCCCTTCTCTCCCTCCCCACTCCTGCCTGAACTCCTTCTCTCCTAAAGTTGAAGTACACCCAGTTTGGACCTGATCACCACAGACCATAGTCTCATAAGCCATGCAGTCCAGTTGAGGGTCTGCCTTGTTCCCTCCTAATCTGTGCATCTCTTTCCCTAATTACTGACCAGGGACTTTTTCCTGATAAAATTTCAAAATTAATTTTAAACATGTTTATTTACTTATTTTTTATGCATGTAGGAGTGTGTGTGTGTGAGTGTGTGTGTGTGTGTGTGTGTGTGTGCACATGTTGATGTTGATGTCAGAGGACAAGTTGCAGATTTGTTTCTCTTCTCAAACCCCATGGGTCTTGGGGATCGATTTTAGGTCATCGAGTTTGAGGTAAGTGCCTTTACCTGCTTAGTTATCTCATTGGCACATCAAAATTCTTTTGAGATAAATAATGTGATAATACAATACTTCATGTGCATAATCATAACTGTTTAAATACAAAATAAAGGGAGATCAGAAAAGGTGTGTTTTTTGCATGTGTATGGTATGTATGTGTACGTGTGTGGTGTGCATGTGTATGTGTATGTGCTCATGTTTGTGGATCCCCATGTTGTGCTCACATGGGGATCCACAAACATGAGCACATACACATACAGATTCACACTAGTGACCTTGCCTCTGGAAGCCGAAGGTTGGTGTCAGGAGTCTTCCTCAATCACTCTCTACCTTGTATATTAAGGCAGGTCCTTTCTTTTGAGCTTAGGGAAGCTCTGCTCCTTCTCCATACCCACCTACCTTTACACGGGCTCTAGAGATTTGAACTCTGGTGATCCTCACATCTGCATAGCAAGTGTTTTACCCAAATGAGCCATTTATACGGGGCAAACTGTGATTTAACTTCCAAAGACAACCTGGCATTCACAGTTACACCCGATTCTTCAGTTTACCCTAGGAGGGCTCTATAACCTTAAGTAAACTTTGTTTTTGATGAGAAGCCAAAGCCTTATATTTATTTTAGAGATGTTTTAGGAAAGCAAATCTTTTCTGATCAATGTGAGACAAAATTATCTTCAAAGATTAAGTGAGGATACTATGTACATTCAATGCTTATATTGGTTTGCTTCTTCCAAAGAGATTAATGCATTGATTGGCCATTCTGCCTATTAACTATGAAAATAGTACATAAAGCGAATAGTAGATAACTTCATGTTTCTGTTGTGTAGTTCTACTGCCTCATACTTAATTCATGAAAATGCTTCGATGGTTGCCTTCTGATTAAAAGCTAACAACAAAAACCCCAAACCCAAATCATATAGCAAAGTATAAAAGTAAACCAACTAAAACCAAATCTACAAATAGCATTTCTCTCATGAGTCATTCTTTCAAGGAGAAAAAAAAAAGAGATATGGAGATATAACATGAAAATGAATTGGCAATTAAAGTTTCAAATTTTCAGAATATATCCTATATCCAAGCATATTCAGTGCACAAGCTCTTACATCTTCTTCTGTGTTCCTGTCTACAATGCAATTTTCCAGAAATGAGATTATCATAAGCATGATATAGCTTAAAATAATTTTGATTGTATCAGATGCTAAACGAAAGATCATTTAATGCATTTACAACAGAATGGATTCAGTGACAGAATTTTCCTCTCATGGCTGTGGACCTTCAGAGCACACCCACAGTAAGACAAGCATCAGCAGCAGCGAGTCACCAGGAGTAGGAGGGTGCAGGGGCCTAAGAGAGGTTTTGGGCTAAAGGCTCTTGACTAGACGCTATGTCCATGCCAAGGCTTTGCTGTGGAGAGAGCCAGAGCCCCAGAGGGGATTTAGCACCACCTTAGAAGATGGAAGACAGGAGGAGAAACACACAGCCTCTTGCAATCCCCTGCCAACGCCTTCCACAGGCAGAACTGAATGGACAGCAGAAGACCAGCCAGCCTGAGAAACCATGGTCTGGTGGTACTGGCATTAGGAGGCCAGATCCCAATGCTTTTCCTTCAAACCCTTCTCTATCCCTTTCACAACTGCTCACAGCTCTGTTCATTTGCATTATAAGGTATTGAGGCCCAGGCGTAAACATATTAGATTTTGTGGATTCTCATAGCCCTTCCTTAAATGCAGAAAATATACTAGAATTTAATCTCAGCAGTGAGGCTGATATGATCTCTGTGCAGCAGCGCCCCATGTGTGACTTTACGTGTCACTCTATGTTTCTGAACAAGTGCCACTTAGCCTTCCTCCCTTAAAAACCAGGAAGGATAGAGCTTCTTCTAAGATGGGCTCCAGGTTTTTCAGTTTTTGTAAAATAAAAAAAAAAGGTGGGAGGAGACACTCCACTGTGGGGCTGAGGGTAGAGATCAAGATGAAGAACCCAAATACCTATTTTTGACAGAATGCAGGGGAAAAAAAAGGTAAATGGGAAACAATATTATAAAGCTATAAATCGGATCTCATGACTGTAAAGATGTTCTACTTGTGTGAAATGGGCACAGTGTGTAATGAAAGCCGGTGTCTGGGGCTTCCAAGCTCTGTGGTGACTCAGTGCTGGCAAGGGGCTCTTAATTAGAAGAAATCATTTCAGAACAGTACTGCTGAGAACGCCATCAGTAATACATTATAGCCATATTTTAAAGGCAGATGAGTACATGTGCACCCAGTTCCTCTAAAAATGAATACAGTTCCACAATTAGTTCACTGCAGTTGTATGTTTTTTATTCCGTTGTTATGTTTGTTGTTGGTTTTTATTACAGTAATGAAAGTCTACTGCTAACATGCCAGAGACTGGCTGTTATAAATTTAAGTAAAGAAAAATATACTTATGTTTAAAGGAGACTATAAGATTACCGATGAGCGTTCTGGCAGTAAAGTAGAAATATAGGATGTGGTGTGTGCTTTAAATTAAAAGCAAGAAAGAACATAGTGATTCCATTATGGCTGCCATTAGTGTGAATAGTTAGAATGCTCTCGGAATTTGTTTGACAACTAGATGTGTCTTCTACTAACCAGGGCTTGTGATAATGTTTTATTTGCAGTTGTTGAGTAAAGCCTGGTGTGTGTGTGTGTTGCGGGGGAGGAGTTGGGGGGGGTCATTACTTCTGGAACCTCTGACAAGAGGTTCTATGTAATCAATGGTGGTTGAGTTTCATTATGAGAAGGGGAAGCTAAAGCATGAAACAGCAGTGCATTTCTTGAAACAATTGCAAGTGGCTTTATAAAGAGAAATAAAATTGTCTGCTTAGATAAAAGCACTTTAATGAACTAGCACATACCAAAAGAAAAATATCTTAAAGCAGCTCAGAAAAACTAAAACCAAATGCTGCACTTAATTATATTCTTTGGCTCTCTATTTTCCTTGTGTATCATTTCCTTAATAATCTCTCTACTTCTTACAATGAACAGAGTATTTTGATGCTGATAGTAGATTGAACACTTATTTTTCACTCTAAGCCCTCCCAGTTAAAGAAAGAAGTTAGGACAAGAAACAAACTTCCATAACTTCTAAATATTGATATTTTTTCTTCTATGTTCAGGAACCCAAGGCTATAATTTTCTTTCCCTACTCTATCAGATCTCACTTCTGTGGGAAACAATTGTTAATGAGCTCTTTTACACTTTCACTATTTACTTTGAAGAGGAATGCTCCAATGGCTGGATTTTTTTCAAGCCTTAATGCATCATTTTCCCCATTTTCAATTATTTTTTAAAGAGATGTAAATGGTATCATTAGCTTGCCCACACTGTTCCTGGCATACTACTCAGAGGACTCTGTAAATGGCAGATGGTAGCACTGTACAGGACTTGTGGGACACTCCCTCTCATATGCATTTGGCTTTATTGCTGTAGTGCAAAACTACCTAATTTTTACGTGCTTTAAGTGGTGTAAGTACAATCCAATACACTTTATGAAACTCACAGCGATAGTAATCACAGTTCATTCATAGTAATATTTTAGTTCAAAACTATCATCCTTCTTTCATTTTTTCCCTAACCATTTAAACTTGTAAAAACTTCTAAATGTACACACCCTTTATAGTGCTTTTAAAAATGTTCCTTTTTTTAATGAAGAGGGGATGGGTGGATTTAAATTTGAAGGCTCTTCATGCAATCAACTTCCTTTGGAAAACTTAATGGCTGTGTATTCTAGAAAGGTTTCTCCTACAAGGTGTTTTTTTTTTTTCCCAAACACTTTGTGCTTCTAGGTAAAGAGGAACCGCATCCATATCAACCCCACATTTTGGCCTCTTACCTATTTCTGCCCTCTTCCCATTACTGGGTACCTTCTGTCAAAGGTTCACAGAAGATGAAAGGGACAGTGAACTCAGATGTGGTGTTTGCTGTCTGCTACTTTTCCAGCATTGGTTCCTGACGTGGGCAGAGGTGAGGTGCTATTCCCATCTCTGTGCTAAGCAAGGAAAGGCAGAAATTATCATCAGAATCCTTGCTCTTAGTGACCTCTAAGAGACAGTGAGGAAACAAGACAGCTCAGTGAGTCCAGTAAGCACTATAATCAGAAATGATTGCGAAAGTCCTTAGGAGTCCAATGCTTTCACAAAATGCTTTTGTGAGGAGGCAAGAGCTGAAGTAAATTTAGAAAAATAAAAATTAGGTAGTCAAGCAGTAAGGAGAAGGGCAGTGCTATGGAGAAGCTTCCAGGCACCTGGACGGTCTCCGTAGGTGGTGGGCCAAGTTACTGGAGATGGTACGGGGATCGTTCCCAGTCAGCTTCTCCAATGCCTTCTTTCATTAGGGAGAATCGTCAGTTGGAGAGGCATTCTGACTAGGAATTCTTGGCTTTGATAAAATACAATTACTTCCAGAGTAGTGGCACATTAAGCCTTTGAATTCATATGTGCATCTCTGGGGGACGGAATTTGAATACCAAATTGTTCCTTGAAGGCAATTTTGAATAGGAAGGAGTCGGAGAAAATAGTTCTAGCCAGAGAGGGAAAAGGGCTCAGAAGTGAAGGCTGGGACAATGAAACCCAAATTTGGGCTATTTGAAAGTTCCAGCCTGGGCTGTGCCTAGAGAAAGCTTTTTCCTCTTCTGTGGACTGACTTTTAAAAAGACATTTGCTTGTGTGGAAAGAGTGAGGGGAGCCAGCCATTGTGCCTTGGAGACTATGTATTGATCTGGTAGAAGAACCTCTAAATAGGACTTGACTACAACA
This sequence comes from Rhizomys pruinosus, assembly GCA_009823505.1. NCBI lineage: Eukaryota > Metazoa > Chordata > Mammalia > Rodentia > Spalacidae > Rhizomys > Rhizomys pruinosus. The sequence continues at coordinate 5,006,477 of VZQC01006553.1, forward strand.
CAATACAGGATTAATTCTCCTGTAGCAGCCCACAGTGGGCATGTCAATATGCATTTATGAGGCCTCTCTCTGTGGAGAGATGAGAGCAAGGACCTCATGAACAAATTAATACCATAAAGCCAAAAAGGAAAATGGCCATTTTAGTTTTGCTTTTCTTAGTATCTATAAAATAATGAAGCCTGATAAAACATTTTTATGTAACTTCCTATTTATACATAGTGTGGTATAACAATTACATCATAATTTAGAGGTAATAAAATGTAGAAAAAGTTTTTCTTCATTTTAGTGATGCTTTCTTATTGAAATGTTCCACCCGATTCTTTAAGATTTGAAATAAGTATGAAGTATAATTATGACCTGTTGTCAGCCTAGGAATCAGTTATCTTATCATCTTGGGTGGAATTATGCTTAATCTTGCTTTTAAGGAGGGAAAACTTAAGAAGCTCCTCTTAGTGAAGGAGGGATTTTGAATATGATCAAAATACAATGTATGAAAATTTCAAGTCAAAAAATATTTTAAAAGAAGATTATCATAGTTCATTATTGGTATTAATGATCTCCAACAAATTTCAAATTAAAATAATTAAGCGAATGTTTTCTTGATTGATTGGGGAATGTAGTGGTTTGAATGAAGGGTCCCCTATAGACACACGTATTTGAAGACTTTGGTCACTTGGTGGCGCTGTTTGTGGAGGTTCAGGAAGTGTGGTCTTGCTGGAGTAACATGTCACCCGGGTTGGTCTTTGAGGAGTTATTGCTCCATTCCACTTCTAGTTTTTCTCTCTCTGGTTCCTGTGCCTGTGCGAAGATGTGAGCTCTCAGCTTTCTGGTCCAGCCGCCTCTGCCACCACGCCTCCCTGCCATGATGGACTCTTATCCCTCTGGAACTATAAACCAAATAAACTCTTCCTTTTGTAAGTTGCTTTGGTCATGGTGTTTTTATCACAGTGACAGAAAGTGACTAACAGAGTGATAGATGTGAGTCTTGATTCCTCTATTTCTACTTAATGACACAGGTCAAAGTGTTCTAAGTAATTACAGGAAAAAAGCAGGGTAGTGAACATACACAGAATATGCCGTTCACGAGATGAAGTCAAAGAACCACTTTATACCTAGTAAAATACAGTGTCGCTAATAGCATGATGTGGACCACGTTAGTACATGTGCATTTTAAGAACTATGATTTTTCTTATGATATGTAAGACATGCTAGTCTAACTTACCTTTTTACAAATTTCCTACTCAAAATTAAAAACAAAACAATAACGATAAAAGTAACTTTCTAGCAATTACTAAAAAGTAGGTTTTCATAAAGAAATGACTAATAGAAAACAGTGATAAAAGATAACCTTGCAGGGCCTATAACTTGCAGGGTACTGGCTGTGAGAATACATGTAAAGGTTTGTATAAGCTTCATTCTAGCATTTGTGTAGAGAACATCCACCCTGCATGTGAAGTCTGTGAGAGCAGGAGCATCTCCCTCTGGAGTACGTGGTTCAGATCACAGCACCTATTAGTGTGGGCCCCTGTCTGGCTGGGGCTCACACAAGTCTGTGTGTGCTCTCTGAGGTGCTGTGGTGTTCATATATTTGACTATCCTGTGGTATCCAGACTACCCAGCTTCCTGTTGTTCCTAGCACCTCTGGCTTTTACAATCTTTTCTCACTCTCTTCTGCAAAGATCCCTGGGTCTTCACAGGAAAAGGTGAAATGCAGGCTTCCCATTTAGGTTTGAGCACCCTGTCATCTCATATTTTCTGCACACTGAATATTTGTGGGTCTCTTTGTCAGTCGCCATGGACTGCAAGAAGAATCTTTTCTGGTGACAGCTGGGGGATGTACTAACCTGGGTACAGGAATAGGTCATTGTGAGTCAGTTTAATATTGTGCCTACTTAGCAGAGTGACAGTAGTATGTTCTCTCTATGGCCTGTTTTTTCCTAGGCACAGGATAACAACTTCAGCCTGTTGTGAAGCAGGCCTTGAATACAGTTAGGTGATTGGCTACTTCCATATTACTTGTGCCACTATTGTTCCATTAGGCATTTCAAGTGGGTTGCTACTGTAGTTTGCAAGGTTCACAGTTGGACGAGGTTAATGATTACCTTTCTTTCTCATAGTAAATGCATAGTTGCTGAAGGTATTACATATCTGAGTCACAGAACAAGGAGAAATCAAGCTGGTATGGACCTTGAAGCTACTTCTTTGTTGGCTAGCTTTCATAGTATTCATTAATTTTTTAATGTGTGTGTGTGTGTGTGTGTGTGTGTGTGTGTGTGTTTGTTTGTATGCCACAATGCTTGTATGGAGGTCAGAGGAAAAACTGCAGAAATTGGTTTTCTCCTTCCACCATGTAGGGATCAAACTCAGGTGGTTAAGCTTAGAAGCAAGTGCTTTCATCTGCAGAGCCATCTTACCAGCCCTGGTAGTCTCCTCAATCAGATTTGATCAGTGACACCTCCTGTGTTATCTCTTGAATGCCAAGGAAATTTACAGAATCGAGAAGTATATTCCTTAGTGCCATCTTTAGATTACAGATTCTTGGTCCCTAGTCACTTATTTGTATATATGAGTAGGTCTTTGTCTCAGGATTGGTTTATGTTTTCAACTTTGTGAGTTAATTCACTTAAAAGCCTGTTTATGATTTTTTAAGTCTCTTTGACATAGGGTCTCCCTTTAGTCCCAGCTGGCCTGGAACTCATTCTGTATACCAGGCAGGCCCTGAACTCACAGAGATCTGCCAGCCTCTGCCTCTCAAGTTCTGGGATTAAAGATGTGCACCCACCACCATGCCTAGCTAAGAATGATTTTTTTATGGTGTAAATGAAAACTAAAAAGGAAGGGTGTCTCAATTCTCAGCAAGCCATGGTTATGACAGTCAGACCTCCCAATCTCTTGTTCTATTTTATTGTGCTATTTACTGCTCCTTCCTGGAAAGGTAAACAACAATGTGTGAGGGAAAAGGATGATATCAAAGGAACAGAGGAACAGTATCTGGGTATCACTAAATGCTTAGGATTCAAAATTATATGTAGTGCTGGGAGCAGGAGTCCAAAGATTAGTTGGCTCTGTGGATAGATATCTGTAAAGACAATACTGGCTCAGCCCATGTTGTATGAATTGCAGTGGTTCAACTTATTTTGTGATTAAGTTTTTTACTTAATAATTCAATTAAAACAGTAATTCTTTTCTTTGTCAAAGAACTTTCCTATCATCTAAAAGAAGATTTATCTGGTTAACTTTAGTTGGTAAATTAAAAATCTCAATGATTAGTATCATTGTTAATGGGAGCATACAGGAAAAAAAAAACTTCTCTTTAGGAAGAAAATAAGTGAGCCTATTTAGGGAGACTATAGGACCAAGAATTACTTAGCAAATATTTCATCTTCTTGTATTAGTTGTGTGCCTATTATAAATGGGACAATAATTAAACACTTTAATAGACAGACTATCTCCTAGATAAAAAATATTTCTTTTACTCATGACTTTTGAAATAAATTATTGCAAAAAAGAAAACACTTATCATTAAGCCAGTGTTATTGCTGTTTGTTTGTATTCGATGTGTCCAAAATGATTTTTTCTGTTCCTGAAAGAACCGAGCCAAAATTTTAAAAAAAGTAGTATGACACAACAATGCAGACCTCTGGAAGTCCCTTCACATGGATTGGGCATATCACACAGCTAAAAATCATAGAAAGACAAACAATAGCAATGAGGTATTTAAGCCCCACTTGCCGCTTTAATTTGTTTCAGTGTAAATGTGATACAACTGAATTTGAGATTAGCAAGAAAAAATATGATTATTTGAGTATGGAGTGTATGTGGAAACACTTGTCCCTGTTCATACCTCCCGCTCTGAGGTACATTTGCTTGGAATTGTCACCTATATGGATCTTGCTAAAAACAAATCCTGCTGTTGCTGACTGCTAAATGCTAGGCCATTATCCCCCTGGATACCATTTGACAGCTGATGGCATTTAATTGGAAGCCACGTATGAATTACCTTTGGTTGGAAAGACACGAAGACAGAGAACCAGCCGTCCTGTCCTGCTCTCCCCTCTACGGAGTGCAATGTACCTAATAACATGACCTCTCTGAGACTGTTTCCTCCTCTTTAAAATGTGGGAATGAGGACAGTACCTTTTTACCTCCTCATTTATGACGGAGATAATTGCTCCAATCTGTCTTATTCAGAAAGACTGCTGTTGGAGGCTGAGCTGTGTTTTGGCAGGTTAGATTCTCAAAGAGATCTCCTAAAACAGGCTGAATTTTATTCTAACTTTGCTGAACAATAGACAACATTTATTGGACACTGGGTAAAAGCTTTATATACAGAAAACCCATTCATAATAATTTCACAGCCCTTAGCATGGCAAGTATGGTTTCCCTTATCAACAAGGGAAAAGAATCTCAGAAAAACTAAGTTCTTACAGGATTAATAATACTAGGAGATCTGAGATGGGTAGGAGGGCATGACCTCACCTTCTTGAAGGGGCTCATCTATAGCAATAAGACTGTTTATAAGTGATTCCATGTATACAGATACTGAGCATCTGAGCATACTTATTAATTGCAGAGTGGAGATCTTGGTTCATGCACTCTGGATCTTGAAAGATGAAACAAATCTTTTTTTTTTTTTTTTTTTCTTTGGTAGTTTTGAGGCAGGGTCTCCCTTTTAATACCAGATGTCCTGGAATTCGCTCTGTAGACCAGGCTGGCCTGGAATTCACAGAGATCCACCTACCTCTACCTCCAGAGTGCTGGGATTAAAGGAGTGCATCACCACGCCCAGCTGAAACAAATCTTTTAATACTCTAACTTGGGCAGGAAATTTAGGCTATCATTTCAGAGACCTGTACATGATTTTTGAACTTTCAATTTGAGATGAATATTTCTCTTCCTTTCTTTGTATTTTAAAATCAAATATAATTTATTTTTCTAGATGGAAGTATTTTACAGTTTTCATTATAGACTTTTGTTTGCTCTGCTTATCTAACCACATTTTATGCATTTGTATTCTTCTTAGCCTACAAAGTAAGTTACAAAAGAATTTCAGAAATCCAAAATTCAATGAAAATCCACCAAACAATTGGAAGGAATTAAATAAGTTCTGCGGATACAAGCAAGAATTAAACTCTAAGCCAAAAGGGAACAGCTTTCTGGAAACAGTTTTCTGTCTCAGTCCTTTTTAAGGTGCGTGACGACAAAATCAGAGCAAGACACTTCTGATGAGTCAGATCACATCAACTTCTTTTTAAATTTTATTGAAGTTTTTGATTTATTTATTTTTATTTTATGTGGCTGAATGTTTTGCTTGCTTACATGTTAAGTGTACCAGTGTCATGCAGTGTCCACAGAGGCCAGAAGAGGGAAACAGATCCCCTTGAGAACTAGAGTTAAGGATGGTTGTTAGCTACCATATGGGTGCTGGGACCTCAATATGGGCACTCCAGAAGAGCAGCTAGTGCCCCTAACTGCCAAGTCATCTCTCTAGCTTCACATCAGCTACTTTTGACCTTTTAAATTGGGAGAAAAGGATTTGAGTCATGAACCATCTGGTGTGGCAGATATTCAGTTCCTTTAGTTTTTCAAAGATTGCATCTTTGTTGTGCTATAAGTTAATTTACTGTCCACTTTGGTTTACATATCTTGCACTGTTCTGTGTGCCTGACATTGAGTATTCTTACATCGAATCAAACCAATTATAGCTATAAATATAGATGTGGGGACACCTTAATGTGAAAATGGGTTGAAACGCTCCCTCACTTCTACCTCAGGTAGAATGAACTGCTTTTCACCAGATCCCAAAGCCTGAAGACATATAACCAGAATATTCTCTGAGCTGAATTTGACAAAATTTCGATAACAGAAAACATTTAAAGATTTTCTCCTTATTTCTAAAGAAATACAAAGACCATATTAAATCCTCAGTGGCAAGAAAGGCTATTCTTACATATGATCTAACACTGAAAGCCCTTGGGTCCTTCTTCCCAGGAACATTTTCCATGGCCTATTTATTTCTACTTGTTTTCATAAGAGAACATTATTTCTTTTATTGCTGATCTTCTAAAGTGTGGAGAAGGACATCTTCATAGCTTTTTGACATTGCATCATTTTTTAAAGAATCTTGCTAAAGAGCATGTGAGCCATTATAAGTACAACATTGCATTCTCTTCTTTGCATACAGTAACCTTCATCTTTATTGAATAAATAATAGATGGCAGACGCGATGTGGAACATAAAGAGATCTAAATGTGCATGGCACTATAATAATGATTCCCCAGTATCTGTGAGTTTTTGATCAAATGACGAGTTCTTGGATGTGAGGCTGGGACATATCCCAGACAATTCAAAGCTTGAGTTTTTCATTTCTAATTTAATACCTGTATAATATATAAATAATTATAAAATCTAGTATAACATCTACCTCATATTTTCATATTGTATATATTATGCAATTCTTAGTGTAGTATAGCTCGAGGGAATATAGTTTTGTATTTTGGAGTAAATAATGCAGAAAAGTGGAAAATATGTGTAAAGTTGTGTAGAAAATAATAAAAGTGTGCTTAAATACATAAAAATTCAACAAAAATGATTAATAAAAATGAAGGCCAGTAAGACAGAGGGGAAAGAGTGTAACAATTCTAGTTTGGTAAAAATCCAAGATATTGTTGTTACTGTAGCTTTGTCTTTAATGAGCTAATTAGGGATGAATTCATGGAAATTTCAGTATTCTGCTAACCCTGGGTGATTGTAAATCTTGTGTTGACATTTGCTAGCTGTTTGAGTTACTCAGATTTAATGAGACTAAGACTTCTAATCTATCAAACAGACCTAAAAACTTGTTTAATTTTCTTGGAACAGTCTAAGTACCAATCTTAGGAATAGTTCCTTAGACTAAGACAGTACTTATCCTTGATGGGGAAAAAGACATATTTCTTTTGGTATGTTTACTAGAATGCAAACCCTCAGACCTGGGCTGGGATTAGGAGAAACTGCAGGAAACATGAAAAATCAACCAAACTCAAAAAATTGGGAAGTAGTCCACCTTATTTATGATTGCCCCTCTGTGAACAGGCTGAGAAGACAATGTCTGACTGGCTAATATATTTGCATTTGCATTACTATAGAATTCAACCTTTGAACAATTTCAATAATGAAATGAGGGAGAAAATATAGCTGTATTAAATTACCTGCTCTCTGCTCACATTTGAATTTTTAATAGCTCAGTCCGTGGTGAGGCAATTAAAAATGTCTGCAAATAAAAATAATTCCTTATTCCTGGTGTGCCAACATATGTACCTGCCTCATTTACCACTTACAATGGAAATTTGAAAAGAGACTTGGGGGCTATTTGTCATCCTTTGTTGTCCTCACAGTGGGTTGAAATCAGGCATCTCTATCTTAATGCAATATGATTCTTTACTGTGGGTGTTTGGCAATAGCATCACCAGGTTCAAAGCAGTAACCTGCAGGAGAGTAATACAGTAAATGTGTCTGGCTTCATGGGAGAGTGATCTGCGTTAGAGAGGCCACAGGCTCACGCAGGCCCTGTGCTTGTTCAGAGGTATCTTGAAATGCTTAGAACATTTAATCTTCGATCTTGCGCTTTGGAAATCTACTGAAGTAGAACAACATGACTAAGAATCAAACTATTTTTTCTGCTTTTTTTGTAATCACACTGTTCTACCAGCCAAGAAATTCTGGTGATCTAGTACATGATAGAGTTTGGCAAGGCTCCAACTAAGTAGAAGGTAAGTATGTTCCGTCTCCCCTAGGTAAGTGGAGACAATGATTCTTAAAAAGCCAAACTATACTGTTCGAAAGATTTGAATCAAGCAGAATGAAAAAAAAATGCCACAAGGACCAAAAGAAACAACCAAAGAACCTGCGCTGCTCCTTCCTCACTTCTGTCCCCTCCCCTTATCAGCCGTCCACACAGAAGTCTAGGGGGAGATAGTGGATCCCTTAGATGGTTCTGATTACAACCTTTCCTTATTTGTATTTATTTGCTCATCAACTAGGTAGAGACTTCTCCTAGAATGTGTTCATGATAAAGAATAACAACATTTGAGTTGATTTTGTGGACTGATTCTATAGTTCTGGCAAGAACAAAATATTACATACAAGTTGTAAAACATGGACTATGTAATTCTGGTGATTCTCCAGACAAATTTCATGCTCATATTAGCATTTAAGACTGGTACCGAACAATGAGCAATATAAAGATGAATGGAAAAATTAATGGTAATTTGAACTTTAAGTGTATTTTGAACAATATAGAGTAATAGATAAAATGTCAATTCACATGAAACTGGAAGAGAGGCAAAAGCTTTATATTTTAATAACTCTCAGGGTATTTTCTGTTCACTTTTGAACACAGCCTTACCTTTTTAATTGGTAATGGGTTCTGAAAATCATATGGCCTACCTAGCATGGACTGGGTAACACAATGGATGATTCTAAGAGCTTTGAGTACATGGAGAATTTGATTTAAATAATAATTTGCCACATTTTAATAGATTTAGGTAATTTTTCTAAGCTTTACTTTTTCATCATTCTTTTACTTAACCAATTTGTTGTTGACTAAAACAGAGTCTACTTTTTAAAAAAAATTATTTATTTTTGTATGTGTATGAGTGTACTGTCTGCATGTAGGTTTGTGCACCCATGTCGTGCAATGCCATGGAGGTCAGAAGAGGGTGTCGGATTCCCCTGGAACTAGAGTTCTCCTGGAACTGGAGTTACAGATGGTTCTCGGCCGCCATGTGGGTGCTGGGGATCGAACCTGGTTCCTCTGTAAGAGCGGTCGTTGCGCTCTTAACTGCTAGGCCATCTCTCCAGCCCCCAGAGTCTACTTTCATACACCTTACATGTTATGGGAGAAAACAGAGATTAAACCAAGAACAAAAAATACAGAAATAAACATTATACTATGCACTAAAAAGAAAGATCTGGATGTTTTTGAGAAATATATTTGAAGCAAGTGCTGAGACCTAATTCAAGTTTGGTAGTTAAATATTTGTACTGAGACTGAAATGAATTAACGATCAAAAGGAAGAATTGTAAAAGGGAGAAATACAAATATCTGTCCAACAAGGCTTCTGTGAGCTTATGATTAAATGAAACACATCAGCACAGGCCAGCTACAGTGACTGTGAGTACAAACAACTTTTATCATGACTTGACAACATGATTAGTCTGTCTGATTTTTTTAGATTAATCTTCACCACCCATCCCTATTAATCAATTTGTTTGTAAACATTTTTTTTCCAGGAAGTCAACTGAGTCATTCACTTAGTGGCATTTAGCTGACGGATCAGAACATAATGCAATTCCTTTACATCAGTTCTCTGACCTTGAATATCCCTTTCTCATGTCTACACTTCAGTTTCAAATGAATTTCCCTAGGAAGTTTGTAAGTCCACGCTTCCCCTTGGGCACCCATAGCATTTCAATGAAAGAAAGCTGGTGAAAGTGTTTCCCTCCTATCTGTCTTTGTGTCCATTCCTTATTTTAATGACTGTTAGGAAAAATGCAGAGTCTTTCTTCTCTTTGAGCTGTCACTTTCGTTTTCACTTTCCTGTCACTCTTGAAATTGGTACTTTGTGTGAGCCTGTTTATCAGAAACAACCTCTGCTATATTTTGCTTGACAGAGACTCAGTTTTATGAGGCTAGGGGAGCAATCTTTCTGCTGAAGCAGAGTGAGGAAGCTAGGGGCTGTTGGGAAATGTACATAGACTGCAAGGTTACTCTTCTAACAGGTGAAGCTGGCCATCACTGTCCCTTATTCTGCCATGTCAGCAGTTCTCTTACAGCCACATTGCTTGAGCACTCAGAACTCTCAAGCGGACCCTCAGGGAAGATGTCCCTTTACTTAAACCTGGCTTCTTGTCATCCCTTAGCAGCATCCCAGGTACGTGGCATGTCACAACCTCTGTCAAAAGCAACTTAAAGGAGAACAGGTTGATTCTAGCTCAGAGTTTAAGGTTGAGTCCTTTATGGCAGGGAAGTCATGCCAATTAAAGCCTGAAGGAGCTGGTAACATCCCATCACAGTCAAGAAGCAGAAAGAGAAGAGCACAAAGGCTGCTCAGTTCCCGTTCTTCATTTATACAAGTCTAGGATCTTCCTAGAAAATGGTCCTGCCCACGGTTAAGATGGGTCTTCCAGAATCAATTAACATAATAATTCCCCACAGGCATGCACAGAGGTCTGTCTCCCAGGTGATTCCTGATTCTGTCAGCAGTTAAGTGATCATTGCATTCCTCAAAGTAAGGTAATGTAACCATACTCTGTTTTGACTGCTTTCTCTTTCCGCTTCAACTTTCCTTCCTTTTTATTTTGCTGATGGAAACAGATTTGGAGGTGTTTGTTTGTTTGTTTGTTTGTTTGTTTGAGACAGGGTCTCCCTGCTCCTTGCAGCCCCAGCTGTCCTGGAATTCTCTATGTATGTAGACCAGGCTGGCCTTGAACTCACAGAGATCTGCCTGCCTCTGACTCCCGAGTGCTGGGATTAAAGGCATGCACCATTAAAAGCATGCCTGGCAGATGTGGAGCATTTTGAGACTGAGTTTAGGAGCTCAACCCAGAATATATTTGCCTTGAGTTTAGCAGACTACACTTAAGTTCTTTCTTGTTTTAAGTTCTGATGTAGAGGTTTTCCCAAGATAACACATATCACCTGCTGCTAGTTTCTCCCTTCTGTAAACAAAGGTACAGGGACTGCAGTTCTGACAGACTGACACACACCTGTGTACACATACGTTATGCTAAATCACCTGGGTGGGAAATCTACTGAATGGAAAGTGTATTGATTTCCCAGACTAAGCTGAGCTAGACCATGGGAAAGGTTTCTGGTCATTTGATACGTAAACTAATAAGCAAAGGGTTCAATTGCATCCATAGTTGGTAAGAGTTTATTATTTCAATGGATGTATGTACCCAGTTGATACATTTTGCCAATTTTTCTAAAGTTTGTCTATGGCCATACCACCTTGAACATGCCTTATCTGAAGTTTAACAAATGTAAGATCAATGTGGACATTTGGACATGTTTATATGCTTTGTTGTTTTGTGCTTTTGATACTTTCTATGAAATGATCATGCTTTCCATTGAAATCAGAAATCTCTTAAATACCTTTTAAATGTTCCTTGTAAAGAAACCTTGGGATGTAATTATTCAGGGGTTGTGGATTTTTGCATTGAGCCCACAATAGCCTTTGAAGAAAAGATTATTATAAGAAAAAAAAAAAAACTCAGCGGGTCAGCACTTTAAAGAATTATTTCTCATTTTAAACTGAAGTTCAAGGATTTTTAAGATTTATTTAAGCCTGTAAAATATCCTGGAAGTTCTATCATCGTGAATAATGTATCATCCAAAAGTAAACCAGAATTTATTATGAAATTCTGATATTTTAGCAATGTCTCTTTTTAAAATTCACTATGCTATGGTTGATTACACTGATACTGATTTTTGTTCTTCTTGCATAAACAGAGGTTGCAAAGGTAATATTCTTTACTTCATTCAAGATTCTATTAGAAAGAAAGTAGATGGGACTGCATAGTGTTTGACCAATAGCCACTGCTATGTGACATAAAATGAACATGAATTTATCGCTGTGCCAGACATACAGCAAAAGCTCAGGAAGGTTCAGCTCTAGCTCCTTTTATTATTAACCATAGAAAGATGCCCAGAGAAGCAGCAGAACCATGGATGACTTCCTAAAATGAGCATAGTATTTTGTCAAATGTCTCATGAAACACTGAAGCCTTAATGGCTAGCTAGTGGAGACACAAAGCAGTGGTAGGAAGTTGAAGGACAGGATTTTGCTCTGCTTTGGCTTTTTGCCAGTCATAGCATGGCCCTTGTCAATGGCTGTGGAAGTTCAATCTGACCTGCTGATGTGACACTGCTGACACTACAGTCTAGCCAGAGCCACCTGCAATGTATCAGCACTTTTCCTGTGAGAGCCACATACTTGTAATAAATATCCAATTTCTCACTCTGGAGATGCTTTTATTTTCTTCTTGAACTTAGAGCCCCAACTCAGGCTACAGCACCTTTCTTCTGAATGCTGTAGTAGGTGAACAGACTGGACTCATTTTGTTCCACTTGTAGTTGTCTGAAAGGAGAAATTGGCAAGCCAAATATGCTGCTCACATAAACATGCCATTCCCAATTATCTTAAATATAAAGAGTAGGAAAAATCAGTTTAGTATCCTGATAATTATTCTCAATGAAAATTTATAACCTTTGAAAGGCCCTTTGCCAAGGTCCCATGTATCATCATCTGGAGGGTGGTGGCTAATGCTGACTTCTGTTAAGATAAAGGAAGAATGGATGAACACTGATCTTGGGTAATGCCCAAGGAGAGCTGCCAAGGAAGGCTGGGCTCAGCTATGACCTTGTGAAATGATTAGTAAGTTGGTTGCAGAAGATCCATATTATGTTGCAGTGAAAATCAGTGCCCCCCAATCACTGGACCATGCAGGATATCTGGATTGCACCATCCACATCTGAGACCGCTTTCTACTCTTTTTGCAAGTCTCTTGGCATTGTGTGAATAGGTTGGAGATAATGAACAGTTGCTAAGGCAAACTAATACAATCTCCTGGAGAATTGGTTTAGGAAGTTGAAGACTATTAGAATATGAGTATTTAGTGATCTGAATTTCTATGCAGAATCATCTAGTGTCTACTTCATTCTTACTTTTCCCCTCAAGTAGGAGACAGCTTTGGAGGATTTAAGTCTTCATTGAAAATAGCAGAAATTGCTACTTAACTCCCAATATAGCTATATATATTTTATATGTATATTTGCATATATATTTATGTGTATATTTATTCCTTAATTAATAGAACTAAAATGTTTATGTTTATCTCACCATTGCAGCTATTAAACTATTATTTCAAATAGGTGTAACTATAAGATTAAGCCTGGTCAGAGAATTATATGCAGAATCACTAGAGGAAGGTTCTTAGAACCTTCCTTTAAAGGAAAAGGAATATCTTTATTTTTTCTTTCTACTACTTATTGTACAAATATAACAACTAGGGTTTCAGTGGCTTTCTTTGCCTATGATACAGGGATACAAAGGGAATGAATCCCTGAAGACTGTATAGACTTACTGTATCAGCCTTCTACTTCCTACCTTCATCTTTCCTTTATGTAAAGTCAAACAATTTTAATTTTTAGATAGAATTTTGCTATGTATGTAGCCTAGACTGACTTGGAACTTAGCATAATGTACAAACTAGCCTTGAATTCATGGTCTTCCTGCTTCAACCTTCCAAATAATTTGATTACACTAAATCCTGCTCAAATGTATTTCTCCATTATTAAATCATGTGGAGAAACTAATGTTCACACACAGCATAGTGGATTTAATAAATTAATTGAAACAGTACATTTATTGGCCTTATCTTCCTATATTGATTCTTTAGAAACCTAAGTATGTCTTTGCATTTAGTAAATATTTCTGGAAAAAATAAATCTTAACCATCCAAAGGCAGCTTGCATTACACATGCTGACAGAATAAATTGATTTCAACATTTGTTTGCTTCGTTAAGGGCCTTGTCATGACCATTAAAATGGAGTCTTAAGTTTAACCTCATTTGTTTTCCTTTTCCTTTTACTGTGCTCAATGTTTGCACGTTGAGAGGTGCCATAATGTGTTAATTATGATGTATGCCATGTTTATATCATTTTATTTAAGTGGGATATTGACGTCCAATGACAGAAAACTAAGTGATAGCCCATTTGTCATGTCATAGTCTTGTATGATGGCCATAATAAAATAAGGCTTTGAAAATTGGAAAGGCTATCACTCTGTTGTGATTATGTCTCACGTTTCCCCTTCTCCTGGGACATTATTTGCAATAAATGCATTTGACAAAAACATTTCCATTGATAACAACCCATAAACCTTCTCCTTATCCTGTATCCATCTACGTTATAGTCCTATTTATAGCCTTTTCTTTGGAGGTAAACCTTGTGAAAGAGTACTCTAAGCCCCTCATGAGGATTTTCTGATCTCCTTTGTCAAGACTACTCTGTTGCCTCTGATATCCTTTCAAATCCCACCTTATGAACGTTCTGCTCTCGGTTTTCCCATATGGTTACTTACTCCTAGTCTTCTTCATTTGTGTATTTTTTTTTCTTTCCAGTAAGACATGCTGTTCTTGTCCTTCTATCTCAAGTTCCCTTTTCTCTCACTTCTCCCAGGTTTATCAAGGTTTTTATATACCATGGCTTTCTGGATGACCCATTCTGTTTCCTGAAGTCCATGCTTTTATCTCTGCAGTCATTCACAAAATAACATCAATTTCAGACTGAACTCATTCATATCAAAATTCATACTTTTGTTTCTTCCAACAGCATTCCATCTTTGGGGTATGACATCACCATTTTCCTTCTCCATCTCATATCTTTTTGGAAACCTGTTAATCATTTAGAAGAAGTGTCTCATTTGACTTTGGGCTTTTCCTTTTTTGTGTTTCTTTTCTTTGTCCCCATACACATCAGGTCTCATAGTTAATATTTTCAACCTGAGTGTTCTCATTATTGACGGACTTATGAAATACCCTCACTCCACTGTCAATGCATTTTGATCAAGGTCATTTAGCTCCATGCCATTAGGACCTACCATGAAGACTCATACAAATGAGGAGGTCAAGATATACTTCTGAATGAATATTTCCTCAAGCATTGTAAAGACAGTCACAATTAAGACACATTATTATACATTTATTTCATCTTATTTTTCACTTGCTAGACTCTATGTCCTAGCTTAGTTATGCTTATCTTTATTCTTGAATTTCTACTTACTGCAAAGCTGCATTTTCTTTTTCAGCCATTAAGTTGGTAATACTCTGGCCTGTTGGAACATGCAAATCCTTTCCCATAGTTAGTTTTAAGAACTGGGTTGCAAGGTTTTTTGACAAAAAGTTTTCATATCTATCTATATCCCCCTTTTTTATTTTAGGTTTTTATTTTTGGCCCATGAGTCTCAAAAAGCAGTTGTATTATACCTACCTATAGGGTGGAATCAAGGCACAGATTTCATCAAGTTCACCCATGCTGTTTTGGGTTACTGTATGTGATTAACTTGGGAAACAAACTTTATTTTTGAGTCAAATCATCCATTATAAAAAGATACTCATAGCTGGGTAGAGTGTGGCACTCCTTTAATCCCAGCACTAAAGTGGAAGAGGCAGGAAGATCTCTGTGAGATCAAGGTCAGCCTGTTCTATATAGTGAGTTCCAGGCCAGCTGTGTTGTAGGGAGATCCTGTCTTAAAAAAGAAACACCAAAACAAGGGACATTCATTGCATGAAGTAAATACCTAAGTGCATGATACTTTTTAGATGAACCACAAAGTATTTTCTTTTGTCATTTCTGGTACCAATTAACACAATTGTTTTCTAAGGTGTTATTGGGAAAACATGTTATCCAATATGAAAAACTTTTTGTAATAGAGTTGGGCTTAGGGACCTTTAGGTCTGACAATAAATTTTGCTCTGAAGTGTATTTAATTACCGATACAGCTTGGCAGCAATAGGTGCTCACTATTTTATGAATGACGCCATCCACTTTTTAAAGATAACATAGTATATTCAAAGTAATCATAGGTAGCTGATGTTGACTGAGAGAACATATTGTCTGCAAGACACTCTTACTCTTATAGATGGATTTCCACATTTAGTCATAATAGCAATTTTATTAGGAGACTCCCTCCCTCCCTTCTTTCTTTCCTTCCTTTATTTTTTATTTTTTATGTTTTTATTATTTATTTTTTGTTGTTATTAAACTTTTTCTATACATCATACATCATTTCTCAATCGAATTTAGAATCACTTCCCTTTCCATGCCCTGGAGTCCCTGCACTCTGCCATACATGTCCTGCATCTTTTTCCGAGTCTTTCCAGAGTTTTTTCCAGTTCTTTTGTTGTTGTTGTTCTCTCCAACTTGTATTGCTTCAATATATATATATATATATATACATATATAAATAGATGTATATATATATATATATACATATATATATACACATATCACTTGAATTGGAGGATATTTTTTTTTTTCTAAAAGACATCATGTTTTCCTTAAGGAAGTGTTTGAAGGTTCCTCCTTGGCAAGTCCAAACAACCATCAATTTTGCCCTTGTGCTCCACACATGGTTACCCAAATGAAGTCCAGTAAGCACGTGTCTTGATCTTCCCATACTGGCCCCCACGATACAGCCTGGGTAGTCCAACAATGGTGGTCTATACTCTGATGAGGCTGAAATCCCTGTAGCTGCTCAGTCCACAAGCTGGGTATCTCAGTAGTTCCCATCTGGCATTGAAGGTTTGGAGGATTCTTGGATAGACATGAATCTTCAGTCCATATTGGAGGGTTAAAAAGCTGTGTCTCATATCTTTGAAGGATGGCAAAAGCAGTGGCAGCCACAGAGTGGATATCCGCACTTGCTAGTAAGAATTGAAGATAGGACAAACAATAGTGCTCTCTCTTTTTTCTTTTTGTCTTTTTTTTACTAAGATATCAAGTTTTATATCAAGTTTTATATCTGAGGTACAAGTTCTCAGGCCTTACTGATTATTTCTGGTTTTACTTTCCTTTTGGATGCTTAAGTCCACATAGTTAGTGCAGATTAATCAAGGTTTTTATTTTCTTGAGGTCAGTTGAAGACCTGGTCCTCAGGGGTTTCTTGGGGCTTTTTTTGGTGCGGGGGAGGCCCTGGATCCTTTCAGCTTTTAATTTACCTACAGTTCCATCTACTCGCCTTCCTCTGAGGTACAAGTTCTCAGGCCTTACTGATTATTTATTACTGGTTTTACTTTCCTTTTGGATGCTTAAGTCCACATAGTTAGTGCAGATTAACCAAGGTTTTTATTTTCTTGAGGTCAGTTGAAGACCTGGTCCTCAGGGGTTTCTTGGGGCTTTTTTTGGTGTGGGGGAGGCCGTGGATCCTTTCAGCTTTTAATTTACCTACAGTTCCATCCACTAGCCTTCCTTTATTCTTTTTATGACTTTTTAAGACAGGGTCTCACTATAGCTCTAGCTTGCCTGGAACTCCCTATGTAGACCAGGCTGGCCTCAATCTCACAGAGATCCACCTGTCTCTGCCTCCTGAATGATGGGATTAAAGGCATTAAATGCTATTATTTCTAACAGACTGGGAAACTGAGCAGGAGAAAGTTGTAGAAAACTGTCCAGCATGTCATTAGCAAACAGTAGGGACTCAAGTTTGCTTGGTAGCTTGACTCCAACAAGAATGCTTGGAAGTAACTTGCTAGAACTGCTCTGGAATATACAAAAGGGATCCACACATTTTAGCAGGAGTAAAAACAGGAGTTGCATGAAATCTAAATACGTATCCCTTTCATATTTTTTTAAAAAATGAACATACTGATATTTGTAATTTCGTGGCAACAATTGGGTACATTAAATAAAGGCTCCTTATTGTTTTCTAAAATGTCTAGGAATTTCATTTGAAACAGTTAATAAATGATAGTAAAAATGTTTCTTGCATCCCAGGCCTTGCTGACTGTATTTTCATGTTAGGGACAGGCTGTCTCCCCTTGAGATGTATGTCACAGCTTTGTTAATTGCTGCTATCCCCATAAACTTGTAGGCCCCTCAGGTTTTATTTTTTCCTCTGTAGTTGATTCACTGGGATCAGCTTTCTGATTTTTCCTCCTCTGCACCTCAAATGCTCACAGATTTTTAAGAAATGTCTCTAAAGGATAATCTGTGTATGTGCACATGCAAGACTCTCATATTAAAGTATGCAACCAGAACTTACACTCTGCAAAACTGTTAGATCCTGCTTAGCATATCAGACTAGGGACTCTTTATTATGAGATATTTTTATTATGAGATATTTATTATGAGATATTTTTGTATTTTAAAAATATCCTCAAGCTCTACTTTAGCTTTTAAAACAAATAATTTTAATGAAAAATTCACGGCATGCCCAGATAAATCTAAAAGGGAATTATTGTACCCAACTAGGCAGAAAAAAATATTAACTTCTAAGGAGGTTGGCATTCAAGAAATCAACACTGGAAAAATGCTTAGTTAAGCAATGCAAAAATTATCGGTTGCACTATAAAAAGTTATCTTTGATTACTTTACCTCTTAGTAATCACATTCGAAAGGAGAAAATGCATAAACCGCATCTGTAATTAGGATGCACACTCAGTCATTTATCAGTGTTTAGGGAAAACTGATCCCTTCGACATTCGTCCTGGCTAAAATAAAATAACACTTTCACCTATTCGGTGACATAAGCACTGTGTAAAATAGTGTGTTTTCAGGCTTAAAAAGATAACATCATTATTTTAAAATAAATATGGCTCTAGCTCTTAAAGTATGGAATTAATTACATGTGTGATAATCTATATTCATTTTACTTACTGATAAGGCCAAGTGTTTAGGGTTTAGGTATTACATAGCTTTGTAACATGGCCAAATTTAAGGTAGAAAAATGATTTACATTGTTGAAAATGCTTTCCTGAAAGGAATACATCCATAAGATATCATCCAGAAGCATGTCCTGTGCTCCTCATCTGCATGAGTCTCCACGGTAGTGGTAGTCTCCTAAAACTACAGAGTTAAATGACCAGAAGCCTTGATCAAAATGCATTGATAATGAAATGAGGCTGTTTCATATTTTGCCGCAAATACGAGGACATGCATTCCATCCCTAGAATTCATCTGTACTTTACTCCCAGGGCTGGGTTGGGGAGACAGGCAAATCTTTTGGGCTCACTGTCTGTCCTGGCCAGTTTGTGCTGTGTATCAGCACATGCGAGACTCTCATATTAAAGTATACAACCCGAACTTCCACTCCTTCAGGACATGAAGGACCTATCTCCAAAATCAAGTTGGCTATTTTCTGCGTAATGACACCTGAAGTGGACTTCTAGCCTCCCTATGTATGTATACAGATGTATACATGCACCCCCATGGATACCATACGTAGACACAGACACATACAACAGAGAAAGAGAGAGAGAGAGAGAGAGAGAGAGAGAGAGAGAGAGAGAGAGAGAGAGAATATAATTTTGGGTGTACATTTGGCAATCTATTTCTTTTCTTTTCTTTTTTTTTTTCTTTTTTTTTTGTCTTTTCAAGACAGGGTCTCCCTGTAGCCCCAGCTGTCCTGGAACTCACTCTGTAGACTACACTGGCCTTGAACTCACAAAGATCTGCCTGCCTCTGCCTCCCAAGCTAGGATTAAAGGCGTGCGCCACCACACCCGGCGACAATCTATTTCTAACAATGAAAATCCTAGTTAAATTTTACCTGGCACTGTTTTTTTTTTATGACATTCTTAATAAGATTCTAATTTATTGCTTCTTTCGGTGATTTTGTTCTGTAAAAGTGAGTAGTATTTTAATATGGTGAAATTATTTCTTTTCACCTATTATGAAAAAAAGACTGACATCTACATAGAGAATCTTGGCTTGTCTGTGGAAAATAAAACTATTTTTTTAAATTTATATTTGGGTTAGGAAGCCATATGCAATAGAAACGTTGATTGGGATAATGTCATTTCTGGCTGGCTGCCTTGTCTGATGCTCCTAGAAAGGTCTCCATTGAGACAATTAAATAAAAGGATTGACGTGACTTAGTTGGGGTGCCTCACATAAGAGCATTAGTTGATGGTTTGATTCATTTCTGTATTTCATTTTATACCTCTTTATAAAATCAGCTTATGGCAGTGAACTTAAGAACTTCCATGTACACACCACTTGCAGTTTCTCTGCAGTATCTTCAACATCACCTTATTTAAAGAGCATATATTGGAGAATTATTAAAAATAAACATATTGATGTTTGACCCATTTTTGTTTCCTGCTAAAAAGCAAAAATAGTGCCCTAGGGTACCAGTATATGTACCAATTCAACAGTGTCATTTCATAAGACATGTCTAATGCAAAGTTTGAAATCCCATAGACTAATCAGTAGAGAAAACACAAAACATTAAATTTAGAAAGTGTCCCATTGCCTGGGGCTGGAGAGATCGCCTAGCAGTTAAGAGTGCTGACTGTTCTTGCAGAGGACCCAGGTTCGATCCCCAGCACCCACCTATCTTTGGCTCCAGTTCCAGGGGAATCTGATGCCCCCTTCTGACCTCCACAGCATTGCACAACACGGGTGCACAGACCTACATGCAGGCAGTACATTCATACACATAATAAAATAAAATTAAAAAATTCTAAAAAAATTATTAAAAAAAGAAAGTGTCCCATTGTCAAATATTTCTTTTTATAATCAAGGAGAATCACACTTTTTTCTACCAATGGTTATAGTTTTTCTAAAAATGAAAGTGAAAACTTCTAACATATATAGGAATAAATAAATTGAACTGATAATTAAAAAATGTTTTTATCATTATAAAACCAAATTGTGCTTCATTGTTTGGGTCATGGGGTACCTAACCCAGTGACAATGTAAGAACTAAACCCCTAAAGAACCTGGAAATGTTTTGGGAAGTTAGGATCCAGTTGCCAGTTAATTCACAGTAGTGCTAAAATGTCAATGTGTGTGTGTGTGTGTGTGTGTGTGTGTGTGTTTGTGCATTTATGGGAGGTGTGACCAAATGCGTTATAGTGATTTTGTTGAGGGGAATAAAATATAAGCTTGACTTGGAAGATTAGGTAGGATTTTCATAATACAGTGAAAGAAAATCTTAATAAGTGTAGATTCACAGTTGGGATACATGGATTTTTTTTTCTTAACTGAACAGGTAGAGTGTGTGGAATACTAGTAGTTCAGGTCATATAAAAAAGTCACATGAATTCTGGATATTCCCAATGCCAAGGATTATTTTCATGGTAGATAACTAACCAGTACAAATTAGGACTAAATACATCAGAGCACTTTAGACACCATCATGGGTTCTATGACTAATAAGAAAGAATTACATGGGTACTTCTAATTCTGTTTAGCTTTAGTCTTCTGCATAACAGGATGCTACTCAACATTGTTTTGTTATAAATATCTGTAGTTGCATTGGAACGGAGGGAAGCTTAGTTTGGAGTTGTCATTCTATGTAGCCTGGTTTATACAGGTTGCCTGTCAACCTGTCTCTGCATTTTCAATTGGGGAAACTATTTGTAAGTTATAATTTTTACTTATTAGATTTTGGCTGACAATTGAACACAGGTGATTGGGTGTACAGTCTACACGCACATGACAATACTTTTTAAAGGCTACCTATTCTTTGATACATGTGCAGAACAAGATGAACTGTTTACCAAACTATCTAGCTGAGATGGGCATACTTAACAAAAGTGAGTAGGCAAGAAACAGGGCCAAAGTAGTTAAAGCTTTAGGAAACAAATTATTATTTCTTCAAGCTGAAGGCAAACCTGTATTCGAGCTGCCAAGAGTTGGCGCTGAATATGCAAGATTAATAGGAAAGACCAATTTTTTTGAGACAAGATCTTATGTGGTTCAAAGTGGGTTCAAACTTACCATGTAGTCAAGGCTAACCTTGAATCTTGATTTTCCTGCTCTACCTCTAAATTGCTGGGATTACAGGTAGACGCCACCACATATACACATCTATCTCCTTTTTTCCCACGTTTGATTGTTTACATATTTTCCTCTGTTTTCTGGCTTTCTGTTGCCTTACTGCTGCTATTGCTTCACTGAAAGCTTCCATGACAGCAGAAGAACAAATGCACTGGAGAGCTAGGTGGACCACACTCGATTGATACTTGCCAGCAGGGCAACCCTGAGCCCTCTGAGTCCATTTTGTCTTCTGTAAAACAGGAATGCTAAACAGCCTTTTGTTTACATTATCTGATGAAATGCATATAAAACAGCCCGTGCAGAGCTTGGCCTGCAACAAAGATGCATTGAGAGCTCTGCTGCTTCTTCCCTTGGCCTGCCTCTCTTTATCTCTCTCTATCTTTCATTTTGTTTCTTTACTTTTACTCATTACTTATTTAGAAATGGCTTAATTACTTTTCTGATTTATTTTTATTTGTTTGCTACATGTATGTGGTGCTGTAAGAGGTCAGAAGTGGATCACCTAGGGCTGGAGTTACCAACAGTGTGTGTGCTGAGAAGTGAACTCAGGTCCTCCGTAAGAACAATATGTGCTCTTAACCACTGAGCTATCTCTCCGGGGGCCCTATAAAACATTCTTGATAAGCTAGTTACTATGTTTGAGAGTAAGGATGAATTGGTACCTTACAGAGAAAGAATGAGCTGCCCTCATGAGCTTCCCATTTGATAAAAGACACAAACATTAATAAAAAAATGGGCA
This sequence comes from Rhizomys pruinosus, assembly GCA_009823505.1. NCBI lineage: Eukaryota > Metazoa > Chordata > Mammalia > Rodentia > Spalacidae > Rhizomys > Rhizomys pruinosus. The sequence continues at coordinate 5,028,766 of VZQC01006553.1, forward strand.
TATGTAAAATTTGTAAACAAATGTAAGAATTGCAACTGTTAAGCCTAAAGGAGAGGTGCAAGGTGCAATGGTGACTAATAGAACAATCAATATCTTTTCCTTTCATCTTTCTCTATTAGTCCAAACAGAAAGAAGCTATGTTGCAGAAAATGAATGGAAATGTTAATGATTATGTACTGATGGACTGAGCCTGAAAATGTATGAATGTTTGTACTTTTGTGCTCTGACATTCTTAGAATCATGAAATTTAGTAAGAGATGTCACAGCCTTACATATTTCTACTTTATGCTTCTGTGCTGTTTCGTGTGTGTGTGTGTGTGTGTGTGTGTGTGTGTGTGTGTGTGTGTGTGTGTGTGTGTGTGTGTGTGTGTGTGTGTGTGTGTGTGTATGCCTGTGGTTTTAGTATACTGAGGCTTAACTCTAACTTTGATTAAATGAACAGGATTTTCTTTGTTCCTTTGGGAGGAAAATGTACTTTGGTGTTTAGAACAGTGTGTTGCCCAGAAACTCCAAGTTCAATCACATTACAACCACTCTTTAGGAAATAAAGCTTCTTTCCTCTTAGGAGTTTCATTACAATGAATGGAGTCAAGGCAGCATCCTGGTGTGGGATGCCCTGTGGGGGCTGAAACTTCTAGGCCCTGTGTTTTGCAGCGAATAGAGAACTCCCAAGTCTCTGTCTACATAAGAGCTCTTGCCATGAAGTGCCAGAAATCAGCAGTCTGAAACAGCAAGCTACTTTCTTATTGGATAATAATTCTTCTCTTGTTAATTCTAGAAGGGTTGAATTCTTCACAGGGAGCCCCAGAGTCTGGGGTGAGATTCCTTGTAAAGGGCTGTGTTTCCAATCCTTTTTCCTTACCCTGTCTGCCAAGGCTGGGGAACTTGGCTCCTTTTGGTGCATTTGTGTCACATAAACATAATCTAGTGTAGCATTTTCCTTCATCATAGTAAATGACTATTTGACAGGTAAACTCAGGGAAAAAAGAGCGACCTTTAAAATATGTAAATATATATAAGGTTAACTGGTCCACAAGGCACTGTAGCCAGGGACTACTGTCCACCCCTTTAGATGTTGCCTTTGGTGTGATTTATTCAGCCATGTTGACCTTTGTTGCAGTAGGAGCTGGCCTTCATATAATGTAGCATGCATACGTTCTATCTACCAATGTCCATAGCAAACCAACAAACCAACAAACCAATCTTCTTTTGATTGCTCTTCCTTCTCCAACCATCTCCTCATCCCTCTCCTGCCCTTTACAGCAACATTACTTGCAATAATTTGCTCCCCCATTTCATCTCTTTTCATTTCTCTCTCTCTCTTATATTCTACTGATTCATTCATCCCTTTCACTTCACCAAAACTTCTCCTTAAAGTATTTATAAGTTACAAAGACAGATGATTGCTTTGCAATGTTCACCCCACATGACTCAGAGCATTTAACTTAGCTATCACACAAAGCTTTCTCAAAACCCTTTAGGGTCTCAAGTTCCCCTTTGTTGCCTCTAACTTTAGTGGGCTCTGTCTCTCAGTCATCTGGTTATCTTCAGACCCTGCAGAGGATAGCTCAGGGCTCCCAGGACACCCTGAAGCCACAGATTCTACGACATTGAATATAATTAAAGGCCAAGGATTTGTGGGAAATTATTTGTGGATGTCTTTCATTATAAGAGCTGTCACATGAAAGGGTAATGGAACTATATTTTTTCATATACATGTTTCATGTAAAAATAAGCAAAATAAATTACAAATAAAACATTCTGTATGCCTTCTCCTTGCATCACCTATGAGCTCTTCACAGACAAGTACAAGGCCACCTTATGAATACCTACCATTGAAAATAAATAGTTCCAGGATTAAACAAAGAATTATCATTGAGAAAACATTATAATTTTAACAACAGAACCACATTAAAAACCCATGTTATGATTTACAAGGCCCTAAAGAGAAGTTCTGGAAGGGCAAGCAGCATTGCTGTTTGACTTACTTTTCCATACCCTGTGCTAATGGTAAGAAGGGTGGAGAAACAGGCACTGGTGCATACTGTTTAAGCTTTCTCCTTTCTAACACTAGTCCATAGGTTCTAGAAGCCTGCTGCTTCTCTAAGGATGCTCTGGGAAAGTATACCTGATGAAAATATTCCCAAGATAAAACATAATCTATTACCCTTAGTATTTATGTCTGCAATATATGAATCTGCAGAAAGAGCCCAACTCCACAGTCTAAAGATAATGTGCATCACTGCAAGTTCAAGTACATTATACATGCAGGCTTAGAGAGAGGAGTACTAATTATTTATAACCATGTTTTCATCTAAATCATAATTACTGAATCAGAATATTGATCTGAAAATAAAATGAAGGACAATACCCACCATAAATTTTATGGCTTGGGTTTCTTGTATATATTTCAAGTAAATATTAGATCTAAATTTTATAGATATTGACAATGTTCTCATTCTTTGTAAACATACCTATCTATGGAATTAGAATACTGAACTGGAAACATTTTGGTACAAAGACAAAAAAAAATACATGTATTTTAATATGGGCATTTAATATATTTGGTAAATATATTTGGTAAATATATTTTCTTCAATACATATATTCATTGAAATTTTGTGAATTTAATACCATACATCTTAATAATATTTAGACCTCCTCTCCTATTTATACCCCCCAGGCCTCCCACCTGGTTTTATGCATTCTGTCATATATGTTAAGCTCTATTGAGTCAAGATTGTGCCTGTAAACGTCCCTCCATGTGAATTTATCCACTGGAGCCTGGCCATCCTATCTAGTGTCATTCCCTTAAGGAGGCCCAACTCTCCCTTGCCCAGTAGTGATCAGCTGCCTTTGGTCCCTGGGCTAAGGTTAGGACTTCTTACCCATTTCTCTACTTCTATGCTGGATTTTTGTCTTGCTTAATTTGCATGGGTCTTGTGCACCCTGTCAGCATTGCTGTGAGTTCATAAGGACAAGTTCCCCAAAGCCCAGAAAACTCTATTTCCTTGTGGTCATGTACAATCCTTGGGTTGCACCAGTCAACTTCCTCATGTAACAGTGATTAACACAGAAAGATACAACTGGCCAAAATGTTAAGAATAAAAGATTTCAGAGGACACGTCCCTGGATAACACTCCTATATTAAACCTCATCCACCCAGAGCTCAAGGACCATTGTGGAAGAGGGGATGAAAAGACTGAAAATTAAATTCTTATGGTAGTAAAATTCACTATGACTCAAAGCTCATGGCAAATAGCAACATTTGTGTGTATTCTGCATTGAGTGTAATGAATATTTTAATTTTGTGTCCTATGTTGCAATTTTCTTGTTCAGAAATGAAAATACATCATTATATTAGGAGTTACTATCTGAGTTAGGACCACTATTATGTGCTTTTCAGCTCATAGACTAGTTCCTGATAAGACTGGGTGAATTACAACCATGATAAATGTTTCTAATGTACTGGAAGAATCACATTTGGAATAGGAGGCAGAACTTGGGAGTCCAGATTTTTAATCCATTATTAATTTACTCCATCACCCTTACCACTTGTTTTTGTTGTGATAGCAACACTTAAGAGATCTAGTCTCAATCTTAGTATTGTTAACCACAGGTACCATGTTGTACACACCCTCCATACTCTGACTCGGGAATTTATTAGCATATACAAAGTAAGATTTCCCTTCCCACCTCTTAGCCTTAGGAAGGATTGTTTTAGAATCTTAAAATTCAGAAAGACAGAAATACTCTTTTAGAGAGGTGTACATATCTCTGTTTTGTATTTATATGCAGGTCTTGTTCTTTATAGAATTTTTTCTTTGAGTATGCTGCTACCTCAGAATATAAGAATAAAGACTGTGTTTCTCTCCTCTCAAGCAGGCAGGGCTGGGAGTTTCTACGAACAAATCAGTGGAGGGGGCTTCACTTAGACATCAGAAACTCATTGCTTCTCAGCCTTTTGGCTAAGATCAAGTGTAGACACCAGAAACTCATTGCTTCTCGGCCTTTTGGCTAAGATCAAATGTAGACATCAGAAACTCAAAGTAGATAAAGACTCATTCTTAGATAAAATGTTCTCCACAGAGTTAAGTTAGGCAAATTTCAGTAACTATGGTTGCCCTTATATGTTTATACAACTTGAAACAATAACTTGGAAATGGTTATTAAATTTTTAAATGACTGACATAACAGTATGAATTTCAAATCTTAGTGTCTATAAAGTTTTATAGCAATCTAGAAACTTTTATTTGTATATTTTTCAATTGCATTTCTGATACCAAAGCAAGGCTGACTGGTGTTGAAAATGACCAAAAAAAAAAAAAAAAGATTTGTTCAAAGAACTGAACACAACAGTAAAGTTCTGCATCAAAAAAGAGAAAAAAAATGAGAAAAAGGTACAAGGCAGCACTCAACATGTAGGACAGAATGAGTGAGTTCTGGTGGCAGAACATGGATGGGGGGACTGATCTAAATTTGATTAGAAAATGTTGTATGAAATGCACAAAAGTTCAATAAAAAATTAAGAAAAAAAGAAAATGACTGTATGGCTGGTAAAACTTACATGTTTGTTATTTAGTGATTATCAGAAAGATTTTGAGAAACCTAGGCACAGAGCACAATTTGTATAAATTTTCCCTCAAATTTACACTGACCAATTTGGGTTTTTTATGTTAGATATACTCATAGATGAATATATCATGAGCACATTGTGTGACTTTGGTTCTGCAACTCTACCTCTTACTAAAACCATGAAGCATTTCAGTGAACCCAAGACTAAGGAAATGCTCACCAGGTTGTAGCCCTTTCATCCAACCCAGACATGGACTACTTTCTAGACATTCCCCATGCACAGTATTGATTCTCGGCCTGCATTTTACTACACAAAGTAAAAGTAAATACTCATACTTTGATAACTAGACACACACTTATGAAAGATGGGTCTATTTTAAGAAGTGTGGTTCAAGTTCTATTTTATTAAGTGTAAGAATTATGTCTTTATTTGATCTTATTCTTAACCAATATTTTTATTACAATGTTGTTTATTATAGTTTACCAGTTTTAAGTGTCAAAACACTTAACATAGGATCTATTTTCAAGTCTTTAAGTGTACAAGATAGCATTGTTAACAGCATTTTTTTAAGTTTTTTTTTTTTATTTTTATTTATTTTTGTATGTGTATGAATGTACTGCCTGTATGCAGGTTTGTGCACTCGGTTAGTGCAATGCCACGGAGGTCAGAAGAGGGTCTCGGATTCCCCTGGAACTGGAGTTCTCCTGGAATTGGAGTTACAGATGGTTCTCAGCTGCCATGTGGGTGCTGGGGATCGAACCCCGGTCCTCTGCAAGAGCAGTCGGTGCTCTTAACCGCTAGGCTATCTCTCCAGCCTCTGTTAACAGCATTTTTATCTACAGGCACTATGTACCTATTGAACAATTCCACACTTTCCCTGATAACCCCTAGTCCTTACATTTTTATGGTGTAATGCTTCTATGAATTTGACTCTTTTAGATGCTGCATCTACATGGACATGTTTAGCAGCCCTCTTTGTGGGTCTTGTTTAATTCATTTGTTCCAATGCCCTCCAGGTTCACTTATATTGCTGGATGTGACAGGATTTTCATCTTTATTAGAAAACTGGATGGCATTTTAATGTATGTTGGTACATGCATAAAATAGCATAGCCAATACTGAAACTATTTTGAATGTTCTTCAGAAAAATAAAAATATTACCAATTTAAATCTCTTCCTGGTATGTGTCCATAGAACTGAGGTTTCTATGATATCTTCACTGCAACATTATTCATAAGAGGTGAGATCTGAAAACAAGTTAAATTTCTCTTCTGCTTTTGAAATTAGAGTCCAGATAATCTTATGTAGGGCTAGGTAACTGTATGTATATTTGATAGAAAAGTCTCATAGGCTGTATTGCTTAGGGACAAATGCCTGCTTTTGCCAGAGAGATAGGGTAATAGTTACATTCTGTTTGCTATACTTGTGTTGTGGGCAGACATAATCTTTTTGGTTTCTTGAATGTACTTTGTTTCTTTCCTCTATGAGGTTCTCCATAGAAAGACAGGAGCAGATCGAAACTGCAATACTGACTGAAACCAGACTCCATGATGACACCCAGCTCACTGAATATTTGTTGCCCATACTTAAATGTGAATATTTCTACCTTGAGCTGTGTGATCCAGTTTTTATCTCAGAATGCCAAATTCTAGCTCCTGACATTAGAATATCCACTATCATCATAGGAACCTGCTAGAGCTACAGTGTTCTGCTTGCATCACAGAGTTGATCCTTTGTACATTATCCAAAGAAGGAGGCATTTGTGAGACCCTGGACAAACTCATGCCCTGGTGTGCACATTAGTTTCTGACAGGTATTCTGACTCAAGAATCTGCAAAGCCTACATGGCCTTGGAATTTGGATAACTGTTCAGTTAATAACAACAGAGAATTGAAGGGTAGAGGGAGGAGCCCTATTTTGGTTGAGGAATATGCAGCTTCTACATTTGCAAGCATTCATCTACATAGCTAGTTGTGGGTTTTGGTGTAAACTGATTCTGAGTCTTATGAGCTTACAAGGAACTACCCAGAGATACTTAAGGTAAAGCCAGAGAATTTATCCTACATAATCAAAAATAATCCAGTGTAATCAAATCCTCCGACTTCTTAAAATGGGAATCCTACTGACTGAATATTAAAAAAAATACTAGTCAAATTGCTAGTGTCATAAAAACTAAGACGCAAAGTCACATGATATATTATAACCTTCTAGGAATGTATTTTATAACTTACTTCTTTTGATGAATCTTTGCCTTCTTGTAAGGAACTTCCACTTATATGCAGTTGCTTAACCCATAAGGCCCAAGGCACTGAAAAGCAGTGTGCTAACTTAAACTTCATGAAGTGTATTTTAGGAAAGATGAACTTGCTCTATTTGAAAGTCTCAGGAATAAGCCTACGACCAGTTAGGGAGCACACAAAGAGTTCAGTGCTTTGTACTGAATGCAGCTTTGCTATGACAGAAGCTTTCCATGTAATTAGCAAAATCCCCTTTGCTTTCAGGTGATGATGAAATACTGCATTTTCTTATTACAACTATTTTACTAAATCAAGGGTCCATTTGGAGATGGCTCTTATTATCCCAGTGGCTTGAGCTAGAAGCCAGAGAATCACAAAAAAGGAGAAAAAGAGCAAGGCTGCTCTATGCAAGCCACAGTGGAACCAACTGGGGTGATGCTGCCCTTCCATTAATTCATCTGCATTTAAGGTTGACCAGACTATTTCAATTTCTCATTTCATGTTCTTCCCAAAGAAAAGTGAAAAGATTTTTTAACTTTTGGATTATTCAATGTTTATAGGAGAGTCTCATCTTCTATTTTACCCAAGTTTTGGTGTTATCGTTGCCTTGTATCCTACGTTGTTAATCTGATGTGGTCATTAATTATAGCTCTATCATCAATTTTTCATGCTTCTTAATTATTTTTATTTTATTTATTCATAGAATGTTCTAATCATTTCACATATATTCAAATTGTACATATATTAAATATCAGTTATAAATCAATTAAATTATTTGAATAATTATTCTTTATGCTAAGTAAGCTTGGGTCCATTTCCTACAGATGATACCATTGTCTTTCCAATTAATTTTTTTTATTAATTTTTTTTTTATTTCTGTATGTGTATGAATGTACTGTCTGCATGCAAGTCTGTGTACCCGTGTCGTGCAACGCCGCGGAGGTCAGAAGAGGGTCTCGGAATTCCCTGGAACTGGAGTTCTCCTGGAATTGGAGCTTCAGACGGTTCTCAGCCGCCATGTGGGTGCTGGGGATCGAACCCGGGTCCTCTGCAAGAGCGGTCGGCGCTCTTAACCGCTAGGCCATCTCTCCAGCCCCCAATTAATTTTTATTGATATTATTTTTCATGGAGGATGAAGCTCTTTTGTGTTCTACTTATATCTTCTAACAACACTTGTGGCCTCTAGGATACCCTCTGTATTTTGGGTTTCTCATGCTGATTTGATTAAGTGAGGCCAAATAGTGAGCTGTTAGCTGACTGAGACACCTGCTCTACCTCCCATTTGTAATGACTTCCTTAGGGAAAGCAAATCAGAATCCATAGGACTTCATCTTGTCATCAGTCATGAGTGACAGGAACTATGCTTGTGCTCAATATAAACCTCCTCTCATATAGTTTGAGGGATGAAGCCAGTTTCTCAGTCTCTTGGCTTTCAGCATTAGTTATGAGTCAGAATTTTATTGGGATTTTCAGGTGAAATTTTCACTCTGTTTCTTTTTGTGGCAGATATTGATGTGTTCCTTTTCCCCTGAGTTATTCCATATATTTCTTAAAGAATCCCACTTATAAAATAACCCCTTACTTGGTAGAAGTGTCACCTGGAGTGTTTCCTGGTGACAAAACTAACGTGTTGTCCTAGTCAGTTGTGACAGTCCAGCATGTCTTTACTGGTTATTGTAGGGATGGACTGATGAAGCAGTTATGGACCACAGGGTAGCTGGGGAGACTGCTGGAAGTTCCTTGTACGTGGGCTGACTCATTCATCTTTATTCATTGGTGATTTATTCCTATGAAATTGTAGTATTTACAGCTACTGTAACCATCTTAAAATCCAAGCATCATCAATACAGCAAATGATGACAGAACTAAAACATGGGGTCAACATTGAACACCTGAGAGAACCAAAGAATTGTCCAGCCCCAAAGTTCTTGTCAAAAGAGATAGTAAATGACTATTTATTAAACATTTTCTAAATGTGTACTATTACTTAAAAAATCCAATATGTATATTTATAACTCTTAAAGTGGCTAATTAATAGGGTCAGTTTTTAGTCTATTAGTGCAGAGTTCAATATTTCTTTCTGTCTTCATGGAATTTTGTCCTTATTGTTCTTATTTTCATATCTTTCTGAGTGTGCATACCTTACAGAAGAGCACACTTAAAGAATCTGAATATATTTTATGTTCTTTTTCAATTCCTCTTTTTCAATTCCCAGTCCTCAATTTTAACTTGCTCTGTATTTTTTTCAGTTAGAAAATGTGACTGTTACTATAAATGTATCTGAAAGATAGCTGGTTGTTAAATTTCAAATGTTTCGATAATATAATTTATCATGTGCAACAAAGGAGGAATTATTCAGGTCATATTTGTTAGTATTATTTTTTTCCTCTACACATATGTGAGGGAAATAAATGATATACTGAAAACAATCTCCATTAAGAGAAAACATAAAGAAATTTTGTGGTTATGTTTAAGTGCTTTAGTTTAGAAAAAGGAAGCAAAAGAAAGTTATGACTACACTGGCGAATGAATAGCTTCGAGTTATGGGAGCTTATTTTACAGGGACGCTTGAGATTATATTTTTGAAAATGAGACAAACTACAATTAAACTAATTTATATTCATTATATTATGTAGGATTTTATCACTTGTTTCTATGCAGTAACTTTTCTATTACACTATTGTATAAAGTTTAACTGTGCTTTTTGGAGAATTTCGTTTAATTGTCTTAGCTACTATCAGCTTATTAGTCTAATTATGTTAATATGAAATTAAAAAAGCTCTCATACAGACATTTAGCACAAGATATTTCCTCACATAGTCTTAAACAAAGCCCTCAAAATATTCCCAAAGTCTATCATAAAACTAACATTCACAAATTCCGTTTTCTTAGGAATTCATCTGAAAAACTGGCTACTTGACATTCAAAAATAAAAATGAAAATATTTATGACCCAATAATAGGAAAGAAATATGAAGCTAAATTTCATTTATGTATATAAAATTTAGTTGACAAAGTTTTTTCTACAATCATAATGCTTATTACTTTAATAGAGAGAGATTTATTTGCATTTTAAATATTTAAGTTTTTACTTAGATATGTCCATTAGTTTCAGTGCATTTGAAAAAAAAGTTTTTAGATTTGAATGTATTTAGAGAACAATCTTGCTTTCCCCTCCTCACCTGTATTGCTCACTTTTCTGTTGCTGTGATAAAACCACCTTGACCAGGAAGTCAAGAAGAGAGAGACTGGAGATTGGCAAGGCTTGTTAAACTCACTAAGCATGCCCCCAATGATGTACTTCCTCCAGCATGGCCACACCTTTTAAGACCTCTAAGAACAGTGCCACCAACTGGAGACAAAATGTCTGAATACTTAAAGCCTACGGGGGACACTATCATTCAAACCACCACACCATCCATCTTTTGAATTCTTCAATCAAAACCTTCTCACTAACAACAGTATAATCTGGAAGCACTGCTTTTAGACAGATTCTATAAGTCTCCTAGCCCACTTCTGATCTAGTGAGAAGGAGGCTAAGAAGCCCATAGTTCTCCGGTTATTTAGGATCAGCACAGATGTGGGAATCCTGCTGTCAGTTCCGCATTCAGAATAAATTGTGCTGGGCAGGCTCAATTCTTCCGGGTCTGCGCATTCTATCCAAATGTCATTTTGAAACAAGTTTCCTTTGGAGCACTGTGTACTTATATATCTTAAGTGGTTCCATACATGAATAAGTTTTTCAAAGAGCAAAAAATATAATCTTACTCCTCTGTGAACCCTAGGATTTTTCTGTAAAGTGCTAACCAACACGGCATTACTGGATGTCCAGCCCTTGTACCAGGACATTGTACTACTTACCCTGTCATTTAGACATCTGAAGACCACATTAAACGCGCTCTTTCTGATCTAGGGTTTGGACATTAATTAACTATGTCTGATGCTTCACACCCAATGAATCTAATATTAAACTTATTGTATAGTGTTTGAGTGTTACTCAAATTTATCTGGAGAGCTTAAATCCAACTAATCGAAAATTAAGCCTATCATTATTCCTTGCTACCACCTCATCAATTCATTTTTTTATTCAACAAATATTTATAGAGTCAAGCAAATTTGAGTAAAGCAAATTCTACAATGACGGGATTTTCATGTCACTGGGTAAAACAAATTTTCTTCTCACAAGGATCAGTACTGGACATCCTACTGCATTAGGCTGAAATATATATTAAAATTTGCTATAATAAAATGCAGCAGGAAAACTTTTTTTTTACATGAATCAGAATGAGTGGGCTAGGGGAATGAGCTGGACTAGGTGACTAGTGAAGCCCTCTCTAAAGTAAAGTTTGATCTGGGATACCATTTATATTACATTTAGCCTGAGATATTTTGCCTTACAATTTTTTCATTCGTTATGCATTGGTTTTGTACTCTGTGTTGCAAGGCAAGCTCCCTGTAGTGTTCGTAGATGACTAAGTCAGTCATCATTCCCTTCACGGGCCTCACGCACTCTACCAAGGGAAATCCAACATGTGCATGTTAATAACTAAAACAAGGCAGAGAGTGGAAAAGCATAGAAGGGAATTATCAGCGAATTGCCAGTGACAGAGGATGAAGAGAATGGTCTTTTGTAATAATGTTGCCTTCCCAGCCATATACCAAGAGGAAAAGAACAAATATTCTCCCTCTTTAGTTTCTAATTTCAAACAACTTGCCTTCTCTGATGGCTCCTTTCCTAGGTGGTGAAAGTTTATGTTAGAGGAAGGCTTTTCTACACAACTCTTCTTATTCAAATTATTCATGTTTAAAACCAAGTGCCATTTTCTCTTTTAGTTCTCTTATCTACCTGCACTGGGCTTTACTTCCTCCTTTCTCTTATTCTGTCAATGCCTGCATTATGAAGAGGTGACTCTTTGTGTCTTGCCATCATTCAGTGTATTTAAATGAGAAAGTGACTAACTGAAAGCCCCTTTCTGAATATTGAATTTAGCATTGTTTAATTCATTTGAGAAATAGACTTTTCATGACTAAAGGGATCAGAGAAGTGGAGAAAATTTAAGGTTAAAAAGAAGCTTTATAGAAGGACCATGTGTGACTTGGATTCTATGATTATATATATTCATTAGAGTAATAGAACTTGTACTTCTAGTGCTTGGTTAAGTGGATAGTTTTTTTTAGACAGGTTTAAAAAAACAATTAAAAGAACTAACATAATTATGCGCATAAACTATTCTGTCTATGCATTGAAATACATGCAGATTGTCTTCTTTTGTGGTTCCTTCCAAATCCCAAGTGTCTCATTTTAAAAGGAATCATTTCAGTTCCTCTTTCAGTCAAAAGATTAAGCCATTTTAATTTTCCAAGGAAAGAAGCTCCCAAAGCTACAGGAACGTTTTTAATCCTGCCCTAATATAAGCTGAATTCTTAAAAATGCCTGCCTCTGAGGTAAACAGAATCCATTAAAAAGTAGTTATTAAGCCCTGTGAACAGAAAACAATATTAGAAGTATAAAAATGATAGCTTTGGGGCAATGAAGTTCATTGGAGGTATAGTAGCTGGAATGAAAAAAAAGAGAAAGATCCTTTGGTATAAAACAGGATTATGATGAAAAATATACCAAATTAGCATTTTTATTGTTTCTTTCAATAAAAATCTCAGGAAACTTTAAGGGACAAGTAGGGTGATAAAACGAAGCCTCAGGGTAGGCTACCAGATGGAATAATATACACACAATGAAAATACATACAAATATGGAAACATCACCATTATGTAAGCTGCCTAACTACCTCTTCATGTCTGTATATTTGGTATCACATACAGTACTTTGAATGGTTTGGATGTTTAAGAGCAATATAAATATTTTAGAAAGTACTATTAATATATATGTAACTTTCCTTCAGAAAACTTAATATCATGAATGAAAACACACACACAAATGTCTCATAAATTTGATTTTACTTCTCATTAGGTCCAAACTGAGGAAGATTATCATCCATCTATCTATCTATCTATCTATCTATCTATCTATCTATCTATCTATCATCTATCTATCTATCTATCTATCTATCTATCTATCTATCTATCCCTCCCTCCATCCATCTATCCATTCATCCATTTCAGTATAACAGCTATAGACAAATATTGTATATAATTACATATCTAGTAGAGTAGTTATAAGGCACAAATGATACATATTACACAGTTGTGATCTATAGTCGAAGGCTTGCAGGTGATTGGAAATGCATGACAATTATTTTGATGCCAGTGAAAATGAAAGACATTTTTTGCTAAGGTTGGATCCCTCTAACATCTCAGAGTTAATATTCAAGAATCATAATGAAGTTTAAATGTAACACAGTACACGTGTTCTGTTTTGATAAGGCTTATTTCAATAAATGGAATGAAGGTTCAGCCTTTGTTTTAATTCATAAAACCCTATTATACTGACAGTTAAAAAAATATGACCCACGAAATGATTATGCTTCCAATAAAGGATATAGATTCAGCACTGATTAGGTTATATGGATTACTGATTAGTTTTATGAATCTGAATATAACACTTGCTGTACATATTCTTACTGAACTGGAAATAGCTTGAATCTCCTTTTAAACATTAAGCCCATATTATGAAACTTAGGAATAAAAGAAATCATGAATATTGCAGTCTTTACTATTGCACTCAAAGAAGTGTCTTTGGAGTGTCATCTTCTACATGCTCAGATTTCTAGATTTAATTTTTCTCTATATTAGCATTGCATCTTTTATGTATAATTTTCACCACCAAATGTCATTGGTCTTAGGAACTCAACAACAGATCTACCTCCAACTTACCTATTTCACAAAGACCAGCTGGATATAGACCCTTTAAGATTCATCTCTGCACTGTTCACCTTTCTCTACTTGTTCTCATCAATTTCTTGGAATATGGACTTATATTTCACTGGAAGTCTGAATTTTTCTGCATTTGCAGACCCCCCCCCCCGAAGCCTGTCATGGAGGTGCTTTATATTTCCATTTATAGGTATTTTCTTCATAGCACTGTCTCTATTACTCTCTCTTTAAACCTACCACCCTGTCCTCCTATGAATTCTGCCTTTATTGAATTCCCAAGACTGTGACAGTCCTCCTAACAACATGAAAAATGCCAAGATCTCTGAAATAAGAATAACAATTTTCAACTTACTGTAATCATGAACTTGCTTGATTTTCCCCAGTAATTATCCAGTGGATTTACAGAATGCTTATTTAATCAGGACCCAATTTTACTTGCTATGATTTTATGAACTCAGATTCTGTCCTTTGACACAACAACTGATTACTTCCTATAAGTCCTTTAGAAGAAAGCACCGTTCCTCTTTGGACTGCAGCCATCTGGATACTGCTTTTTTTTTTTTTAACTAATGTTTCATCAAATGCTTGAACTTGGAAGCACTTTAGACATTGCATTCTTAAATATTCAGAAATGCCATGGAAAGACATATTGTATGAAAAAAAGCATACTTAACATGGAAGATATACGTGCAGTATTTCTCACAAGAAGTGTAAATCATTGATCAAGATTTTTGTTGCCTTTTAAACTCATGCTTGATATCGTGAAGAACATTCATCTAATTAGAAACTATCCCATGATTATCAATATAGCATTAAAGAAATATGAGTTTATGTCCAATACAGAATTCCTGGGTTTTAAAAAGAATGAATTTAATGCCCGACCATACTGAGAAAGAAGTAGTAGTTTCTACTACAAAGACTACCCATACTCATAGTTTGAAGACAACTCAGAACTAAAGTGGTGCAATAGAATTCCATGATACAAAAAGAGAACTCTGAAGGACTAAGTGATGTTTGAACTGAAAGTAAACAAAACAAAATACATTAAAAAATGGGCATTCAGATAACTATGCAATTACATATAACTGTGAAAAGAAAATAGTATTTAATGGATGGAACTAGAAGATATTATGCTAAGTGAGCTAGCATAGCCCCAGAAAAACAAACAACAAATGGTAGCCCTCATTTGTGGATGCTAGCATCAAGTAAGGCAAACTGAGTAATGTTAATGTTATATTTCTCTTTATCTAAAAGCAACTGTGCTCTTAGAATGTGAATCCCTTAATGGACTCTAAAATTAACTTACTACCTATTTTCAGACTTTATAATTTTGGTACAAGGGTGGAGGGTATGTTTGCATATTTTAGAGCAATATAAAATTTCAAGGGAAAAATGTGAACTGAGAGGTGATATATGAAATGCAAAAAACTTCAATAAAAGATAAAAAAAGAAGATAGTATTTAAAAACAAGACCACAAAAATTCAAAGTAAATAGTAAGAAGATGTTATACTCAGTTTATAAAGTAGTCAAAAGGATAAAAATTTATGTCCTATGCTAATATTATGATAAATGAACTCCTTGAGAAATAATTATGAAAATACAATAACCTTAGAGACATTTCTCATTCTCGGTCTCTACCCTTGTAGCACCCTGAAGATAGGCCTGTGATGAAGCAGGTGTGCTTCGCTCACCCTACAGCTTGTCTTCACGTGTCCCAGACTCTCAGTATATGCTTCATATATGCCTGAATTCACTCTCAAAAACAGTGAAAACTCAATGATGAATCATAATGTTAAAAATTCAAAAACTTTGCAAGCTGCAGCAGTATAAACAGCTGGACAAATTCTATTGATTTTAAGTAAATATATAGATGAAAAAGTTAAATGATTTAATGCAAGAATTGTATACGGAGAGATTATAGTAAACAAAACTTACATATATATATAAGTCATTCATATACATGGATATATATCTTTTACATATAATATATATATATATAGATATAATTATATATATATTTGCTTTTTTGAGACCCAGGGTCTCCCTGTCGCTCGTGTCCTGGAACTCGCTGTGTAGACCAGGCTGGCCTTGAACTCACAGAGACCCACTTGCCTCTGCTGGAATTATGGGCATGTACCACTTTAAACAGCTGTGGCTGGGATTTAAAAAAATGATACTGTGCTCAGAGTGGTGTGAGGGAAATGAGAGGTGGCTGACTCTAGCCTGAGAACTGTTGGAAACTGATTACAACTGGCTGAGTGAGTGTTAGACCTTCATTAAGATCTCTAGATATACTGCATAGACTCTAGTGGATGAACCTGCAGCGAAGAACATCTGAATAAAATGCTTGACCAGATGGGACTTAGGATGTGTGGCTGAGTGCAGGAGGCCTAGTGCAGGGGGCTTGTGGGGGAATGGATAGGAGAGGGGATCCACAATTAGTTAAGAATTGTTGTATGGGGCTGGAGAGATGGCCTAGCGGTTAAAAGTGCCGACTGCTCTTACAGAGGACCTGGGTTCGATTCTCAGCACCCACATGGCGGCCGAGAACCATCTGAAACTCCAATTCCAGGAACACTCCAGTTCCAAGGGAATCCGACGCCGTTTTCTGACCTCCTCAGCATTGCACGACACGGGTGCACAAACCTGCATGCAGATAGTACATTCATACACATACAGAAATAAATTTAAAAAATTGTTTAAAAAAAAAAGAATTGTATGAAATGAACAAATGCTCAATAAAAATATTAAAATAAATTCTGTTCAAATATAGCTCACAATGAAAGTTTCATTGATAGAATGCATAGAACTCTAGTGACAAAACAATTGTTTTCCAAAGTGATATTCACTGAGCTCATATTTATTTTGAAAACAACTTTATTATAATGGCATGGGTTACTATTTCATTCTTTGGAAGAAAAAAGTCTTGCACACCTGCCGGTTATTTAACTTTAGACATGTTGGCATATATTTTTAACAAGTTGTGATTATTTTTAGTAATGGTGAGGGTTGGGATTTTATCTGAAAGTATTCATTTTAGAAAATTCTCAGGCTAATAATACAAGCATGACATGACTTAATCTCCAAGATTTTTGTACATAGAATTTCACATGCTTAAAACCGTACTCATGTATTCATTCATTCATTCATTCATTCCTTTGTTTTTCCATTAATTTACATTTCTTGAGTTCATACCAGAGTCTCAGAGTTCAAGACAGGCATTTTGAAGACTTGTATCTAGTGTCTTAGAGTTATAGATAAGTAGTCTATTGTCATGCAAATATCATGAAGGGCTAATATGCATTCAGTGCTTTGGGCTCCCATTAAAAAGACATCTAGATCAGGCTGGCCTTTGGCTGTAAGTAAAGCTGTGAATATGTATTAGTGTTATTGATGTTACCTTTTGAAGGACAAATCAGTTAGGTGGAAAAAGAAAAGGTTGTATGAAAGCATGGGAGAGAGGTATCAACACTCAAAACTTGCTGTGGTTCAGCATGTTGACAGTAAAAGATGGAGAAAAGAAGATGATGTTGAATGCTGTCACTAGGTCATAGAGGACATTTCATGTCATAATTAAGCTTTGGGATTTATTTTGTAGGTGAAGAATACCATTGAAAATGTACAGCAAGGGGATGACATCATAAGATTTGCATTTTAGGAGAACATTCTGGCTGCGATGTGAAGGACTGATTACACCAGAACAACACAGCAGACCAGCAGAAAGACTTGAAACATTTCAGTGACTAAATAATACTATAGAAACAAGTGAAAGATGTCATTTACATAGCATTAATACCACTGGATTAAACAATTGAGCAAAAGTGAGTGAAGAAATTGACTATATCAACAAGGATTTAGAGACTTCTGGTTTAGACACTTGGTTAGCTGCACATATCTGTGCTTATTATGTGACTTAAATAAAAAATACAGGGTAATGAGATGAATTTAATTTTTAACCAGTATTCAGTGTATGATAACTAGAATACTGTTAAATGTTTGGATATGGACCACAATAGAACTAAGACATGTTAGGGTCCTAGCACTCCCGATAACAATGTACAGGTGCTCCTGTCATGACTGATGCAAATCACAGTGAATTCATCATTCATTAAAAATATTCTAAGTGAGAAATACATTGAATTAAGCTAGCCAATGGAAAATCATGGTTTAACAACACAGAACACTGCAGAGTGTTGGTGCTTTACTCTGTGATCACAAGCCTGATGGGAGATTGTGGTTCAACCTTGCTCTCTAGCATTGCAAAAAAATCATTTTACCACAAAGCACAGGTTAGGAAAAAGATGAATATTCAAGGTATAATTTCTAACGAATATTTATTGCTTAATGTTTGTAGAAAGTGAAAACATTGTAAGCTTAACTATCATGGGTCAGTTGCTCTGTCTCACATATTAGATGGATTAAACAGCAGAAATCAATTTCCTGCAATTCTAAAGGGTAGAAGTCCAAGATCCAGGCATCAGCTACTTTGGTTTCTTCTGAGACCTCGTTCCTTGGCTTGCGTGTGGTAACTTCCTGCTTTGTTGATATGTAACCTTTTCTTCGGGCATGTCTGTGCTTGTCTCTCTGGTGTTCTAGTTTCCTTTTCTTACATGGACACTTACTCAGGTTGGGTTGGTGCTCATGTCAGTGGCCTTTTATTCAGCTTAATCATCCTCTTGAAAGCCTGATCTCCAACCATAGTCATATTCTGAAATACTGGGGGTTAAAGCTCAGCAGAGGAGTTTGGGGTGGGGTGCAATTCAGGCCATAATGGATCTTATGTGCAGGTAGATTTAATTTGCTGACTATAGATGGTTATTGAAGAAACATCATAGGTGTTATTACTCAAGGAAGACATAAAATGTAGGAGAAATATTACTTAGAATTAACCACTGAAATTTCATGATACAGAAATAGAAACTAAAATAGTCATTTACTCCATGGGTTCAGAAATGTAACACACACAGATGATTAAAGCCATAAAGACATTTTTACAGGCATGAATGGTCAATAGCTTTAATCATTTTAGAATATCCAGCCTGGTCTACAGAATGAATTCCAGGCCGGCTAGGGCTAGAGGGACACCATGTCTCAAAAATACCAAAAAAAAAAAAAAGAAAAAAGAAAAAAAGAAATATCACAGCATGTCTGGGACATTGAGTTATTGTTAAACACTGGGTTTAATAATAAAGAGTGTACTGATGATTTTATGAAACTGGTTTCTGGAATAAATTTGAGAGTTCATGTGAATGAATGGTATGAAATGAAAAAGGAGCTCTCTTATATAGGAGTAAACTTGCCCTTTATGAAAATAATCTATGTTAGTAGGAAAAGAAAGTGTGTCTCAGGATGCAAAAATGTTCTAAAGTGGGTGCATGTTTAATGAAAAAAACACTGGAGAAGAACAGGTTGAACAGAACAGAGAAAGAGGATAGAGTCAAGAAAGTTTACTGAGGAGGCAGGAGGAAACGAAAGTAAGAGAACAATAGTGATTGGCTTTGAAACAGACCAAAATTTTTGAAGACAAGGAATTTTGAAGACAAGTTAGAAAAGGTTAGATACAGGTAAATTTGTGATGAAAATTACAGTTGGTTGAGGAAAACTAGGCAGATATATTTGGGGCAATGAGAATAATCTACTAAACCACCCATTCATGGCTCTGAAAAATTTTGATTCTATTCATATTCAGTAAAATAAAAGTATGTTGGGATGATCCAGGTAGAAAGGTCCTATCAAGATAGTGGTAAGGAGGGTTCCACACTGGATAGGGCCAAGACAGGAATGGCAATTTCAAGCCGGAGTGAAGGCACTGGTCAAAAGAGTCAAATCAATGAAGGGATTTAAGGAAGGGAATCATATAATGAGCAAAAGATATTTTGGGTCAAAAAATGATGAATTTAAAGGTTGGGGAGATGGTTTAGTATACTGCCAGCTACACAAGCACAAGAAATGGAATTCACAGGTCTGCTGAATATAAAAATGTGGCTGCAGTGCTCTTGTGGCCCTAACACTGGGGCGGGGGTGGGGGGCTTCATTCATGTTCAGCACATTTGGTAAAAAATTCAAAAGGACACTATCATTAAAACATGAGTAAATTTATATTCACAAATATGAGGAAGTGGAAAAAAGAAAATATGTATTGCTATTAATAAAGTATAAAGAAATACCAATAGACTTGCTAAGGGTTTGGTAATCTATTCAAAGCCTTTCTAGAAAGTCACACCACAGGATAGTTCAAGAGATGGGTTATACTTTTATAGTGAATTACTCATTTCACTCAGAAAATAAATCAGACTCTTTTGGACATTGGTGGTAGATTTTGATAGCAGCAGGAAAGGGGAGATCTACCTAGCAACAAACCCTTGAGCTCATGTCAAGTTGAAAACTCATCTCTCCATCTTTGGGAGGTTGCCAGCATCTGATTTAATGTTATCCAAGGACTGATAAATAAGAAAGTCTGTCAGCTAGCAGAAAATATGAATGTTGGACTTAGAATGTGTTTCTAACCTTTGTATTTCACCCTCTGAAATAACCTGGAAAATGAAGTCCAGGGAATGCTATATGATTATGAAAAATCATATGCTGGATGAAAGCATAAACTGGAGAATTTCTCAAGTTAAAAATGCAATATTATCAGTGGCCACTTTTGAATAGGACTGAGGTTCTATAGAAAGTCCTGTCTTCACAGGCAGTGGACTCATCTTTTAGGACAGATGCTATTAGTAGTGGAAGCAAACTTTCTCCTAGACTTTTATTATTATTATTATTGCTATTACACGTATTTGTGTATGTAAATTTAATGCTGAATCACTATGCAAAAGCATGGGTTGAGGAGATGGCTCAAAGGTAAAGTGCTTGCCTTACAAGTATGAGGCCCTGAATTTGATCCCTAGAACCGTGTAATAAAGCTAGATGTGAAGGCATATACTGTAATCCCAGCACTGGGGAAGTAGAGATGGATGGATCCCTGGAGCTCACTCCCCAGCCAGCCTAGTCAACTCAGTAAGTTCTGGGCCAGTGAGGGATCTTGCCTCAAAAAGCACTGAAGTAGGACACCCATTTCTCCTCTGGCCTTTGTACACACATACACACTTGCAAAGGCATTCATACACAAGGGGAGAAGGAGAGAGAGAGAGAGAGAGAGAGAGAGAGAGAGAGAGAGAGAGAGAGAGAGAGAGAGAGACCTTACCACACAATAACATCTTAAGGAGTCGTCTGTCTTAGCTTCCCATTGGTGATGCAGACCTCACAGTTCCTGAAAGCCATTGATGAGATGACTTTGCCTCTGGCAGATGCTATTTCCGAAGCTGTTTGGGAAATCACTGAACTTTTTTTTTTTTTTTTTTTTGTTCTCCTCAAACTAGAGATAGTAATGGCAGACAGCTTTCTGTTGTGTTTTCTCTTCAAGTCCCCTTTCCCAAGGAGAAGCCGGGGAACCACTACTGTCAAATAACTTCTGTATATCAGAGTAACAAGCCAACAAATGGTGGTAGCATTATTTCACCAACCATTATTTTCTCTTTTAATTCTACCAATTAATCTAAATTCCCTTGCTGATAATATTCTAGCAGGTTAAAAATTATAAGGTTATTTCAGAAGCCATATAAATAGAAACTTTATAGACCTGTTTGTATGATAATTTGCTTGACTTTGAAGAAGGACATTCATGAAACTCAAGGTATTTATCTGTATCTTGTACAGAATATTACTCTTGGATAATTCATTATTGTTTGGATTTCTGTGAGATAATGAGGCTAAATCATCATTATTTTTTCCCTTTCAAGAAGGAAGAAAACTGAGCAACTGGTTATTAAGCCCTATTTACTTGCTTCTGCTTAGATTCATTTGGAAAATCTTAATATTTTACAGTTATGCATTCTATAAAGAGAAAGAGCTTTAACAATCCATTTATACAGTGAAGGAGAAAGAATAGATGGATAAAGTTCTTTTGAGAAGAGCTTTTTAGAAACAGGATGATCTATAAAACAGTTTAAAAAGGAACTGATCAAATTTTGCAAGTGATTCCAGATAACAAAGAAAAATGCCAGTGTAGTGAAAGGTAATAATAAAATGATTTGGTAGCTCTATCATCATAAATATCAATGAGTGCTGTAATTTTAATGTTGCTGAAATTGGCACTAGGGCATTATTGATTTTCTGTATCATTTAATGGTTTCCTGCAAATATCTTTCACAAAAGCACATTATAAGTCTTCTTAATAATCTTTTCTCGAGTCATATACCGTCAAATCCTGC
This sequence comes from Rhizomys pruinosus, assembly GCA_009823505.1. NCBI lineage: Eukaryota > Metazoa > Chordata > Mammalia > Rodentia > Spalacidae > Rhizomys > Rhizomys pruinosus. Next base: position 5,050,665 of record VZQC01006553.1, read on the forward strand.
AGAGTACTATTCACTGTGCAGTAAGTTAAAGTCATTAAGCATATATCTATTAAGATTTTATGAGACCTGAACTAATATCCTCAAACTGATGCAATGTAATTTTATTATTTAACCAACCACCTGATTGTTTTATGATAAGAGACATTTCAAAAATCAGAAAGACCCAGTTCTGAAGGGACTATTAGAATTTATGAGATTATTTTTGGCTTTTCAATGCAGGGGTAATCATTTGAAGGCCGATTGTTACAATGGCTTTCTTTTCCCAGGGAATCTTTTCTTCCCCTCCCTCTGGAGTGCTTTCCACTTGGGCAAAGGATATTCTTGTTTCATGACCTATGTGAGAGGAGCTTCAATTTTGTTCAATTCCCAGCTGCTTTACACCTTGGCATAGAAGAATTACTGCATCGCAGTGTTAGAAGGATAGAAGAGAGAGGATAATTACTGAACTTTATGTTACTATTGATGTGTGAAATTTTTCAAGGAACAAAATCCATTCATTTTAATAACACAGGCATACCAGTTAAATGCACAACCTTGTCCTGTGAAAAATTTATACTTAGCATATTTTTTCTCTAGTAAGTCATTATTTGAAAGTGCTTCATTGAATTTTGATTTTATTCAGGGTTATAAGATGCACACATTTTACTATGTATATGCTTCATCTGGATTACACAGGCACAGTAATAAACGTTTTAGCAAATGAGATACTTAATGTCCTTTATCTACTTCTATTTCCTGCTGTCAGCTTGCAGTGAGTTGACTTTGCTATTATATATCTTTTCTTTTTCACACCTGAGGAGAGGACTTGTGTACCTTGTATTGAAAAGGAGCAAAGTTTGGTGGCATGTTATGCTGGGTGTTTTGTCTTCCTACTTCTCTTTTGCTATAGTTCAGACAAGTCTGGGCATATTCCTATCTGCTGCATAGAGGTAGAAACTAGATTAGTAGGAGGTTATCTGTATTTGGTTGAAAACCTGCACCATTTTCAAATAAAAAGAGAAGCATAGGGTATTTCTCCTGCTCTCCAACACTTTTTGAGATCACTCTTGGAAATTGAATATAGGCTGACCGCTCATTAATCTCACCCATTGTGATGTTTCTTGGATTTTAGGACACAGATATTGAAGTGACTCCACATGCTGCTGGAACTATTTACTATATACACTCTGGAATCTATATTCTTCTTTCCACCACTGTAAAGAATTAAAGATGCAAACAGAGATAATGCATACATAGATCATTGACTGGCTAGGAGTATTTTGAGGGCCTTTGAAGTTCTATGCAAAACAATTTTCAGTCTGAATTCTGTAAGGGAGTTACACAGCTTTTATTAGAATTTCAAATGATCCTCAAAGTTAGGACTTCTTGTATATGTAACTAGTAGCCACATTAGAGGTTCCTTATCATGTTTAAAATGAGAAACAGAAGCATGTGCACTGTGCTGTGTGTAAAAGTCTTGTTTTCCCCAAGGGAAATGAGACAAAGCTCGAGTTCATTTTGGCACTCTATCGACATCTAAGTAGACTGCTCCTGAGAGGTCCACCTGTGGTGTTATTTTCTCATAATTTATGGTTTTCAGCACAGACCCCCATCCCTCTTTCCTCTCAAGTCAATTGTTCTTTGCATCACTCCCTCTTTACATCTATAAACAGATAATTGAGACTTAATGAATTTATTTGATGCTACAATTTCTTTACTGTTAACTTTCTTAGTATTGAAATTTTTGTTTCTCCAGTGATTTATAAGGAAAGTCAATGTGGGAAATGAGCCTAGCAAACTTGGTGTGGGTCTCAAGGGCAGGAATGAAGGACGCTCCTGCAAGGCCATGTGGATTTCCCTCTTGATTGTATGCTGGATTCTAGAGTGAACAGTGGCAGACTTTCCACTGGGAGGGCTGGATGACCTGCCGTCTACATTCTGTGGTCTTCTTTCACGAGAAATGAACTATTTCTCTGCTAGACTGGTGTACTAAGTACAATAAATGTATCTTTTTCCATTAGCGTCTTCACAAAACAGCTGGTACTGGACTTATCCTATTCAAAGCTGAGCAACTGCTTTTCTCATTCCTGAGGTGGTAGGGATTTATGTTTTTCTCCTAGAAAATAGTGGTCTTTCTATTAGTTCCTGATTTTTCAGTACCATGATTGCAAGATTATCTCAGTTCTGAATATACCCCATCTTCAGTGGCACACATAGAACCATGATCAAGAATTTACCACAATAAAGCAAGAATAAACTCTCTCATGCTAGATGTAATCACACACTGAAAACTGTCAAACCTGCATGACCTGTTAAAATTCAACGTCCTGAGAGATTTATATATGAAAACAACTTTCTTTCTTTTTTTTTTTTTTCTGGTCTTTTCGAGACAGGGTCTCCCTGTAGTCCCAGCTGTCCTGGAACTTACTCTGTAGACCAGGCTGGCCTTGAACTCACAAAGATCCGCCTGCCTCTGCCTCCCAAGTGCTAGGATTAAAGGCATGCGCCACCACGCCCGGCATGAAAAACAACTTTCTTAATAATAGTTCTGTACTTACCTCCTCTAATATTTTCTGTTTGGTTTGAAATTTTATTTAGTCAAGAACATAATACTTGACATGCTAAGCTATCCACAAAAATATGGACTAAATTTGAAAAACTGTAATTACTAATGGAGCAGCAGCATTTATACTTGATTGGATGTACATGCTTATGGGTTATTTTCTCATTTGTTATTTGAATAATTGTTCTTATAATAAGCAGACATATCCACAGAAGAATCCAATCTAGTTTGATCATTGCAGGACTATTTGAAGAAAAAGAGATGGGTTGTGTGAGTCAATTATCATAAAGAGAATGGGAAGAAAATGACTCCAGCAATTTCTTTTAGATTAGGAAAAGCAGTGCAGAAAACCTCCCAATTTCCTTTCTTCCTCCTTAACTAATTTTATGTTGTCTTTATTGCCAGAAAGTCCACAGGCATGCACAACACCTTTCCTTCATATCCTGGAGGAATAAAAGCTGTTGACAATATTTGGAAGACAGTCAAAGTCTGGAGTCTGTTTTATGTTATAAAGATTTCCAACTACGTAAAGTAAAACCAGTTAATGAGGAATTAATTCAATGTAAGGTACTGAAAAGTTCACTGATATATCAAATAAAAGCTGTATGTATAAAGTAAATTATACTTTTATATCGCTTTTGGAAGTAAATGTGTTGAATTCAGCTTAAATGTCTGATGTGTTTCAAAATGAGGAATATAGAAAGACATAACAACTCTCAACCAACCAAGAGCTCAACTACTCAAACAAAATCAGATTATTTTGGCAATTATAAAATGGTTTTAGAATGATGATATACAGAGGTATTTTTTCCCACCCCATCATATCCTTCAGTATTCACTTATCAGCCCCATAACCGGAAGTGAATTATAAACCAGAGTACCACTGGTATCCACAAGAAACTTGCATTCTTGAAATATTAAAATGATTTTGGTTCTCTGAGTCTTATAATTTGGTTAATTTAACAATAATATATGTCGATTTAAAAATAAATGCCATAGTCCTGAACAAAAAGTGACTATCATTATACTCAGCATCAGTAACAGCGATATAACTTATTTGTTACAGGGCTTAGCTAGGTACTCTAAGATACTAGATTGATAAATATTCTTCTATTATTGACTTGAACATCATAGAATAGTTATTTACTCCCAAAGATATCACCTACATATTTCTCACAGTTGAAATTCTCGTTAAATCACTAAAGTGATAATCAGAGTACCTGGAATGCCTTCCATGAGACAGTGAATAAAACTTTCGGGACTGGAATAAAAGTAAGAACTCAATGAGGGGCTGGAGGGATAGCCTAGCGGTTAAGAGCGCCAACCGCTCTTGCAGAGGACCCGGGTTCGATCCCCAGCACCCACATGGCGGCTGAGAGCCGTCTGTGACTCTGGTTCCAGGAGAACTCCAGTTCCAGGGGAATCCGAGACCCTCTTCTGACCTCTGCAGCATCGCATGACACGGGTGCGCAGACCTGCATGCAGACAATACATTCATACACATAAAAATAAATAAATTAAAAAAAAGAACTCAATGAATGAGCATAATCACCCTTAGCACGGGTTCTTGTGACTGTATGTGTGCTTGAAGGTCTATTTTATTATATCAAAATATAGTTAAGTCCCATAAAACTGATATGAATGATTAATACTTTCTGGAAATTGGCAGATTACAAAGTCAGCTGAAAAAATCAGTACCCTTTCTATATACCAATAACAGTCAATCAGAAAAAACCATCAAGGAGACCTTCCCATTCACAATATTCACAATAATGTCCCCCAAAAGACATTAAACCAAAGACATTAATGATCCCTACAATGAAACCTTAGACACTAGGAGATAGAAAGATTTACCACGCTCATGGATTGTTAGAATTTATGTTGTGAAAATGACCATATTACCAATCCAGTCTATAGATTCAATATAATGCCAATCAAAAAATACACATGGCATTCTTTATAGAGCTAGAAAAAAATCATTCTAAAATTCACATGGAATCACAAAAGACCTCTAGATAGCCAAAGCAATGTTGGACAAAAAGAACGATGCTGGACAAAAAGAACGATAGGTCACCATACCCTATCTCAGATTATATTACAGAGATATAGTCATAAAAACAGTATGGTACTATTACAAAAATAGACATGCAGAACAATGGAACACAATGGAATACCAAAACATGTGTACATGAAATTTCAGTCACTTGATATTTGACAAAGGTGTCAAGAATACACAATGGAGGAAAGACAGCATCTTCAACAAATGATGCTGGAATAATTGGCTGTCTATCTGAAGATGAAGGAAATTGGACCCTTAATATCATCCTGCCCAAAAGTCAACTCGAAATAATCAAAGACTCAATACAAATCCTGAAACTCCAAAACTGCTAGAAGAAAAATTTGGCCATATTCTACAAGATATAGATGTAGGAAAGGACTTTCAAAATCAGACATCATTTGCTTAGGCTTTGAGGTCAACGATCAATAAGTGGGACCTCATTAAGCTGCAAAGCTTCTGTACATCAGAAGAAAAGCCAAGAAAGTGAAAAGAAAACTCACCGAGTGGGAGAAAATCTTTTTTTTTTAATATTTATTTATTTACTTTTTATGTGTATGAATGTACTGTCTGCATGTAGGTTTGTGCACCTGTGTAGTGCAATGCTGCGGAGGTCAGAAGAGGGCATCAGATTCCCCTGGAACTGGAGTTAAAGATGGTTCTCAGCCACCTTGTGGGTGCTGAGGATCGAACCCAGGTCCTCTGCAAGAGCAGTCAATGCTCTTAACCACTAGGCCATCTCTCCAGCCCCCAGGGAGAAAATCTTTACCAGCTACACATCAGAAATGAGATTGATATCCAAAACATATAAGGAATTAAAAAAAACAAGAAAATATGCAATGAAATAAAAATATGGAATACTGACCTGAACAGAGAGTTCTGAAATGAAGAGATTTAAAAATGGCTAAGAAACATTTTAAATACTGCTCAACATCCTTAGTAATTAGTGGAATGCAGATACAAATAATTTAAGATTCCAAGGCACTGTGTGGAATTTTCAAAGAACTAAAAATGACTACCATATTATCTAGTTATACAATTCCTTGGCATATGCCCCAAAGACTCATCCTACCTGTACATCTAAGTTTGTTGCCATGTTCTTCACAATAGCTAAGAAATGGAAACAACCTAAATGTCCTTCAACTGATGAATGGATAAGGAAATTTACATTTGCACAATGGAGTTCTATGGAGCAAAAAGAAAACATGAAATTATAAAGTTTGCAGGTAAATGGACAGAACTAGAGATGGTTATACTAAATGAAGTAACAAACACAGAGAAGAAAGCTAGGTATGTTTTTCCTCATTTCTGGACTGTAGCACCAATCCTTTTTATATGAGTATATAACCTGCTGTAACACAGGATCCAGGAAAATGGAAAGGAAACAGGAAGGTAAAGGAAAAGAAAGAACCTGAAAGAAGGGATAATAAGGGAAAGGTGGGGAAAAATGAGAGTGTTTGGCTGGAAGGGGAAGAGAGAGGGACAAGCAGGGGCCATGATTGTGAGGTAGGACAGAGCTCAGGTGAGAGGGGATGGTGGGTGGTGGGTCTTATAGGGGGTGGGGATAATGGGCTCTTTTGGACATGAATGGAGGAGGGAGGTTTGATGAATGGATCTTGGGGGCTAGGGAAGGCAGAGGGAAATGTGTTTGAACATGAGTGCATATGTACTCAAGGGGGCTGTATGGCAAGAAGCACAGTGTCAGACAGGAGAGAACTCCCTTTGAGTGGTCGGTCAGAGTAGTCCAGGAGACTCCCAAAACAACTCAGGATGCTGCCAGTGCTATTTGTTATCTCCCAGAATTAGAAGATAAGACCCTACTGCTGATGACAGAATATACTTCAGACACAGGACTTGAAGAAATGGAGCAGGAATTGACCTGGAAGCCTTCTACCTGAAGTTTAGCTCTCACAGTACTAGATGATACGATGCAAGCTTCTAAGGGAAAAAAAAATCATCCAACCTGGCCCTAATCTAATAACAACTGGCAAAGCAAACTACCTCTATTGGTGCAGTAGTGGCACTGTTATCTGTGGAATAATTGCTATCTAATTGGACTTAAAAGACCTTTCAATTGAAGTGAACTCATGGGTAGCACTGTAAACACAGACAAATACACATGGCTGGAGAGGTCCTAGATCCTAGAGAAAATGCTACCTGTGTAATGTCTCTAGACAAATGGAAAATTTTAAACATATGCTAAAGGTAGATCCTTATATTTACAGACATATATACTGTGCACCACTCATCAAAGAAGCTTCCTTTTGCAACAAATGGAGGCTACTGTAGAGTCACAGAACTGGTCATATACAGAGAATATATATGCCCAGTCCTAGGTGACATATCTACAGTGGAATCTCTACAACTAAGGCTCATGTATCAGGGAACAGGGGATAGACAGAAAACTAGTGCATTCTTCAACTCTCACCAGTGAAGAAGCTTCTGTAATAATGAGCGTGATGCACACAGAAGACCACAACTTAGAGAATAAGAGACAGTAGAATGTGTGTACCTGGATAGGACTCCTGTATTACACCTCACCTACCCATGGCTCAGGGACCATTGTGGAAGAGGGAGCAGAAATATTGTAAGAGGCAGAGTTGGTCTATGAACATAGAGAAACACAGGCTTTCAAGCCCCTGGAAGCTTGAACATGTAAACTCGCAGCAATGGTTGCACTGAGGACAACTCAATGCCAATTCAATTAGATAAGGGCAGAGAGTGGAGAGAGTGAAGTGGGCAGTGGGCAGTGGGCAGGCCTTAATCTGGTAACTGTTAGAAACTGCTTACTATTGGGTGAGGGAGAGTAGACTTTATTTAAAATCTCTGGATAGGCTGACTGGACTCCAGTTGATAAATTTGCACTGAGGGAAATCTAGGTACAATTGCTTTTCTGGATGGGACTTGACATGTATGGCGGAATGTATGAGGTCCTGCAGAGGGGGCGATGAGGACATGAATGGGGAAAGAGCCTAAATTTGATTGAGAACTGTTGTATGAAGTGTATCAAAGTTCAATAAAAATAAAAAAAATATGGTCAACTCTTTTTATGCTTTTATTGATGTTTTGTGTATTTCAGACATCATTTTTCAGTTCAATTTAGACATATTCCCCACCCCTCCCCTGCTCTACCCCACCCCAGATCATGTATTCTGCCATACATGTCCTGCATCTTTCTCAGTCTTTCTTTTATGTTTATGAATTCACATTTCCCTACATTAATTTTATATTACTCTAAAATATGGATACATATTTTCCACCCATATACAGTAATTACAGACTCTGAAAATAAGTGGTGGGTGGATTCTAGAGCCCCTTGAGAGATTTACATTATAACAATATAGTTTCTTTCAGATAAACAGAAATATAACAATAATGTTGTTCAGCTTGCCTTTCAACTGGGGAGTTAGTGTTAGCATCCACAAATGAGGGAAAAACCATTCTCCATTTGTTTTTCTGGGACTGTGTTACTTCACTTAGCATAATGGCTTTGAGCTCCATCCATTTACCTGCAAAGTTCATGATGTCATCTTTTTTTTTTACTGCTGAATAGTGCTCCATTGTGTAGATATACCACATTTTTGTCATCCACTCATCTGTTAAGGAGCATTTGGGTTGGTTCCAGCTCTTCGCTATTGTGAAGAGAGCTGCAAGAAACATGCATGTGCATGTATCTTTGTGGTAGGATGAATCTTGTGGGTATACATCCAGGAATGGTATGACTGGGTCAGGTGGTAGGCTCATTTTGAGTCTTTTAAGGGTTCTCCACACTGCTTTCCAGAATAGTTGTACAAGTTTACATTCCCTCCAGCAATGGATGAGTGTTCCCCTTTCCCTCCAACCTCTCCAGCATTTGGTGTCTTTTGTTTTCTTGATCTTAGCCAGTTGTATCAGCATGAGATGATATCTGAAAGTGGTTGAGACAATCAAGGAAGTGAAGAGAAAACCCACAGAGTGTGAGGAAATCTTCACCAGTGATACATCTGACAGAGCATTAACATCAGGAATATATAAACTACTCATAAAACAAAGAAGAAAACAAATGACCTACTCAAAATATGGAGTAAAGAGCTGAACAGTGATTTCACCAGTGAGAAATTAAAGATGGCTGAGAAACATCTTAAAAAGTGTTCAACATCATTAATAATTAAGGAAATGCAATTTAAAACCACTATTTTCTTGTCTATTTCCAGTTAGATACTAGCTATCTTTTAAATGTTATATTTTTTTGTGGTTTGTATCTTCTCATTTTAAATGTTTCTTCCCTCACCTCTTTTCTTTCTTTCTTTCTTTCTTTCTTTCTTTCTTTCTTTCTTTCTTTCTTTCTTTCTTTCTTTCTTTCCCTTCTCTAGAATTATTCTGCTGAGTAAATTTTACCATGAGTCTGGAAGGAAGCATATTGTATTCAAAATCTAAATATATATGTTTAGTGCGTTATCATACATAAAATTTTTGGTTATGTTATGCAGTATTTAGGTCATGGCAGAAAATCATCAGTTTTGTCAAACAGCCAAAGGCAGTTGTTGCTGAGTCAAAAGTCATTTGTTATGGTGAGAAGGTTGTCAAACAACTATCCAATAAAAAAAAAGAATATGACTTCTATAGAAAAAGACAAACAATAACCACTTAAGATTCTAAATTGTGTATGTATGTGCACAAGCAGGCATGCACACACACAGAGGCATATGTGTCAGTATTGAAAAGGGGGTTTAGTATCAGATGGAAGATCATGATAATTCATTAAAGGTGAGTATGACACTAACTTACATAATTTAACTTCTGTTCTCTGTTAATTTCTTACCCAGGACTGTCTTTAGATCAGTGAGCATAAATTCTGAAAGCATATATAACAGACAGGAAACTAACAGCAGTCTCTTGAAAGCCAGGGTCAAAATTTTACCTGAAATTTAGAAGATGGTATGAAGTCTATGTTTTCAATACTACTTCTCTTGCATTAAGCCAGATTAAAATGGAACTTAATCTGTGACATATCAAGTGAGAAAGTCATGTCACGTTATAAAAGAACTTATACTTTTAGTTGCACAAAGGCAATTGGCCTGATTTTATTAGCACAGAGCAAAGTGGAAAGTTAAAAATATGGATAGGTTAGCATTTCCTATCTCAAGGAGAAAAAAAAATTGTTAGGTAATGAGCAAGCTTTGTAATATTTATTTTGTTTTGCTTTTCTAAATATTCAGTAATCAAAAAGGTCGGTAAAATTTTTCAAATATGTGTTTTGTGTATCACAGATGAGCAAAATAATAAATTTTGAGGGCTTTCACTAATTATTTTTGAAAATATTCCAGTATTTCATAAGTAAGAAAGAGAACTAAGAGGATGCAGAATCACTTTGTGAAGAACATCGCCATTGCTGGCCATGATCGTAACACATTCAGATTAATAAATATAGCATTATTCATTTGGTGAGTGGAAGGTCTTTAGAATTCCTTAAAAATGATGATTAGCGGGGCTGGAAAGATGGCCCAGTGGTTAAGAGCACTGGTTGTTCTCACAGAAGATCGGGGGTTCAAATCCCAGCACCCACATGGCAGCTAACAACTGTCTGTAACTCCATCTTCAGGGGATCTAACACCCTCTTCTCTCCTTCTTGTGCATTGTATGACATGGGTGCACTTAAATACCATAGACATAACACTCATACACATGAAATAAAATAAAGAAAAAATGTTTAAAAATGATGAGTAGGTAACAGATAATAAGATTATGTAAAGTTTTCTTTAATAATCTTACTTCCTTGCTCAGAATCTTAATTTGTAGTTCTTACATTTTGGGGGTCTTCTTGTGCATAAAGAACATTTCACTTATGTAATTGATAGAAGTGGGAAATGTGAAGGGAAGTTGAAAATTTAATTTCACCTTTATTTAGAAATAACACTAACAAGAAAGATGAAGAACATGATGTCAACTTCCCCTTCTCTAACACATTATAAATAACACACATTCATATAGGCTCTGGAAAGCCCAGCTACTAACAGGTCAAGCAAAAGAGAACTAGTGTAGAATTGTGTTGTGAGTATAATCACATGTTTAATCCCTCATTTGGGAGATATGCTAGGAGATAGATATGATTTAGTGCACAGGGATTTCTGATACTATGGTGATAATTATGATGAGACATTTTCCTAAATAAAAGTAACAATATAATCAATGCTTAGAGAGCATTTAATGTAAGATACCACTGGATTATCAATTATGTTTTAGTATTTATGCAGTTCTATCAACTCCTTTAGCATAAACTGTATATACTAACAAAAAAAGATGATTACACTGGGAGGAGGGGACGTTTTCTCTACTCTCTTGAAGATGTAGGCCTTAGAGTTAAATATCAAGGAGAAGAGGAAAAATACATGAAAGGCATTTAACATACCTTTGTGTGTGTGTGTGTGTGTGTGTGTGTGTGTGTGTGTGTGTGTGTGTAGGCCAGAGAACAACCTTTGATGTCTTTCCTCAGGAACCATTCACTTTTTTTTCTTTCCTTGAGAACTGGGGAAAAGTAGCTAAACTATGTAGTGAGGCAAAAAACAAAGTTACTTCAACAGGGTCTGTTTGTACATAATTCCCCTTTTTCCCATCCTTAATGATAAACCTGTTTTCTTTCTGGTACAGGGTGAACATCATCTACATGGGGCTTTAACTTTCTGCTTTCTAGAAGAAAGAGGAAGTACATCATAAACTTGCTTAGAATCTACTGCTGCTTTATATAACTTTAATTCAAATAATCCTTATGCCCAAGTATCAGATTCAGCCTTTACTACACTATAGACCCTTCCCTCTCAATGGGCCAGAGCTCAAAACCCAGTCTCAGTATATGCTGTCTTTGAAGACCTTCCATCATATTGAACTTTTCGGATACTGTTTAGGTCAGTGCATTCATTGGAGTGTCATGGTCCAAGAGTTTGAGTCTCTCTCAGACATGAGCCCTGCTGTTTTCCTTTACTGGTGTCTTTGTTATGGCTCTAAGTTCCAATAATCATGGATTACAATGTTGCTCTAAAAAGTAACTTAAAATATTTTGTGTTTTTTTTTTTAGAAGAAAATGTTAAAGCTAATTGTTGGAGAAACATCAGAGGATATTAGAGCTACAGTGTTTATTTGTTTCAGCTTCTGGGAATAACAGATATCACAGTTGAGAGGTTAGGAAGGTCAACACTATCTTTCTTCCTCACCAATGTCATTATTTAGGCTTAGATTCTTTGAGTCTACTCACCTTTTAAAACTAAATTAGGAAAAGTACCTTCCTGAAAAATCAACTGACTTATTTTACCATATAAGGCAATATTTGAAAAAAGTGATATTTAATAATGTTTCTGCTGTTCCTCTGAATCTCTAAGTAAACTTTATTGGATGATTCCTGTTTAAGCACTGGAGGGGAAAAGCTATACAATGGGATTTTTTTTTCACAAATAAATCATTAAATCTAATCCAAGAGTACTGTATTCCTTGATTAAAACTACAAAGCATAACACAACATATTCTTACTGAGAATTTTTAATGACTTTACATTAATGCCACTGATACTGGAGAATGAAGCAACCTCACTTCTTATAATGATCTGTGTTTGCACATTTGCATATAATGGGTTTTCAAGGCCATCCTGGCAGCTTCGCCTAATCAATAATAATGGCACCGTTTATGTTTTTACACCAAATTAAGGCCAACAAACTTAACATAAAAGTTATTTCCATTCACGTCCAACCAACTGGAAAGAAAGAGGAGGTTATAATATATAGGGAGAATAAATGACCTGTTTTTAATTGCACGTTTGTTTCACATTTCCTTTTATTTTATTTAGATAAAAGTTTTTTTTTTTTTAATTCAGAAGCTTTCTTTACATGATGATTATTTCTCTTTTGAAAACTAAGGAAGGGAAGATATGTGAATTTATTTTGAAAAATAAATTGTTCAGTGATAACTATTTTTAATTGGAAGAAAAAGTTTAAAAGTGATGAAAGAAGCTGGGCGTGGTGGCGCACACCTTTAATCCTAGCTCTTGGGAGGCAGAGGCAAGCGGATTCTTGTGAGTTCAAGGCCAGCCTGGTCTACAGAGTGAGTTCCAGGACAGCTGGGGCTACAGGGAGACCCTGTCTCAAAAAGACCAAAAAAAAAGTGATGAAAGAGTTGCAACTTCCCATTTGGACATTACTTACCAAGTTACGAAACCAATAGAGTCTGTATAATAAATCAAGAATAGCCATATAGTATGTCCACTTCTTTCAGTACTGGAAATGTCTGTGATAGAAAATTAACAGACCACAATACAGCATGCAGACCATCCACAGTATCTCCTTTACACCAAACCTATGGAATTTGTAAGGAAGATGACTTTTCTTTCTGGTCTCAGAAGCAATTCCAAAGCAATCTGTCTTGTTAGTCTTGCCTTGTAGAAATTAGTTTTCTGTTTAAATGACTCATCAGATTGACATACAAGGCCAGTTGCAAATTTACTTACTATTTTTTCTCATGGTATGCAATCAACGCTCTAACATAACATTTTAATCAAAGAAAACTTTCACAATTGCAATGTAAATGTATGAAGCAACCATGCATTTGACAGTCATTTTCTACTATTGTAGATTTAAATATGGGACATAATTCCACACAAATACTTCTGTGCAGGTGGTGCCTTTGATATCACCATGTTTGATGGATTAACTCTCTGGTCAGGGATCACGTGGTTACATCATCTGAAGCAGTGGTTATGACTCAAAGTCAAGGTTAAGAGAGTTTGGAAGAGTGGGATTTCTTCTATCAGGTCCACAATGGCATATATCACAGCCCAGATCAATTTGTCTTATAGATATAGCCTAATTTTCTTTTTTATAGCCAAATTTTATTGAAGTTTTGTGCATTTCATATAAAATTTCCAATCAAAAGCCTAATTTTCTGCCACTACAGATCTTCATACAGTTAAAAAGAGGGCTACAGGGAGACAATGAAACCTCTCAAATTTTGATGTTTTTTTCCTCCCTAGTTTTGTTTCTTTGCTATGATAAAACACTGAGGAAAAGTAACTTGAGGAGGAAGGAGTTATTACACCTCACAGCTAATGGTCCATCACTGTGACAAGCCTAGGCAGGAAGTAAAGGTAGAAACTGAAGCAGAGGTCCAAAAGGAATGGTGCTTACTTGCTTTCTCACCTTGGTTGGCTCAGCCCAAGCCCAGCTGCTCAGGAATAGCACTACCACAGAGGATTTCGCCCTCTTAACATTAAGAAATGTTGCCATACTCAGGCCAGTCTGATGGAGGGAATTCCTCAGTCGAGGTTCCTTCTTCCCAGGCAATTCTAATTTGTATCAAGTACACAGTGCAGATTTCAGCCGGGCGTGGTGGTGCACGTCTTTAATCCTAGCACTTGGGAGGCAGAGGCAGGCGGATCTTTGTGAGTTCAAGGCCAGCCTGGTCTACAGAGTGAGTTCCAGGACAGCTGGGGCTACAGGGAGACCCTGTCTCGAAAAGACCAAAAACAAAACAAAACAAAACAAAAAAACCCAACCATTTGGGTATTTAAAATAATGCTAATTTCAGTCACATATGTGAATTATTGCCATCTATACCTAGATTCTATGTCACATCACCCAGAAGACTTTACATATATTGTATCAGCCAGGTTAAATTTATTTGATTAAAACAATGAAAACTCTCATTTATTTTCTAGTCTTATGGCTTACTCAACATGGTGGTTTGCACTGACCTTTAAAAGAATACAATGGAGGAAAGACAGTATCTTCAACAAGTGGTGTTGGCAAAACTGGATCACCACTTGTAGAAGAATAAAGTTAAACCCCTACCTGTCGCCCTGTACGAAAGTCAACTCCAGATGGATCAAAGACCTCAACGTGAAGCTCAAAACTCTGAAGGGGATAGAAGAAAAAGTTGGCAGCAGACTACAAAACGTAGGCTTAGGAAAAGACTTCCTAAATCACATAGCAGCTGCACAAGAAATAAGATCGACGATTGACAAATGGGACCTCATTAAACTCAAAAGCTTCTGTACATCAAAAGAAACAATCAAGGAAGTGAAGAGAAAACCCACAGAGTGGGAAGAAACATTTACCCCAGATACATCTGACAAAACATTGATATCCAGAGTATATAAACTACTCAATAAACAAAGAAGAAAGAAAACAAATGAATCACTCAAAAGATGGAGCAAAGAGCTGAAAAGAGACTTCATAAGTGAGGAATTAGAGATGGCTGAGAAACATCTTAACAAAGGTTCAGTGTTGCTAATAATTAAGGAAATTCAAATTAAAACCACTTTAAGATACTATCTTACTCCAATAAGACTGGCTAAGATCAAGAAAACAAATGATACCAAGTGCTGGAGAGGTTGTGGGGGAAAGGGGAACACTCATCCACTGCTGGTGGGAATGTAAACTCGTACAGCCACTATGGAAAGCAGTATGGAGAACCCTTGGAAGACTCAAAATGAGCTTACCACCTGGCCCAGTTATACCACTCCTGGGTATATACCCACAAGACTCATCTTACTGCAGAGATACATGCACACAGCCATGTTTATTGCAGTTCTGTTCACAATAGCAAAGAGCTGGAACCAACCCAAGTGCCCTCAGTTGACGAGTGGATAGAGAAAATATGGTACATTTACACAATGGAGAAAGATGACATCATGAACTTTGTAGGTAAATGGATGTAACAGAAGATATTATGTTAAGTGAAGTAACACAGTCCCAGAAAAACAAACGATGAATGGTACCCTTCATCTGTGGATACTAGTGCTAATTACCTAGTTGTAAGTATTTCTTGTGTAGGGCTCCTTGAGCTTTTGTCCAAGTGTTTGGGAGTGATGCATATTAGAAAGAACAACTACAACAACAACAGAAAAGACTGAAACAGTGAACTTCTGCCTGAAACAGTCAACTCCTGCATTGGGAATTTTGAGAGAGGCTGAGAAAAAGATGAAAAACTTGTTTGGCAGAATGCATGAGCTCTGGTGGGGTGGGGGTGTAGGGAGGGGGACATGGGCCTAGATTTTATTTGTAATGTAATCTTGTATAAAAAATAAAGGTATACAACATAAAAAGCATACAAACACCAGTATTATTATAGATATTGGGGATACAATAGAAATAATGTAGACTCAGTTTATCATTCATTTGGTGTCTACAAATATCACCATTGATAACTCCTTTCTAAACGTTAAGAATCCATTTATAATTTTCTTTGCAGGTGAGTGATCATTGTATTGATTAAATGTCATGTAGGTATCAGTTAATCAGTGTCCTGGTCAGTTAGCTTCTCTTAGGTCTCTAAAAAACTGTCTCATTTACTTTTCTGTGGCTTTTATGGAATACCATAACCAAAAGAAACTTAAGGGAGGAGTTTGTTTTGGCTAATGGTTTTAGAAGTGGAGTCCATAATGGTGAAAAAGCATGAGAGCAGGAACAGGAAGCTGGTTGATCACATTTCAACCACACAGGAAGCAGGGAGAGGTAACAGGGAAGGGCGGGGCGGGGGGGTAATGAACTCTCAAAGTCCACCCAGGTGACTTACTTCCTATAGCAAGGCTCCACCTCTTGAAGGTTCCCTAACCTCCCCAAACAGTGTCAGTGATTGGGACCAAGGTGTCAAAGCCAAGAGTCTATGCGGGATACACCTCATTCAAACCACAAATAAGCTCCAAGAGCCTTCAGAATGTTCAAGAATAAGCCCAAATAACATATATCTGTACAACTCTATATACAACATTTAAAATCAACTACAAGGCAAATAAAATATCCAGGGGGCATAAATTGAGAAGGAAATCGTGTACTTTCAAGAAGCAAGATATAGCCTTAAATGAGAAATGAAATCAGGAGGGAGAGGGGTCGATATATGTGTAGCAATGCCTGTTTTCACATTTCTTTAGAAGCAAAATCATCTGACTGTTTCTAAAACTGCAGTCACAAATTATTCATTCCTGTTTTTGACTCCATTTTCAAGAAAAAGCTTCTGTTTATTGGAGAAGAACATCTTCCCAGAATTAGCAGTAAGACTGCATGGAACCGAAGTTCATTTCTATGCCTATCTGGTCCAGTAATAATGTCTCTTTTCACTCCATGGCTACAGCTGTTTATTTCTTTGACATGAAAATATCCCAAAAAGCAGAACGAATTTTTTTTCCACCCTCTGAGCGAGCTCTGTTAGAAAGCTATTTCCCTCTGCTGTTTTGGCAAAAAAGAAGATTTTTTTGAGATGTGAGTTCTCTGAATTTGCATGAGTGGCCCAGAGGCCTCCTCTAGTCTCAGCTGGATGGGTCCAGTGAAAAGGGAAATAGATAACATAGATAACATATCACATTTCTAGAGGAGGCTGCCAGATTGTTGTTCCCCTTTATACAGCTCCTAGTTCTGCACTAGGGCCTCCCGAGGGTGAAGAGGAGAGATAAATGAGGTATTCAGGGGAATAATAATTTTGTACAAGGTGAAAGGATAAAGGAAAAGTGAAAAACATTGCTGCTTAGCCACAGGATAAGTCATATTAATTAGTCTGCATATGCCACAATTCAACACGTGGAAATGGAATTTATGAAAAGAGAATCATCAGATGAATACACTTCATAGTTAAACATCACCGGAATGCTACATTTCAGAGTACTCCCACAAAGTCCAAGAATTACTTCATTTTTCACGACCTTATTAAAATACATTAGGTAGGCACACCTGGATATGAATTCTAAATCTTAATCTCTTAGGTCTATGTATTTAAAAATGTAATGAAATATCAATTTCTACTATTTCAGATCTAGACATTCGCTTTACAGTTACAGTTTAAGAAAGGAAATAGTCTTCTATGGTTCATTTGGTGAAAGGTCATCTGGTCCAGAGCAATGCACAGAGGTAGTTCTGTGTGTCATCCAGAGATCAGGAGCACACACTTGCCTCCAGCCTGTACACATAGGCTATTCTGCAGGTTCATATATACTTGCCGCTGAGCCTAGATTATTACAAAATACTATAAGTATAGCAGATGTAAATCCCTAGAGCATCAGGTCACTTTGTAAAGGCTTCTGGGTGGGTATGAGACTCCTTTTGGTATTAAATAAAATGAAGACAATTAATAAATGAGCAATCACTAGACTTAAAATTTTCCTCACTTTGTTGAAATACTTCTCTGAAAATGTGCACTAAGGATAATTTCTTTCTTTCTTTTTTATTTCTTTGATATAGGGTCTCATCATGTAGCTCTGGCTGTCCTGGAAATTGTTGCATAGACATGCTTGTCTCACACTCACTGCTGTGTCTTGCTTTCTGAGTACTGAGATTAAAAGCACACATCATAAGGACTAGCTCAAGGCATGATTTCAAACTAATGAAAAGCAGTAACATTTGTGATCCGATTATATTATTTAAAATATGGCTTTTGTGGGTTGGAGAGATGGCTCAATGGTTAAGAGTGCAGATTCCCAGCACCCACATAGTGGCTAAGAATCCCAGTTGCAGGGGAATCTGACACCCTCTTCTGATCGCTGCTGCATTTCACGACACGGGTGCACCAACCTACATGCAGACAGTACATTCATACACATAAGAAATAAATGAAAATAGGGGCGCTGGGCCAGAGGGTCCGGAGAGTCCGGCGGCCAGGGCAGCTGCGCCTTTGAGCAGGATACCCAGAAGCCACCTGGGCGAGTAGCTTGAGAGCTGGGGCCTTGAGGGCGGGACCCGGGCGCTGGGCCAGAGGGTCCGGAGAGTCCGGCGGCCAGGGCGGCTGCACCTTTGAGCAGGCTGCCGGGGTGGGGCTAGATCAGGCATACCCCCCCCCCCGCCATCGGTGAGAATCCAAGTGGACTCCTTTTTTTGGAGAACCTTCAGAACACGAGAGAAAGAGTGCTTTTGGTCCAATATCAAATAGCAACAAAATGTGAAAAGCAGAGAGTCCATACTCATAAACAAGGAGGAGGAAGGGGAACAACAACAACAAAAAAAAGGTAATCTGAAGGAGGAAAGCAAAAACCTCCGCTATTATGTATCTTAAACACAAAAGGGAAGCCCACAGCCAGGGACCGCTGAAGGGACAACAAGGAAAGGCACAGGATAATCCGCACCAAGCTCTAACAAACCTTAGGAGACAGCTACAATGGGAACCCCTTGGGGAAACCAAGGAAAGATCTTAGAGGAATAATGCAGACCTATGCAGAGAATTAAAGGCATATAAAGAGGATTCAGAGAACTAAAGAGAGAGAATGAAAACCTCAAAAAGGACCTAGAGGGATACAATGAAACATCAGACAGACTAAAGGAGCAGATTGACAAACTCCGGAACGAAACTAGAGGGAGAAAAAAATAAAGAATATAGAGAACTAAAGAGAGAGGAATGAAAACTCAAAAAGGTACCTAGAGGGATACATGACAAACTTCGAAAGAACTTAGGAACAGACCAACAAACTCCAGAAAGACATGAGGGAGAAAAAAACAACTCCGAAAAGGAAGTGAAACACTGAAAAAGGAAGCCACCAAGAAGTAAGGAGCCCCAAGAAGAGATTGAGAAGCACCAAAGAAGAGATTGAGAGCTCAAAAAGGAAATAAGGGAAGACTTAAAAAAAACACAGGATGAAACGAAAAAGAATTAGAACACACATTCAATCAAGAAGAAAGGAAAGGAAAAAGCCTCAGAAGTAGAATGAGGAAGCAGAACAAGAATATCAGATCTGGAAAGATAAACACAGAGCAAAAAAAAAGCTCAAATAAAGACTATGAAAAATTTAAAATATACACAAACGTGGACAACCAGGAAATATGGGACACTATGAAAAGGTCAAACGTCCGTATCATAGGAATAGAGGAAGGGAGAAGATCTCAAGAGAATAGTATTGATCAGATCTTCAACAGAATAAAAGATGAAAAACTTCCCAAACTAAAAAATAGACAACCCATACAAATACAAGAAGCACATAGACCCCAAACAGACAGATCAGAAAAGAAACACCCCACGCCATATTATATTTAAAATGCTAGATGCCCAAAACAAAGACAAAATCTGAGGGCTACAAAAGAAAAACAAGTCACATACAAAGGGAAACCCTCAGAATTACAACTGGACTTCTGCCTCAAACATGAAAGCAAGAAGAACATGGACAAAGCATTCCCAGTGTTAAGCAACAAAATGTTCGACTATACTGAAGAGAGAGAGAAAAATCTTCCATGACATAAACAAGTGAGGGCATACTGTCTGAGGAAAACCAACTCTTTCATAAAAATACTTGAAGCAATTCAAAGGGCAGAAGAGAGGGAGCAACAATCCTCAAACACCTAGGAAAAGAACTAATAAAAACATAACCATAGGAGGCAAAATCAGAGGCTAGAAGACAATGGATAATAAAAATGAAGGAAGCAACATCCTCTATTATAACCTTAAATATTAATGGGCTAAACTCCCCAATCAAAAGGCATAGACTGGGAGATGGATTAGGAAAACAAACCCATCTATTGCTGTCTACAGAAACCCATCTCAATTTCAAGGATAGGCACCAACTTAAGGTGAAGGGATGGAAGAAATATTCCAAGAAAATGGTCCAAAAGAAAGCAGGTGTGGTTATTCTAATTCAGACCAAATAGACTTCAAAGCAAAACAATCAAAAGAGACAAAGGGCATACATCTTATTAAAGGAAAAATTGACGATGAAGATTCAAATCATAAATTATATGCACCAAACACCGGTGCACAACAACTTTATAAAGACATATTCTTCAGGATCTCAAGGCACAGATTAACCCCAAGCACACTACTACTAGGCCACTTCAATAACCCATTAAGTCCCCTAGACAGGTCAACAGGACAAAGGATATAAACCAGAGAGACATCTGAACTAAAATGAACAAACACCAAATGGACCTCACCGACATTTATCGATATTTCACCCCAACACCAGAGAATACACTTTTACTCAGCACCTCCTGGAACATTCTCCAAATGACCTATACTGGGACACAGGGAAAAACTCAACAAATATAAAAAGATTGAGATAATTTCATGCATTCTTCAGGCCACAGTGCAATAAAACTCAATATCAACACCAGAATAAACCCTTCATCCTACAGGAACACATGGAGACTAAACACACACTTTCTGAATTGGTGGGTCAAGAAGAAAAAGAAAAGAAAATAAAAACATCTTGGAACTAATTGACAATGATAAAACAAACGCCAACTCTATGGGACACTTTAAAAGCATTCCTAAGAGGGAAGTTTATAGCTTAAGTGCCTACATTAAAAAAACAGAAAGAAACACAAGTGAATGACTCTAAACTGCAGCTAAAAATACTCGAGAAACCACAACAATGAACCTAAATGGAGCAGACAAGAGAAATAACAAAAATCAGAGCAGAGAGAGATCAAGAAAAGAAACAAAGAAAACCATACAAAAAAATCAATGATCCCAAAAGTTGGTTCTTTGAGGAATAAACAAGATAGACGACCTCTAGCCCGTTTTAACCAAAAGAATGAGGGAACAGCTCCAAATCAATAAAATCTGTGACGCAAGGGGAAACATCACAACAGACAATGACAAGATCCAGTCAAATCATATGGGACTACTTCAAACAACTTATACTCTACTAAGTTGAAAACCTAGAAGAAATAAATAAATTCCTAGCACTTGGGAGGGGGGGGGGGGAACCAAAATATCTGAAATCTGCTGAATCCACCACAGCTCAACCAAGAAGAAATCAGGCCTAAACAGACCAATAGACAGGAAGAAATCGAAGATGTACTACGTAGCCTCCCAACCAAAATGCCCAGGCCCAGATAATTTCATGGCAGGACAGAAATTTTATATGAAATATTTGAAAAAGACTTACAACCATTTACTACTTCTTAAATGTTTCAAGGATACAAAATGGAGGGACTTCTCCCAGAATCCGTCTATGAAGCCAGCATTTACGCTCCTACAAAACCAGGTGAATATACAACCAAAAAGGAGGAACTATAGACCCATCTTCCTAATGCACACAGATGCCAAAATTCAACAGGATTCTGGCAAATGCATACAGACTCACATCAAGAAAATTATCCACCATGACCAGGTTGGATTCATACAGAGATGCAGGGATGGTTCAAACATACGAAAAATTCAATAAACATTCATCAAACATATCACTGGACTGAAGGACAAAAAACAAACCCCCCCATCATCTCCCAATGATGCGGAGAAAAGCCTTGACCCAAAAAATCCCGGCATTCCCTTCATGTTAAAGTCCTGGAGGGAATTGGCCCTATATGGATATTCCTCAATGTAATCAAAGCCATATACAGGAAACCCACAGCCAAATATCTAATGGGGGAAATGACAGAAGCATTTCCCTTGAAGGTAGAACTCGGCAAGGCTGCCCCTGTCACCACTCCTCTTACTATGGTGCTGGAAACCCTTGCAAGGGTAATAAGGCAAGGAAAAGGAAATTAAAAGGAGTTCTAATTGGAAAAGAGGAAATCAAAGTATCCCTTTTTTGTGATGATATGATTGTCTACCTAAGGGATGTAAGAACTCCACAGAAAACTCCTAGAAAATGATTTGATAAGAGACTTTGGAAATTGGGCAGGATACAAAATAAATCTAGAAAATCAGTCGCTTTCTTTACACCAACAACAAGCAACGAAGAAGATAAAGGAGACCTTCCCACTCACAATGCCTCAAACAACAATTTAAAAATACCTGAGAACAACCCTAACCAAAGACACAAGGATATCTACAATGAAAATTTTCAACCCAGAAAAAAAAATAGAGGGAAGACATCAGAGATGGGACAAACCTCCCATGCTCATGGATGGGAAAGGAAAATAAATATGTAAAAAATGTCCCTCCTACCCAAACTAGTGTACAAATTAAATGCGGATCCCAATGAAAATCCCCAAGAGTTTTCTCACAGGCTTAGAAAAAAAAATCCGCCATTTCATTTGGAAAACCAAAAGACCCCCAAATAGCCAAAGCCACCCTGAGTGAAAAAGAGCATCCAGGGGGGAATCTGTCTATTACCCGCATTCCAAAAATATACTACATGGCTATAGTCATAAAAACAGCTGGTACTGGCACCAAACAACAGACCAGTTGACCAATGGAATAAACAACTGAAGATCCAAAACCTGAGCTCATACATTTTCCGCCACCTCATATTTGATAAGGGGGCCAGAAGCCACCCAATGGAGGACACACAACCCCACAGCAACCCGCCATTTTCAGCAAGTGGTGTTTGCAACACTGGATCACCACTTGTCGAAGACATGAAATTAAACCCTCTACCTCTCACCTTGTACAAAGGTCAACTCCAGGTGGACCAAAGACCTCAAAACGTTAAACCCCAAAATCTGGAGGGTGATAGAAGAGAAGCTTGGCAGCAGACTACAAGACATAGGTGGTGTAGGAAAGACTTCCCTAAATCAGACAGCAGCTGCACAAGTACATAAGATCGACGATTGACAAATTGGACCTCATTAAACCCAAAAAGCTTCTGTACATCCAAAGGAACAATAAAGGAAGTGAGGTGACGACCCACAGAGTGGGCGGAAAACTTCACAGCAGCTACATCTGACAACGCATTGAATTTCCAGGGTATTACAAGCTACTCAAAAAACCAAAGAGAAAGACAACAAATGAATCACTCAACAATGGAGCAAAGATCTGATCTGGAAAGAGACTTCCCAAGCGGGAATTAGAGATGGCGAGAAACAACTTAAAAGTGTTAAACATCTCTGCATTAAGGACATGCAAATTAAACCACTTTGTGAGTAATCTTATTCCAATAAGACTGTCTAGGATCAGGAACCGAAGTATGATACCAAATGCTGGAGAGGTGCGGGGAAAGGGGAACACTCATCCCTTGCTGGTGGGAATGTAACTTGTACAGCCCACTATGGAAAGCCGTGTGGAGAACCATTAAAAACGCCACAAAATTGAACCTATTCCATTTGACCCAGTCATACCACTCCTTGGCTATATACCCACAAGGACACAACTTATGCAAATATACATGCACAGCTATGTTATTGCAGCTCTGTTCACATCGCAAAAAAGCTGGAGGGAACCAGCCCAGGTGCCTCAACTGAAGAGTGGATAGAGAAAATGTGGAAATGTGGTACATGTATAAATGGAGTTCTATGCAGAAGTTAAAGAGGGAAACATCATGAAATTTGCAGGTAAATGGAAAAGGAGCTGAAGACATTATGTTAAGTGAGTAACACAGTTCAGAAAAAAAAAAAAAAAAAAAAAAAAAAAAATGGTGTCCCTCATATGTGGATAATACCAATAACCCAGATAAAAAATATTTCTCATGGAGAAGCATGCATAGTAAAGAACAATAACAGAAAGCTGCATCAGAAAATAGGACTGAAATTGGTGTGATTGGGAAGGGAGGGGGGGAGGGATGGGAAGGGGACATGGATTGTTTTCGATCAGAGCCTATTTAATTGATGTGAGTCAGCAAGTATCCGTTTTGCACCAGACTATCGTTTACAGGATAATGGTGTTTTCGGATTAGTAAAAGTAAATACTGTTGTATATTAACAAACAGTGGTTTAACAGACTCTGATACAAACGGTTAACTGCATCTGAGTTAAATGAGATATAATTCGCTGTTGTCCACATTTGTTTGTACACAAAATTATCTGTAGAGCAATAACTTTGGGATTTCGACACATACAAAGTTCTCTATAATTTCTTGTTGTACAGCTCCCCCCTATCACCTTGGCTAGCATTCTTCTTTAAGATATTTATGCAAAAACCTTAACGCTTTCTGTCTTCCCAAGTTAATCCTATATAGTCATTCCCCAAAACACATGGTGAATTTTTGATGAAATCTGTGCCTTTATTCCAACCCTATAGTTTTGTATAAAAAACTGTCTCTGAGACTTCTGGGTTTTAAAAAAATAGTTGTGGGGCGGTGGGGAAAAGAGACATGAAACCCTTTTAGTCAAAAAACCTGCATTCAAAACTTAAAACTTAACCAAGGGAAAAGATTTGTTTGTTCCAACAGGGAAAAATGGTCACCAACTTAACGGCTGAGAAGAAAAGATACAGCTTTTGGCATTGAGTAGGTATGTACCAAAAAGTGGCAACTGAAAGGTTTACCCGTCTGAACATTGTCAAAAGGAAGAAAACGAAAGCCTCAGTGCCATAAAAACATCGCACCCTTCTGTGGACCCTACATTGTACAAACTATTTTTACATGAGGTATAATGGATGACACTGTTACATTCTAGTTGAACAAAAGGTTTTGATGTATGACTTTTTTGCTTCCCCCCCCCATAGAAAAGGAAAAAATGATGACGCTGATACGTCGTTCTCCAACTGTAATTGAAGACAACTATTATTAGAGGTAATCT
Organism: Rhizomys pruinosus; assembly: GCA_009823505.1. NCBI lineage: Eukaryota > Metazoa > Chordata > Mammalia > Rodentia > Spalacidae > Rhizomys > Rhizomys pruinosus. The sequence continues at coordinate 5,075,596 of VZQC01006553.1, forward strand.
CTTAAAAAACTGTAAAATTTGCTTCTTAATTGACTAATCAGACTAAGAACTGTGAAAAGGATTATCTCTGTTCAGAACCAAGTAAATAACACTAAAGTCCTTGGGCTATTGCATTAGGCAAAATATCTTACCTGAGGCAGACTCCTCAGTAATGGTATTGTTTACCAGGGGGATGTTGGCCAGGGGGATCCAAGGCCCCACAAAAGTTAATTGGGCTTCCTGGCCCTACGTGTGGGATACCGTGAGGAGGAAGAGGCGATAAGACCCTGCTCGAAGCCTGACGTTGAAACATGGAGGGGATGTATGTGAGACGACCTGCAAGTGTACGATGCCTCTGGAATGCCAGACGAGTGTTACCAACGGCCCTACAACCAATAAAGCAATACTCGGTCTCCTTGAGCAAGCAAGAGACGCCACGTGTCAGCACCAGCTACAACCTCATCCGGCCGTGGAAATAAGGTGCAGCAGAGGCAGCCCATGGGCTGGGAGCCCCACTAATTGCGATGCGCGTCTCTCTTGGAGGAAAACCCAGGCGAGCAGCAAGCACTACATCCTCTACAGGTGAGTCGGAGGTTTGTATAAGCCACAGTAAGACCGGTCATAGTAACAGGGGGGTAAAAAAAGGTGAATGTCATGGATTAACATAATCAGCCCAAACATATGGTGTCTAGCCAACAGAACCGACCATAACACTAATAGCGTTTTATACCTTATATAGCCGAATTGGTTGTGCTTCATTAGTAGGATCTAAAGTAAAGGTTACTTCCTGAACAAAAAACTGTCAGCCATGAAAGGAAACAGCCAGCATTGACCAGAATCCAAGTCCCAGCTCCAGAGGAGAGGGAAGTTTTACTTCTCATCCACTGTGCCCCTTTTTAAGGCCTAGGAACAATTGCGGTGGGGCGTGGACTTAGAGGTAGGGTGTTAGATTGATTAAGAATGGTGTTAGAGAATAGGGCTGGCGTTTTTGTAGGTGAGGAAGGGGCCTGCATTTGTTGATAAACTAATCGATGTAGTCTGGACACTCATTGTCAAATCTTGATTGAACAAACAACCTGTCACCCCCCACTGAATGGTGGGACTGTGGGGTTTGGGCACAACACCAGTCTGTAGATTGGTTTTTGCCCGAAGGAGTGCTTATACTCATGTATTATCACTTAATGCTTAAAAAATGAAAAAAAAACCTGAAAGATGCGGACAGATATGGACAGAATACATGATCTGGGATGGGGGGAAGGGGAAAGGGAAAGGGAATATGCCATGATTGAGACTTGGAAAATGATGTACGAAATGCCCAAACCATTCAATAAAAAAAATATAAAATAATGAAAATAAAATATGAAAATAAACTATAGCTTTTGTTCTTACATTTTCATTTTGTAGATAGTCATAAATGCAGGCAAATTTTAATGCTTAAGTTTTAAGATTTTAAGATCTATAATTGAGGAAACTTAAGTGATCATTTTCTTACATTTTATCTTTCTTACAATCCTGGGACTAGAGTTTTTTAAAAGTCTGTGGGAAATGAGAATGCTTTACACTTATAATTCCTACAAAATTTAAGTGTATGATTCAGTAGTTTAACCTACATTGGGTTTTAACTTTTTATATTAAACTTATTTTAGCTGGTCTATAAAACTTCAAATATATGCATATTATTGATATATCATTTGATATTTTGACACATGTATATATTACTTAATCAGATTAAGCATATCTGTCCCCTTAAACATATGTCACTTCTTTATTTTTGAGATGGTAAGCATATAACTGCTATTTATATTTGTTCTACTGTATAATAGCAGACTGTAGCTCCTAACCAACTGCATCTTAGCCCCAACTGGTCAACCTTTCCTCAACCCCGCTCCTTTCCCTTCTCCACTAATCTCTTCAACCTCTGCCAACCAAGGTTCTACTCTCACCTTTTCTGAGACCATATTTCAATTACACATTGATGGAGAACATGCAATTCTTTCCTCCCTATGCTTGCCTTGTTTCACCTGCAGTGCTCTCTAGTCCATCCATGCTGTTGCAAAAGGCAGGACTTCATTCTTTTGTGTGGATGTCAAGTATTTCATTCTGTATATGTAGCACATCTTTACAGCTGCTTATCAAGTGCTAGATAAGGGGTTTTTCATTTCTTGACTTTTGTGAACTGTGTTGCACTGAATAGGAGAGAGCAGATACCTCTTTGATCTACTCATTTTAATCCTTTGGATGTATGGGAGTGCAAGAATGGGAATGCATGCACATGTCACTTTTGTCTTTGAGAAGCCTCCACACTCTCTTCCTTAATGGCAGTACTGACCTACATTTTATTTACAATGTTCAAGGGCTCCACTTCTCTACAGCCTCATCAGCGCTTGACATCTATGAACCTTTCATGGTGGCCTTGCTTACTAGAGTGAGGTGATATATTATCGTTTTTGATTTTTCCTTTCTTTGATATCACTGGCACAGGATACTTTCTAATATAGCTGTTGAACATTTGTATGTCTTCTTTTGAGAAATTTCTATTTGGATAATTACTTACAGTTAGTTTTGCTATTGATGTGTATTAGTTTTAAGAGATCTCTTAAAATGTCTCTGAAAAAGATAGTAGGCCATGAATAATCTAGAAACAAGTTTTAAACTGACTTTGCTCATATGCTCAGTTTTTTTTTTTTCAAGAAATAATTGAGCACAGGAGTTTCTTGGAAATCTCTCTGCTTCTTTAGAAACACATTCTTGCTATTAATATATTCCCCTAAATCCTGTCTGTAAACAACTATCAACAAACAAGAGTTATTGTTCTTAAGATATTCCTATATCAGCATTGTTTCTCTTGTTTGATGAAAGGAGTCATCACTACAGCATAGTAATTATCTTTTTTTTTCCCAAAGAGTAATTAGGAATGCAACCCTGAATAAGTAATGGTGTGTAAATTACTGTTGGCGTCCCAAGGATCCCGTATCTCACACATTCTTTTCAGAAGTTTTTCCTTTGATTATTATGTCTCATTTATGCTATCAAATACAGGATTCATCCTTTTTTTATAGCTGATGCAGCCTCTTTTGGAGTAAAATACTTTATTTATTTCCCAAGGGAGAAGGTAATTTAAAGAATTTTAAAAACATCCTCCTAGAAATATCCTAACTTTTCTCTCCATAAATATTAAAGTAGATTAACCACTCAACCCTTGTATATTTATAGAAAACCTGTACTCCAAGACAATTATTGAGGACATAGTTGGAGAGAAAAGTCTCTTTTAGGTATTTTGTTAATTCATTTATGCGATTTCGAGTGGATAATACAGATATATTATGTTGTAAAACAACAAAGATATGTATAATGGCTAATCTTTATTGCTAATTTTGCGGAATTTAGAATAACCTAGGAACCATCCCTCTTTGTATGTCTGTGAGGACATTATATAAAGACGTTTCACAGAGGAGGACAGGCCCAACCATACCATCCACAGACTAAGGTTAGGGACTAAATATAAAGAAAACAAAAACAGGAGAAGAGCAGAGCACAAGAATTCCTCTTTCTTTGCTGAGAAACAGTGGGCCATCTTCCTTACCATCACAGCTAGAACTGCTCCTGTAACAGCAGATTCCCCACCATGATGTGCTGGAGCCAAAAGCCACGAACTGAAACCAGCCTTTCCATCTGCTTAATTTGTGATCGCCAGGCATTTTGTCACAAATAGTGTGAACAAATAAATCACTGTAGTCCACTTCCATCTGCAATACCACAGTGCCTATTTCTTGTGTATTTTTTTTTTTTTTTTAGGAATGGTACTTTTTTTAATAATTAAAAAAATTATGTGTATGAGTGTACTGTCTGCATGCAGGTTGGTGCACCTGTGTCGTGCAATGCCACCGAGGTCAGAAGAGGGTGTCGGATTCCCCCGGAACTGGAGTTAAAGACGGTTCTTAGCTGCCATGTGGGTGCTGAGAATTGAACCCAGGTCCTCTGCAAGAGCAGTTGGCGCTCTTAACCACTGAGCCATCTCTCCAGCCCCCGGAAAGGAATGGTTCATTCTTAAACAAGACTATATGAATTCATGTGTGCATCTATATCCATGTTTATATTTATGTACCTGTCTTTCTTTGTTAATACATTAAAACTTACTGCCCTTGCAGTTGTGTCCTTTTCTAGTTCACTGGATATGTTATAAATGTATAGTGTATGGTTTTATTCTTTTTAATTACTGCTTATTATTCAACTGTATGTGTTTGAATACACTACATGCATATAATGTATATAATTCACCTAGGCTTAAAATAACAGAATATCTATCAAGTTGAACATTTATACAGTTTCTATTTTTTTTCTATAATCAGGAAAATAATATCTTCATAAAATAAGTGCTACATCACAAGTTCCCATTCAATCTTTCTGATCATTCTTTGAATTAATATTGGGAAATCAAGAATCTAATGAGGAGCTGGGAAATGGCTGAGTGGTTAAGAGTGTTTACTGCTTACTTGCAGGGACCTGCGTTCAGTTTCTAGCACCCATGTTAGATAGTTCACAATCACTTGAAACTACAGCTCCAGAGAATCAGATTCCTTTGATCTCCCATCCCTGGGCATTGTACTCATATGCACATACGCCACACAGACAGACATGCATATACATAATTAAAATAATAAAAATTTAAAATTAAATGAATTATAAATTATCATTTTGTTTGTTTGTTTTTTGAGACAGGGTTTCCCTATATATAGCCCCAGCTGGCCTGGAACTCACTCTGTAGACCAGGCTGGCCTCGAACTAAAAAAGATCCACCTGCTTCTGCCGCTTGAGCAGTGCTAGGATTAAAGGCATGTGTCACTACGCCCTATAAATTATCATTTTTATGTCCAAGTCACTCTCCAGAGAACTTTTTTATTCTTATTAAACTTTTTCCATAAGTCATACATCATTTCTCAATCGAAACTAGAGTTGCATGCTTCCCTTTCCATGCCCCCCACCCCACCTGAGTCCCTGTACTCTGCCATACATGTCCTGCATCCTTTTCTGATTATTTGCAGAGGTTCTTTTTTTCAGTTCTTTTGTTGTTGTTCTTTCCAACGTGTATTGCTACAGTATATATACATATATACATAGTTATATATACATATATACATACATACATACTACATACACATATCACTTGAATTGGAGGGCTTTTTTTTTCTCCTAAAAGATATCATGTTTTCCTTAAGGAAGTGCTCGAAGGTTCCTCCTTGGAAAAAACCATCAATCCTGCACTTTTGCTCCACATTGGGGTCTTCCCTCCCATGGGCCCCCAAATGAAGTCCAGTAAGCACGCATCCTATTTTCCTATCTTGATACCCCTGTACTGGCCTCCATGATATAGCCAGGTAGTCCAACAATGGCAGTCTATATTCTGATGAGGCTGAAATCCCCTTAGCTCTTTAGTCCACAAGCTGGGTATCTCAGTAGTCCCAATCTGGCATTGAAGGTTTGGAGGATTCTTGGAGAGACATGAGTCTACAGTCCCTATTGGAAGGTTAAAAAGCTGTGTCTCATGTCTTTGAAGAGTGCCAAAAAGCAGTGGCAGCCACAGGGTAGATGCACTTGCCAGTAAGAATTGAAGATAGGCCAAACCACAGTACTCTCTTTTTTTCTTTTTGTCTTTTTACTAAGATCTCAAGTTTTATGTCTGTAGTACAGTTTCTCAGGTCTTACTGATTATTTATTTCTGGTTGTACTTTCCTTTGGGATGCTTAAGGCCACACAGTTAGCCCAGATTAACCAAAGTTTTTGTTTTCTCAAGGTCAGTTGAGGATCTGGTCCTCAGGGGTCTCTCGGGATTTTTTAGGGGAAGGAGGGAGGGAGCCCCTTGCTACTTTCAGCTCCTCATCCACCAGTTCCATCCACTTGAGGACAAAATCAGGTCTTGCTAGACGAGGCTTCCTTTTCTGAAGCATGTGCAGACTTTCCTCTTTATAGACTGGACACTGGCTGAAGTCCCGTTAGTGGCTCTCCAAGACCTCCCTGAACAGGAAAACTGGTGACCCACGTTTGCAGGATATTTCAAGAGATGCCTCCATGCATAGTCCCCTAAGACTTGGTTGACCTCTGAGGGCAAGGAACAAGGTTATCCCTTAGGTCCCTCTGCCAAATAGGTATGGACATTAAGTATGGCTGTTAAGCACCCAGAAAGGCTAAGTTGCACCAGCCTATTACATTGCACCTATATTAAAACTGTATCCTTTGGAAACAAACTGTATGTTATTTCCATATCATATTTCTTGATTCCCATCTTTCCATTTTAATCCCATAACACTATAAAAGATGCACACATATTGTTGTAGTTTGTCTTCCATTGCTGTGACAAAACACTCTGACCTACACTAACTTGGGGAGGAAAGGGTTTATTCAGCTTACATCTTCTGGGTCATAGTTCATCACTTAGGGAGCCCAAGGCAGGAACTCAGGGCAGGAACCTGGAGGCAGGAGCTGAAGCACAGGGTATGGAGTTGTGATGTTTACTGGCTTTCTCCCCTGGTCCATGCCCAGCCTGTCCTCTTATACCATATACAACAACGTGCCCAGGGTGGCACAACCCATAGTGGGCTGGGTCCTCCCACATTGCTCAACAATCAAGACAATACTCCACATATGTGGCCACAGGCCAGTCCAATGGAGTCAATTCCCCAATTGAGGCTCCCTCAACCCAGGTGTGTCAAGTTGACACTAAAGCTATCCAGCACACACATATCTTCCACCATATACCAAAAACCCAAGTTCTGAAAATAAATGTTAGGTCAGCTCTAGAACCTGTTTAGGGATTCACAATGCAAGCACAGCTGTCCTTTAGATCATGAGGAATATAACATTAACGTTGCTCAGTTTGTCTTACAACTAGGTATTTCTCCAGAGAATTTTTACCATTTTATATGCCAGTAAGTAATGTAATAGATACAGGTGTCTATCTGTGTAGTTACAAAAGAATGGTGAGTGAAAAGTGTTATATCACTTATTTTTTTCCTGAGTGTATACCATGATTCAGAAAAATGGTCCAGCACCACTTGCTATTAAAACCCATTCTTCCCTTCCCCATAGAAAACAAAGCAAGATATTGGGAGACAGAATCACCATGTCTGCCAGCATTGAACATTTGGTGAGCACTAGCAATATGGAAAGCACTTTAAATGGAAAAATGTAGAAGTCCATATGTATGCCTGAGAGCCACAGTTTAAAAATAGGTTAGGGAGGATATACATCAAAATATGTGTGCACGTGTGTGCGTGTTGTGTGTGTGTGTGTGTGTGTGTGTGTGTGTGTGTAACCATGAGCATGTGCAGTCATCAGAGGAGGATAGCCACTGTCCTTCTCTATCACTCTCTGCCCTACTTCCCCAAGACAGTTTCTTGGTGAACCGTGGTCTAGACTCACTGGCCAGGAAGCCCCGTGATCCTCTTGTATCCTTCAGCCACAGAACTGGGATTTCAGGTTCTCTGGGGGCCCTGACTGACCATTGAGTACTGGGGATTGAATTCAGGTACTCACACTTGTTATACAGTCTTGCTATCCTACTTTTAATCTTTCTGCTGAGGAAACAAGCTGGTTGCTTGTAAACTTCCCTCTTGGGAAGCTGATGGCTCCTTCCTTACTCCCTTAGTGCCCAGTTTAAATTATATCCACTGGCTGCTCAGCACACTCTCTGGACCATGAAAACTTGACATTAGGGACTCAAGTTATTTTTTTTCAACCTTAGAATGTTGCATACTTGTTATATAGAAACCATAATTATTGCTTTGTGAATAATTTCCCCAAATTTTTGAAGTTTGTTTTATGATACAGAACAGTTCTTTATACTGCGCAAATGACACCTTGATTTAAAAAGTTGTAATCATTGCTCCTTTTTAGATTAGCTGAGTAGTGTAAGCAAAAAGCATCTCTCTCAAGGTCCCTAGCCAGTTAGTTACAAGGGCAGAATTCAGGCTCTTAGACTATATTATGCTAAAAGCAAACTTTGAAAGGAATGCAAGATACTGCTTCTTAGGGAACAAGTAAAACTGTGGGCACATCTCTCAGGACCTGTCTAGACTGCTAAGAGATTCCTCATCTAAATCTGCAGACGCACTGAGACTTGTTCCTAACTATTTGATTTCCCATAAATTTGTGACTGGAGTGTGATTGCTGGGATGTCTACCCTGTGATGGAATTTAGACCAGGTTTTCACTTCCAATCATCTATGGTTTGCTATCAGGAAGAAATACATCTTTTACACACTAAAAATTTTCTTAACAATAAGAAAGAGAAATAATTCAGGAATAAAAGTTATGAAAGGTAAACAAGAAAAAAAAAGTACTTTTTTTGGCAGAAAATATTGCTGATTTTGTATCTAGATATCTAGCCTGCAGACATCTGTGTCTTCCTTCCAGAGGTCTCCCTTTCCCTGATTCCTATCTCCCTTGGGAAGACCTAAAACTAAATTGGGATAGGCCAGAAATTTGAGGTTGAGCTATCCAAACACCAGTGTAAGGGGTAATTTAAGAAATTCCAGAGGGAGAACTGGTGTAATAGCTTAGTGGTTAAGAGTAAGTTATGGGGTTGGAGAGATGGCCTAGCGGTTAAGAGTGCCGACGCTCTTGCAGAGGACCCGGGATCGATCCCCAGCACCCACATGGCAGCTAAGAACCATGTGTAGCTCCAATTCCAGGAGAACTCCAGTTCCAGGGGAATCCGAGACCCTCTTCTGACCTCCGTGGTATTGCACGACACGGTGCACAAACCTACATGCAGACAGTACATTCATACGCATAAAAAATTAAAAAAAAAGTAAGTTATTTCTGCTCTGTATTGTAGAGGCCCCAGGTTCAGTTCCTAGCACCCACATAAGGCTGCAGACCACCACCTCCAGGTCCAAAGAACAAAACATCCTCCTCTGGAATCTCTGCATTCCTGGGCACAGACACATACATTCTGGAGAGAGAGAGAGTTCTTTTCTATTCATTCCAGTTGCCATCTAGTTAAGACCATTTTCAGAATGGTGTTAGAGTTCTCGGTATCTTCTTTGGGAAGAGTAGGATCTGACACTATCTACATTATAAGCTAACAATAGTTCTTTCCATTGATTTTCCTTTTTTAAATCACTGGACAGCTGAACTCAAAGGCACAAGAACATCTAGAGTAGAATTCCTTTATTCACTGTCCAGTTATGCTTTCTCTTATGCTCCATATCCTGTTTGACTGCACTATCTGATAGAAGGACCTTAGGTCAAATGTGGTACACTGGCAATTTTCCTTATACTCCAATTAACAGGTTTCAAATTGCTTTGAATAACTAGATTGACGTGTGCTGTTGGGGTGTCATGTTGGTAAAGTTGCAGAGATTCAGGTGTTCATGAGATACCACACATTTTCCTTTCGGGCAGACTAAATAAATAAATTTATTTGAAGATGGAGGAAATATTACTTGCATAATTATGTGAAAACGTCTTGTAAGCTCAAATTTAAAATATAGAAAAAGGGGATGGAATCCTAGTGAAAAGCAGGGTAGTGAAGATTTACTCATTCATTCATAAGAGCTTGAACCTTTTGAATACCTAGAGTACTGTGGTGGATATACAGAAGCCATTGCCTTCTTAAACTGTATTTTTTAAATTTTCAAACACACACACACACACACACACATATATATATATATATATATATAATTTTTACTAGAAGGAACAGATTAAGCAATATATCAGGTGAAATTCGATTCCATTCCTAAATTCTTCATTATTTGAATTCAGGCAATTCACTTAACCTATGTTTTTAACCCATTTCAAATTTTAACTTATCCTATTTGTTTTACATAATATTGCTATTTACAAAACTCAGAAAGCTACGTACAAAATCTAGCAAAAGTGTATTAGGCAGAAAAGAAGGAGGATATGATTTACTTTTATTTATTATAATTTGGAGGACAGTTTGATAAATTATTCGAATCAAGTATTAGATATATGTTGTTGCCTACATTTATAATTTATCTTAAAACGGAACTAGGTTAGTATGTGTATTAGTCACTTTTCTGTTGCTGTGATAAACCACCATGACCAAGGGAACTTACCCACGGCTGATGCCACAACTTGCACCCTCTAATGGTCAGGAGATGTTATAAGGCACAGTAAGACCCTGTCATATTCAACAGGAAAAAAAATGTAATTCATGGATTAACATACCATCCAAACATCTGTGTCTATACCAAAGTAACCTATGATAACAATTAATACTGTTTAAATAACTATATATCTAATTGCTTGTGCTTCATTAGTAGGATCGAAAGGTTATTCCTGGACAAACTGTCAGCACATGAAAGAAAACAGCCAGAAGTGACCAGAGTCCAAGGCAACAGCTCCAGAGAAAGTAGACTGTTTTGCTTCTCATCCACCTGTGCCCCTTGTCTAAGCATAGGGAAAAATCTGCGGAAGAGGGGGTATGGTAGAATGTAAGGGCTGTGATTGGGGTGAAAGGTGAACCTACAGCAATATAGCCTGGACACTCATTTGATCAACTTGATTGAACATACAAGCCCCCCTCCCCCCCCCGCTGGATGGTGGGACCAAGGGGCTGTCTGCTTTTGGGCACAACTACTTGCAAATTGGTTTTACATGAAGGATGCTTGTACTCACAAATTACACCTATTTGCTAAAAAATGGAAAAAAAAAAATGAGAGCAAAGAGCAGGACCGTTTATGGCAGAATGCATGATCTGGGATGGGGTGGGGTGGGATGGGGGGAAGGGAAGGGGAAATATGCCCGAACTGAATTGGAAAGTGATGTATGAAATACACAAAGCATCAATAAAAAAAAAAAACTGAAAAAAAGGAAGAGTTTATTTGAGCTTATGATTGATGGTTCCAGGAAATCAGAGTCCATTGTGGCGGGAGGCATGGTGGCTCTTCTGGAGCAGAAAGCCGAGGTTCACACCTTGAAATGAGCACCGTCAAGAGAGAGCCTCTGGAGACTAGCAAGGCTTGTTGAACTCACTAACCCCACCCCCAATGATATACTTCCTCCAGCATGGCCACACCTTCTAAGACTTCCCAGAACTGTGCCACCAACTGCAGACAAAATGTCCAAATACTTAAAGCCTATGGGGGACACTCTCATTCAAACCACCACAGTATGTATATATAGCTGACTGATCATCAGAATAAGTAAGCCATCAGCCCACTGTGAAATGCACTGCCATCTCCTCTTCCCACAGGAATAAATTTTACATGCTGGTCAACTAGACCTGAATAGTAGTTTTAGAAGAAATTTGAGTAAGTTTTTCAGACCAAGAAAGTTTAAAATAATGCTTACAACCCAAGGACATCATATCTTTTATAAATCACACCCAGTATATGAAACTATAACCAATCAGAATTTTGATGATCCACTTTTTCTGTGTGTGTGTGTATGTATAAATATGTGCATGTGTGCACATATTCCTGTGTGATTGTGAGCACATACACATGGCATGCATGTGGAAGTGAGAGAACAAACTTGAGTGTTGATTCTTGCCTTCCACTTTGTTTGAGATAGGATTTCCTGTTGTTCATTGCTGCATATATACATTCCAGGGTATCTGAAAGGGGATTCTCCCAACTCCTCTTAATTCACCCAAGGACTGCTGGGATTACAGAATTGTGCTACCTTGTTTGGCTTTACAGGGATTCTGGGGATCTGAAATCAAGTCTGAATCATCTCTCCAGCCCAGATTATCTTTCTTGACTTTTACGAACTCATAGCCATGAGACTCAATTTAAGTCCATGTTGATCAATTATTCTTTTTTTGTGTGTGTGTGTGTGTGTGTGTGTGAAATGCTCTTTACTTTTGAGAAAAAGATACATTAAGAAACTCCCCCCTCTGAAAACTGTCTTTCTGTCTGTGAAATCAATCCTCTTCTTCTCTCTCTCTCTTTCTCTCTCTCTCTCTCTGACTTTCTTTTTATAACTATTTCCTTGAAGTAGATAGTCTTGGACAATTCTGTTTTTTATCTTCTGTACATTCATTAATCTCTTATTTTAGAAGATTTTTTTTCCTTTACTCAGTGAATTTCAATTTTAACAGTATCTATATTACAAAAATTTTATAGAATTAAAAAGGTTCTGTTAATGTTAATGTGTGAGAAATGATGAATTTCACAGATATTAATACACACCAAGATGAAAAAAATACATTAAATATCCTGGTGGTAACAGAAAGGAAGTAAGTTCTTGAGGTCTAGTCCCTAATTCTGCCTGTAATTAGCTATGTGCTCTTGAAAGACTGTCTTAATAATTCAATGCTAAATGTTCTTCACAAGTAGGTGAGTGTTAGGATTAGTCTGTGCTTAAAATCTTGTCTTCCTTGGTCAATCAGTCTATGCACCCACTTGTTTTTATAATAGGTACACTCAATTTACTAGGCAGCAACTACGCTAATGCAATTAGATGGATTATTAGCTTTACTTAACATTGATGCCATTTTCTAATAAAACTGACTTGAAAAATTAGAATACAATTTATAATGACTTTGTAAGACATGCTAATTAAGGCTGAAGAAACATAGTAACCATTTTTAGACCATGTGATTCCAGTTGGAATGCATGGGTGATAGGTGTGCTGTATTTTGTGTATCTGTGGTGGACTTTTGTAGTGTTATTGGATGCCTAATTATTTGAGGCTTTTTAGGTCTGCTGATTTATGAGGACTTTTTGTGTTTCAAGAGACTTGTGGGAAAAAAATCAAAATCAAAGTTGAAAAACCTATCCCAAAGCCACTCATCCAGGCTGGGGGTACTAAGCTGGATGCATCTAGGCAGGGGGTACTAAGCTGGATGCATCTAGGCTGGGGTTATTAAGCTGGATGCATCTAGGCTGGGGTTACTAAACTGGATGCATCTAGGCTGGGGGTACTAAACTGGATGCATCTAGGCTGGGGGTACTAAACTGGATGCATCTAGGCTGGGGGTACTAAACTGGATGCATCTAGGCTGGGGGTACTAAGCTGGATGCATGTAGGCTGGGGGTACTAAGCTGGATGCATCTAGGCTGGGGGTACTAAGCTGGATGCATGTAGGCTGGGGGTACTAAGCTGGATGCATCTAGGCTGGGAGTACTAAGCTGGATGCATGTAGGCTGGGGGTACTAAGCTGGATGCATGTAGGCTGGGGGTACTAAGCTGGATGCATGTAGGCTGGGGGTACTAAGCTGGATGTATCTAGGCTGGGAGTACTAAGCTGGATGCATGTAGGCTGGTGGTACTAAGCTGGATGCATCCAGGCTGGGGGTACTAAGCTGGATTCATCCAGGCTGCGGGTATTAAGCTGGATGCATGTAGGCTGGGGGTACTAAGCTGGGTGCATCTAGGCTGGGAGTGCTAAGCTGGATGCATGTAGGCTGGGGGTACTAACCTGGATTCATCCAGGCTGGGGGTACTAAGCTGGATTCATCCAGGCTGGGGATACTAAACTGGATTCATGTAGGCTGGGGATACTAAGCTGGGTACATGTAGGCTGGGTGTACTAAGCTGGATGCATGTAGGCTGGGGGTACTAAGCTGGGTGCATCTAGGCTGGGGGTACTAAGCTGGATGCATGTAGGCTGGGGGTACTAAGCTGGATGTATCTAGGCTGGGAGTACTAAGCTGGATGCATGTAGGCTGGTGGTACTAAGCTGAATGTATCTAGGCTTGGGGTACTAAGATGGCTATATCTAGGCTGGGGGTACTAAGCTGGATGCATGTAGGCTGGGGGTACTAATCTGGATGTATCTAGGCTGGGAGTACTAAGCTGGATGCATGTAGGCTGGTGGTACTAAGCTGAATGTATCTAGGCTTGGGGTACTAAGATGGCTATATCTAGGCTGGGGGTACTAAGCTGGATGCATGTAGGCTGGGGGTACTAATCTGGATGTATCTAGGCTGGGAGTACTAAGCTGGATGCATGTAGGCTGGTGGTACTAAGCTGAATGTATCTAGGCTTGGGGTACTAAGATGGCTATATCTAGGCTGGGGGTACTAAGCTGGATGCATGTAGGCTGGGGGTACTAATCTGGATGTATCTAGGCTGGGAGTACTAAGCTGGATGCATGTAGGCTGGTGGTACTAAGCTGAATGTATCTAGGCTTGGGGTACTAAGATGGCTATATCTAGGCTGGGGGTACTAAGCTGGATGCATGTAGGCTGGGGGTACTAAGCTGGATGTATCTAGGCTGGGAGTACTAAGCTGGATGCATGTAGGCTGGTGGTACTAAGCTGAATGTATCTAGGCTTGGGGTACTAAGATGGCTATATCTAGGCTGGGGGTACTAAGCTGGATGCATGTAGGCTGGGGGTACTAATCTGGATGCATCTAGGCTGGGGGTACTAAGCTGGATGCATCCAGGCTGGAGGTACTAAGCTGGATGCATGTAGGCTGGGGGTACTAAGCTGGGTGCATCTAGGCTGGGGGTACTAAGCTGGATACATGTAGGCTGGAGGTACTAAGCTGGATGCATGTAGGCTGGGGGTACTAAGCTGGATGCTTCCAGGCTGGGGGTACTATGTTGGATGTATCTAGGCTGGGGGTACTAATCTGGATGCATGTAGGCTTGGGGGTACTAAGATGGGTGCATCTAGGCTGGGGGTACTAAGCTGGATGTATCTAGTCTGGGGCTACTAAGCTGGATGAATCCAAGCTGAGGCTACTAGGCTGGATGCATGTAGGCTGGGGGTACTAAGTATACAGTGGCTCAGCAGCTGTGATGCTGAGTCCTTCTCATTTCTTCGCTACCCACATCCCTTTCTGCTGAGCTTACTCATTTGATTTCTGACTGCATCTGCTCCATTCAGGAGCTCTTCTTTCTTATGGAGTGTGTTTTTGCTTGTTTTTCTATCCTTTCTCCATTTTGATGTACTTCTGTTAACATACATTCTCACTTTTATTTTATTTACTTTCTATTTACTACTCTTATTTTACAATATGCTTCATGGTTGAGCCTCAATTTCTCTTTTTTTTTTAAATATGTCTTTTCTTTTTTGCCTTTCACATTATTTGAACTTTATTTATATCAAATGATACTTATTACCTTCAGTTATTCTTTTTTTTTCCACTGTAAATATTTTTGTGCCCATAGTATATCCCATATGGTTTTCTTTTTTTCGTTACACATTAGGAAGAATATTAGAGAACAAAATAGAAAGTTTAACAGGGAAGGAAAAAATAAAAGGATTTATCAGATCCTCGTTCAGTTTATTTCTTTATTCCTTTTGTTCTCCTGAAGGGACACAGGGTCTCATATAGCCCCGATTGGTGTCGAACTTGCTGGATAGCTGAGGATAACTTTGAACTCCTGATCACCCAGTCCCTGTCTTCCTTAGTGCTGGGACTACAGGGATGGATGTGTCACTCTTTTTGGACCTCAGATCCCCTTGTAGAAGTATGAAATCCTTATTTTTTCTTTCAATTAAATAGAAACACCATGTTCATATGTTCATCTTTGGACATGACTAGAGAATCAAATATGAATTTTGTATGCATCTAAATATACTAAGGGAGCCATGTCCACACCTACATACATGCCTGAGCCTTTCCACATACCAAACACCTGAGGATAATATGTATATTATGAAAATATATATTATGTTAATATTAACACTAAACTTGTGAGAAATTGTAAATGGATTTCTATTTGAAGTGAAGATAAAACTATGCATACCACATAGGACTAATATATTTCTTTTTTTTTTCTTTCTTTCTTTTTTTTAAATTTTATTTATTTCTGTATGTGTATGAATGTACTGTTTGCATGCAGGTTTGTGCACCTGTGTCGTGTGGACTAATATATTTCTATATCTATATCTATATCGATATCTATATTCAGAGTTTGACGGAATGTTACAAACAATGCAAATCTACAGCATGGTTAAATTAACAAACATTTCAAGAAGTATACCAATAATATTATACCAAACAGTAATTCACAAGAACAGTAAGCTATTCATGAGAATGATAATAACTAGACCCCCTTTTCCCCCACAGACAAATATTGCAATAACCTCTTGTCATCTCTTAGTAACTAAAAGGAAAAAAAAGAGTCTTCTTTTTAATATCATAATAAATTAATTACATCATCTTATTAATGTGTTTGTGGAGGGCATGAGAAGGTGAAGGCAGAACTTGAACTGCAGGATTACCAAAAAAAGTTTGATTAGCCAGAAACTAAAGATGATGGCATGTGACCCATGGCATGTCTTGGAATGGAAGCAAAGGTAGGGATAGCTCTTAGTGGACACCCTACCACCTTTCCTAAGAGCCGTGACAAATTGGATTTAATTCTTTGACAGTAACGGTCACATTCCTCTTGCTAGCCATGAAGAACCGAGTTCAAGGTCAATTAGCTGGGAAATTTGTGCTACCCCAATGATCAATTTCTGTAGATTATAATGTAGACCTTTATTTTGGATATCAACAAGGATATTACTATGATCATGGTGAAAATGGGGAATTTTGAGCAATACTGGAAGACAAGTTCAAGACCTGGTAGTAGAGATATTGCTTCATGATATTTCAGGTGAAGTAAATAACTCAGGGTAGAATCACTTAAACTCTTTATCATTTAAGTTGTCACTTAAAATATTAGGGGCTGGAGAGATGGCCTAGCGGTTAAGAGCACCGACCGCTCTTACAGAGGACCCGGGTTTGATCCCCAGCACCCACATCGCGGCTGAGAACCATCTGAAACTCCAGTTGCAGGAGAACTCCAGTTCCAGGGGAATCCAAAACCCTCTTCTAACCTCTGCGGCATTGCACAACATGGGTGCACAAACTTGCATGCAGACAGTACATTCATACACATACAGAAATAAACAAAATAAAATAAATTAAAATATTAGTATATCAGAAGTGGATCTGAAAATTTTAGGAAAAAAGAGTTTTTGAGCTGTCTTTCCAGAATTTCAAACACATCTAAATAAATTAAAACAGGAACATTTTAAAAGACAAGGCAAAGCCTTTATTTTGGTAAGCAGAAATTGACTGTTTAAAATTGTTGTCTCTCAAGTCAGAAGAGATGGCTCAGAAGAGTGATTTGTGCTTTTCCAGAGGATCCCAGTTTGGTTCTCACCTCCAACAGAGGATGGTTCACAACTGCCAGTAACTCCAGCTCCTATGCTGTCTTTGGTCTCTATGAGCACTCACATGCATGACATACATTCACACAGACACACATGTGTACATTTAAATAAAAATAAAAATGAACCTTTCTAAAATGTTGTGTCTCCTACAGAGTATGGTTTGTACTAACGTAGTATTGAACCTCTGCTGAGATGAAAAACACATGGTCCTTACCAGACTGACAACTGTAAATTACATTTGACTTTAGTTTCTTCCTTTAGAAAGGAATTGTAACACTTCCTTTTCTTCTATTTTTATTACTAAAATAGAAGCCATATGGTCATTCATATAATTTTAGTGGGAAAGGCTTCCTCTGCTTGTTGCCATGGGCAAAAATATGAACAAGTAATGATAAATACGAACCCACACAAAGCAGACAGAGTATCAAGAACTGAGAAGGAAGAGAAACAACCACAAATGAAACTGGAAAACAGGTGTTTAATTTCAGATAAGTTGCAATCAGTAAAGAGAATATTTTTAAGAAGGTGATGTCTTGTGGTGATGACATTTGGCAGTACATAGAATAGTGAACTCCCAGGAGAAGAGGAAAGGAGCCATCAGTAAAGAGGGCTGTGTGCAAGAAGGTGTCAGGGTAGGGCAGTAGGAACAGGGGAGCCAGGGACAGAGTATGGTGGTGGTAACTGCTTTTCAGCTCTCCATTGCTCCCTCAGAAACATGAAATCAGTTATCTGACCCTGTTAAACAGATCACATGTGGACATAGGTAAGAAGAAACACTTGGGGGAGATTGACATTGCATCTGGAGCACCATACAATTTCAGCAACCTCCAGTGTAATTTCTCAGGACCACATTGTTGTCTCTCTGAATAAAGTGTTTTCATGTTCCTGATGGTAGGTAGATACCTATACAGAAGTATCTTTTTCTATCTTGCTCATTGTAAGGGTTTCAATTCTCCCTAAAAGAAGGAACAGAGAATCTGCCAATCCACTGATTTCATGGTTTTTAGTTTACCATATCATCAGACATGTAACCTTGTGTTAGTGTCCCATTTATCATGTGGCTAGATGACAGGCATGTTTTTAAAGCAATAGGCCCAGGGCTACTGCTTTGTTCAATCTCTTCATTTCATTGTGAGGACTGGAACTACTTCGGAGCTTATATCTGTTTCCTAAACCAATTTCCTGAGTCATTTAACAATGTATAACAAATGCCCTCTGAATGCTGATCATTGCAGTAGGCACAGAGAGACATTAAAGGCATATATAGGACATATAAAAAACATTTACAGGGAGGCAGAAAGAACAACTTCATGAGAAGAAAAGCTAGCAGCACATAAAACAGCCTGACTGTGAATCCATTCAATATTCATCATCTGTCATTGTCCAGCACTGCTAACAACTGTGGATACAAATAGCCACAAAGGAGGGTGATTCTGAATTATCCATTCAGACAGGAGTAGGTCTCAGCCAGCAAGCTCACTTATGACATTTCAGAGGAGTTAGCAGCAGGAACTATTAGAAAGGGTAATTATTAGATAGACATATACATAGTATTGGAATGAGGCCTTGGTCATAAGTAAGGATGAGGCTTTGGTCATAAGTAAAGATAATTCTTAAGGAATATGAAAATAGAACCCCATTTCTTTGACTAAAGAGCATTTCTAGTAAACAGAACCTAAAATCACCATGAGACTATGAATTAAATTGGGACACTTGAATCTTATTCTTGTGGGAATAGTAGGATAATTGAAGAGATATCTTGGGTACATTTTATGATGGTGCGGTTTAGGGTTATATAAATTAATGTGGCCATTTACTGGGACTTGGCTATTTACACAAGGTTTGGAAACTGATTTTTAAATCATAAACCTAGAAACCTTTGTATGGGAGAGTGAACAGACCCCTTTATAGTGTCTACCTTAGCAGAGTCCTGAGATTTTATTTGGTAATATCATCTGGCTGCAATATCTGAGACTCACAAATGGAACTGAATTCTAGTGTGTGATAAATGCATTTTCCATTACAATGGAAATCAGGGATGTCTCTGAAATGGATGGTTTTCACATGAATAATGACTATATAACATCCTTTTTAATAATCCTTATCCTTTTCTATATTTTTTATTTTATTTATTTATTTTTTTATGTGTATGAATGTACTGTCTGCATGTAGGTCTGTGCACCCGTGTCGTGCAGTGCTGGGGAGGTCAGAAGAGGGTGTTGGATTCCTCTGGAACTGGATTCAAGAACGGTTCTCAGCCGCCATGTGGGTGCTGGGGATTGAACCCGGATCCTCTGCTAGAGCAGTTGGTGCTCTTAACTGCTAGGCCATCTCTCCAGCCCCTTTTTCTATAATATTTTAAGTTCCTCTCTTAGACATTAAATACTGTCCCAAGGTCTCAAATTTGGTAGTTGGTTCCGTACAGATAGTTCATGCAGATCTTAAGGACTAGCATGAGTTAGATAATCTTTAAATATGTCTCTCTTAAATATACATACACATAGATACAGACAGGAATTTACACACACACACACACACACACTCCATAAACATAATGTATGTATGATTCACTTAAGTTCATGAGGCAATATTTTACAATAGGGTAGTGTGAAGAAAAAAAAAAGCCTAGTACTATATCTTGAAAGTAACTAGTAAAAACATCATATTCTTAAGTTTATTAAATCATTTATTATTATTACTAAAACATAAACAATTATTTTATCATAAGTATCTTTTGAATTCATACAAATAAGATAAATGACAAGCATTCTTTACAGTAAAGCTTTAGGTTTCATTCATGATGAAAAATGTTTAAATGCATCCATAAAGTTTCTGAAATTATTTTATAGTGTTTTTTATAGGCATAATGTAAATTATGAGGTATATTTCAGCTTATATATTAGCTGAGCTGGATATGAAATTCAGGGCCGCACTGGCCCTGGCCCAAATCTCCGGAAACTACAGCAATGTAGTCTGGACATTCATTTGATCAACTTGATTGAACATACAACCCCTCACCCCCCGCTGGATGGTGGGACTGTGGGGGTTTGGGCACAACATCCTGCAAATTGGTTTCATATGAAGGATGCTTGTACTCATGGATCATCACTTATAGCTAAAAAAATGAAGAAAAATAACTGAGAGAAAGATGCAGGACAGTTATGGCAAAATGCATGATCTGGGATGGGGTGGGGTAGGGAGGAAGGGAAAGGGAAATATGCCTGATCTGAATTGGAAAATGATGTATGAAATGCACAAAGCACCAATAAAAAAATAAATAAAAATAAACCTTATTTAGAGCACATTAATAAAAAATAAAGAAAGAAAGTCAGGGCCTAGCAAATGCTGGGAAAACACTCTGTCACTGAACCACACCTCCAGCTAAAATCACTTATTCCTTAAAAAAATTATTATGATTCTTATTTGTTAGTCTTCTAAGCAATGACTACTGTTTGAAAGGAAATTGATTCTAATATGTTGCAATAATTTCCCCAAAGTTTGCTTTAGTATAATATTTATTTTCTTAAAATCCTCAATGGATGTTATAAATAAAACATTATATAAGATATAAAAATTAAATACATGTAATATTATTTAAACGATAATCTACTAATATGATCAAATCACATGTAAGTAACAGGAGAATTTTCCTTTACAAAAATTACGTATTAAGGGCTGGAGAGATGGCCTAGCGGTTAAGAGCGCTGACCACTCTTGCAGAGGACCCGGGTTCGATCCCCAGCACCCACATGGCAGCTGAGAACCGTCGTAACTCCAATTCTAGGAGAACTCCAGTTCCAGGGGAATCCGACACCCTCTTCTGACCTCCGCAGCATTGCACGACACGGGTGCACAAACCTGTATGCAGACAGTACATTCATACACATACAAAATAAATGAAAAAAAATTACGTATTAAAAAAACCTTACTCCATAGAACTCCATTGTATACATGTACCACATTTTCTCTATCCACTCGTCAGTTGAGGGGCACCTGGGCTGGTTCCAGCTTTTTGTGAACAGAGCTGCAATAAACATAGCTGTGCATGTATCTTTGCAGTAAGATGTGTCTTGTATATAGCCAGGAGTAGTATGACTGGGTCAAATGGCAAGCTCATTTTGAGTCTTCTAAGGGTTCTCCACACTGCTTTCCATAGTGGCTGTACAAGTTTACTTTCCCACCAGCAATAGATGAGTGTTCCCCTTTCCCCACAACCTCTCCAGCACTTGGTGACACCCCCACCCCCCCCCGCTGGATGGTGGTGCTGCGGGGGTTTGGGCACAACAGCCTGCAAATTGGTTTTACATGAGGGATGCTTGTACTCATAAATTATCACTTATTGCTAAAAAATGAAAAAAAAAACTGAGAGAAAGATGCAGGACAGTTATGGCAGAATGCATGATCTGGGATGGGGTGGAAGGAAAAGGGAAATATGCCTGAACTGAATTGGAAAATGATGTATGAAATACACAAAGCATCAATAAAATAAATAAATAAATGAATAAATAAATAAATATGGAGTTTCACAGAAAAAAAAAAACTTACTGAGCATTTGTACGATTAATAGAATGGTTCCTAATCAAAGGGCACCTCTCCATGCCCCAAACTGCCATCAGAACTCATGTATTACATAATCCAATTTAAGTCCTATCCAGTGAAACTTTTGAACCCAGACATCCTTCTGTGCAAATTCATCCACTGGAGTCTAGTCAGCATATCTAGAAATCTTAAGTACGGCGTAATTTCCCTCACCCCGCAGTAACCAGTCTCCAATAACTCTCAGTCCAGGGCTGGCCACCACCCACTGCTCTTCCTCCACTGTGGGATCAAGTTAGTATTTTTAAGTTTATTGTTTTGTGAATTATATGTAGCTTTAAAATATTGTAAACTGCATTTAACTTCAGAAATGAGAACTTGTATGTTTTCATTCAGGAATTTCAGCATACAATATATAATCTACTATTAGAGTTCATTCTAATTATGCTAATTTTACTTATGAAATAAAAATTGCATTCTCCTTGGATAATATTTCCACTTCATTACTTAAGCACAAATAAATACTTACACACAGACTACTCAGTCTTTTCAGAAAATAGCACCTTATTCTGTAACAGATGCCAATATGTGCTGTTTGGAAATTGTTATTTCAATTGCAAACATTGGTTTTACTCTTATGATGTGCAAATTTCAGTACTCCTGATGAATGAGGCTGGTATGTCTTTGGTGGCAAAACCTATGGAATAATATGCCAGGTAAGTTAGCAATGCTACAAATAGACAATGTTGTGGACTTGAAACTTTTATTATAGAATTAAATATAAAAATTCCCATTATAGCAATGTATACAGGATTTTGGTATCTGGAAATTTGGTTGAGGACCTGGGTATATTGCTTTCTAGATGTAAAATATTGGCCAATCTTTTAACCTTTTTTAAAGACACAATCTATAATGTCTGCTTCTTAGAGATATGATAAATTTTAAATTAGATGTTTATGCAAATCTTTTGTAAATGTTCAGATAGAATATAAATATCTATTGTTGTAAACTCACTTTCTCCTTTAGGGATAGAGCATCTCACAGAAAAGAAAAATTAAAAACCTTTGTACTACAATGAAAAATATTTTTATTTAAAATAGGTAAGTACAGTTATATAATGCATTTTATATAATAAAAATTAATCTAGATGTCAAACTTAATGAAAAAAGGGAGAACTGTATACAGACTTCTCTTTAAGAGCAATATTCGTGCATCTTATCCTAGTACGCATTTGTGATATAAATAGGAACTAATAAAAATAATTACTAACAATCAACTCATAAAGATGAAAGAAAAAATTATAAAAGAAGGCTTTCAACAGAACACACCCATGTATATTAAATTTCTTCTTAGTTAATTTAACATTTTTATTATAAAAACTTAGGGTAGGCATCAAAGTCCCAGCCACCATGAGAACACCAAGGATTTAAAAGCTTTAATCTTGGGCTGGAGAGATGCCCTAGCGGTTAAGAGCACCGACTGCGGGTTCGATCCCCAGCACCCACATGGTGGCTGAGAACCATCTGTAACTCCAATTCCAGGAGAACTCCAGTTCCAGGGGAATCCGAGACCCTCTTCTGACCTCCGCGGCATTGCACGACACAGGTGCACAAACCTACATGCAGACAGTACACTCATACACATAAATAGATAAATAAAATTTAAAAAAGAGCTTTAATTTTATCAGGGAGTGGGAATGGCAGTGGCTGGTTTCAGGCCAGTCTTACTAGGCAGATATGAAAGTGCCGTGCTTTTATTTCATTCTCTTTTTTCTCTTTTTCCATTATGTTATGCTTCATAATGGTAGTCTTTCCAGGAAATTTTTATAATTGGATTTTTAGGTACCAAATGTGCAAAATAAAAATAAAAATAAAAGTACTTAGGAATGTTTTAATGCATTTTGTACCTTAATAGAGTAAGTAATGCTTAAGAAACCAATTCAGTGATGTAATCATGTCATTAATAGTGTATTTGCCTCATGCCATTGCATGGATATTAATCAATTAATCTTTGAAGTTTTTCTATCAGCCCCTTCCAACTAAGAGTCATTTCTCCTGAGGAGCTTCTCCAAGACCATGCAGAATTCTAATGAGAGTTGGTAGTATTGACATGGACGCTAGTGGGAAAGAGAAGCAGGGAGTTGGTAAATATTTCCATTATCGGTGTGGATTCTAGAAGGTTACAGAATTGGTTTCTAAAAGTATGGCCATGGGGTTGGAAGGCTTATTTTGATAACCTGTCTGCTTCTACCCAGGGATTCTGGAGGGCAAAGTGTCTCCTGGAATAGTCATTCTAAAGAGACCATCTTGTTTCTTTCCCAAGTACTCTCCTTTGATTACAGAATTAGTTGAGGGCTGTTAAAAATTACAGCCCCGATGCTAAAACTGTATGGATTCTAAGTAATCTGATTTGTTGAGTCAAATGACTAAATGGCCTCAACAAAGCCTTGTTGACTTTGATGTATTTTAATACCCCAGATAATTAGATAGCAAATGCCGATTGTATAAATGACATTTCCTTACCTGTCTCTCTTCCTTTGTCCCCTTACTATAGTCTTCCTGTATGAAGTATGTCCTATTTAAAATTCTGAATATCAAATCTCCAACATTCTCCTCCACTTAAATCTTTGTATAGTTGGGTAGCATCTTTTATAGGAAGAGACAAAATGCAGGACTTAAACCAGGAACCATCAGGCATAACCAAATTTGTAAAACTATAACATAAATTATTTGACTTCTCAGAAATTTTTGAAGAATTTGTGTTAGAACTTTAGCCTGTTCTTTAGGGAAATTCTTGCATGCAAATATAAATCATTGAAATATATGGAATTCTACAATGCTGGTAAATAAGATTTATAATGCCTCTTATGTTTATGATGTATTTTCATGCAACACAACCATTTAATGAAAGAGTTCAAGAAGCCTATTGACATTTATTTTGCTTTGTGCCATATTTTTATTAAGCTCGAATATAACATTCACATTAACATCAAACACAGGTAAAATATGAAATTGCTAGAGAGGAATGATGGCGTATTTTAGGACTTTGATGGTGGTGCCAACATTTCATTTAGGATATTTATATGTGTCATCTAAAAAGGACAATAAATTTCTGTGAAGGCTCAATATATTACAAGACTTTTCATCAACACACTCTTCAGGGTAGGGTAAAACCACAGAGGGAAAGAAGAAATACTGCTGAATAATCAATCTTTGAAAGCATTCAATGTTATTAAAAAAGCTACATTTAAGCTACCCGTAAGTCTAAAAAATGAGTGTGCCAGAAAGTGGTGTGATGCCTATGTGTAGATGTGAGAGTTATGCAGAAAGGTTACCTTTCTTTCTAGCTTCTCAGTGTGAAGATTATTAGGTAAAAAAAAAACATAAAAATTACAATGGGGTGTTTTAAGTGATATTAAGGATTTAACACAAACTCTGCTACTGAAAGAAAGAAAAACACTTCATGTCAAGTTTGAAGCATCCTCTAATATCTAGCCACAGTATATTTTTCATTGGAACAAGTCTAATTCCATAGGTGGTTCACAGGGCTAGTGAGATAAGGCAGATAAACTTAGCAGTATAAGGAGAGGTGAACTGGATTACCCATTCGTTACTCTTATGGACTGCTGAGTTTGAAATGAAGTTTTAGATTTTTCCTAAGAGTGAATTGACTTTATTATCTTGTATTTCATCATTATAGACAAATATTGGCTTGGGTCTATAAAAACCACTGTGGTCAAACCTTGAAGTTGGACAGCAGCAACATGAACAAGCTGGGGCTTGATACTTTTGGGGGGCGGTTGGGTCTGCTCCCTGCTAGACATGTGAGTGCCAAGTTTTAAATTGAATGGACAGAGAGAAATAGCTTGAACTGCCTATCTTTTAGGAAAAATTTTATTCACTATGAAATATTGGGTTCTTAATCTTTGTTCTCTGGCCTTTTAAAATGTATCATATTGATGATGAGGTCGTTCTCCAGCTGTAGATTGGAGCCAGCTGTTATAGAGGTATTCTCTTGTAAAATCGGTAAAACTGCCTTCTTTAATTGACTAATGGACATAGAAACTGTGAAAAGGATTATTCTCTATTCAGAACCAAATATAATGCTAAAGTCTCCTTAAGCTATGCACTTAAACAAAATATATTAATACAGGAGCTCTGACATCAACAATGGATTATTCTACCAAGGAGATGTTGGCCAGGGGATCCAAGCCCCCACAAAAGGTAAAGGCTCCTTGCCTCCAAACTGGGATATCTGCAGGAAGAGAGGCGATAAGGCCCTGCTGTTGAAGACCTGATATAAACATGGAAAAGATGTATGGAGACCGCACTTGCAAGTATACAGATGGTCTCTGGGATGCCAGAGAGTGTTACCAAAGACCACTAAACCAATAAAGCAAATATAGGTCTCCTTGAGTCAAGCAAGACTCCTCCGTCAGCACCAGCTACACCTCATCTGCCTGGAAATACTGTGCAGCAGTGGCAGCCATATGTCTGTATATCCCAAATCTAATTGGCTATTGGCTCTCTCCTTGGAGGAATAACCCACGGCTGATGTCACAAGCTTACATCCTCTAATGGTTAGGAGATGTTATAAACCACACGAAGACCCTGCCATACTTGACAGAAGAAAATGTAGATCATGAATTGACATACCATCCAAACATCTGTGTCTATACCAAAGTAACCTACCATAACAATTAGTACTGTTTAAATACCCATATATCTAATTGTGTGTGCTTCATTAGTAGGATCGAAAGGCTATATATTATACTGTTTAAATACCTAAATATCTAATTGCATGTGCTTCATTAGTAGGATCGAAAGGTTATGCCTGGACAAGCTGGCAGCCCATGAAAGAAAACAGCCAGAACTGACTAGAGACCAAGACATCAGCTCCAGAGAAAGTAGAGTGTTTTGCTTCTCATCCACCTGTGCCCCTTTTCTAAGCCTAGGGAACAATCTGCGGAAGAGGGGGCGTGGTAGAATGTAAGGGCTTCGATTGGGGTTAATGGTGAAACTACAACAATATAGACTGGACACTCATTTGATCAACTTGATTGAACATACAAGCCCCCCCTGCTGGATGGTGGGACCCATGAGCTGTGTGGGTTTGGGCACAACTGCTCGCAAATTGGTTTTACATGAAGGATACTTGTACTCACAGATTATCACTTATTGTTAAAAAAAATGAAAACAAAACAAAACAAAACAAAACAGAGAAAGATGCAGGAAAGTAACGGCAGAATGCATAATCTGGGATGGGTAGGGGTGGGGTGGGGGGAAGGGAAGGGGATATATGCCTGAACTGAATTGGAAAATGATGTATGAAATACGCAAAGCATCAATAAAAAATGTATCATATTAAAAAGTGACATTTCCTAAGAAACCATGGTAAAAAGAGTCTGTGCTCCTTCAGACTTATTCTCCTTTACTTTCACTTATTCTATGAATAAGACAGAAAAACTGATAGAACTTTCTACATTTCAAATCAACGCCCTCAAACGTGCTGCCACTTCTTTCTCTAGGAATTTATTCCAAAATATCAAGGAATTGATAGCCTTCTCTCCCAATGATGAGTATAAACATGAATGATCTCTATGCCTTTAATATTTCAGAGAACTTTTATTTCCATAAAATCTCAGAGCAGGTACAAAGAATTCTCTGAATGAAAGGACACTTGATTTCCAGAGAAAACTTTTCATCTGGAAGGCGAGGATTCTGTAAGTCTGTCTGCTTAGCATGTAGTAATTTACAGATGAACTTTTTCTTATCAATGGAGAATCACCTATATCTTCAGCGCTGTCCTGAAAGGAAGTAACATATTCTGTTCAGGGTGCATTTTAGGCTCCATGTACATTTAAACTTTGAGCAAAAACCAAAAACTTAGTAAAGCAAATATATACTTATTTGGTATAGCATCAAAATCCAGATCCCAAAAGTAGAGAACTCCTTTCAGCAAATTTGTTTCATAGCATCTGCACTAGAGTTACATGGAGCTCTCGATGAACAGATTTGGATTATCTTGAACTTTTGACACAAAGCACACCTGCCTTTGCTTATTTTCTCTGCTGTGATAGAGTGACTTTGATGAGGATGCTTTCCTTTGTCTCACCATTCAGAGTGTACCATCCATGGAAGGACTCAGGCCATGGCTGAAGTGCAGGCTTCTCACATCATGTTGGATCAAGAAACAGGGAAATCTGGTCTACAGCAGTCCCAGGCTATCATCCACCCTGAGTGGCCTAGGCCTGTATGCTAGGCACTACTTCTCACATGATGCACAATTTCCCAAAATAGCACTACAAGCTGGGGCCCAAGTGTTTAAGCACAAGAATGCTTGTGGAACATTTTACATCTTAACCATAACAACTTCTGTCTCTCCTTTGGCTGGTGGCTCAGTGTCTCTTATAGATACTAGATCCCTGTAAACTCATATAAACTGAGAGTCACAGAGTATCCACACTGAAGATATTTCACAACTTTTCATGGCTTTGTTTTGGGTTTTACACAGGCAGTAACATGAGAGATAAAACTGGCTCATGCACAGCCTTTGTCAACACACATTAAGAAAATCTGAGAAATTTCTCATAATCCTTAATTTACCAGATCCTGTTTCTGCACTGACCTTGATACTATTGAAGCTAGTATTTTTTTTACTTCTATCATTTTAATTAATAAGGAAAGATCTTAATTTTTAATGTATCATTTTCTGGTTTGTCTTACTATCTTTTTCACAGTGATACTTATGGTTTTGTAGAATGTTCTATTGCTGATTTCCTTATACTATGTTTTAAGTTTGAGCTAGGCATTCTCCTCCATTCAGGAAATGCCACACAGGACTTAATCACTTCAAGATAGGTCCCAGATCCTCCCGATGCTTATCACACTTGCAAGGCTATTGATAAGGATAAAGACACTTTGAGCACTTAAGCCATCTTAAGAAATTTGAAGAGCACATTTCCCAAATCTGCCAGTAGAAATTCACCCAAGGGTGATTGCTTTGGGACCTCAATGATGATTAAATCGAGTTAATCTACTTATCCACACCCAAAATAGATACTGGGAAGTCTAGAGAAATTGTTGCCTTACATTAATACTGGTATCAGCAATGAGCAGAAATGAAATAATTTCTGTGCTCCCATAGTATTGCTGATGTTTAGGAGAACTGTTTCTTTTGTGTGTGTGTGTGTGTGTGTGTGTGTGTGCGTGCGTGCGTGCGTGTGTGTGTGTGTGTGTGTGTGTGTGTGTGTACCCCGACCCCATCCCAGATCATGTATTCTGCCATAACTGTCCTGCATCTTTCTCTCAGTTTTTTTTTCATTTTTAGCTATAAGTGATTAATCCATGTACAAGCATCCTTCGTGCAAAACAATCTGCAGGCTGTTGTGCCCAAACCCCCACAGCCCCACCATCCCATGGGGGTGACAGGTTGTTTGTTCAATCAAGTTGATCAAATGAGTGTCCAGACTACTAGCGCTGTATTAGTTTCACCATTCACCCCAATCGCAGCCTTTACATTCTACACGCCCCCTCTTCCGCAGATTGTTCCCTAGGCTTAGAAAAGGGGCACAAGGTGGATGAGAAGTAAAACTGTCCACTCTCTCTGGAGCTGTTGACTTGGACTCTGGTCAATTCTGGCTGTTTCCTTTCATGGTGACAGTTTGTCCAGGAGTAACCTTTCGATCCTACTAATGAAGCACAAGCAATTAGATATATAGATATTTAAGCACACTAAGAGTCATGGTAGGTTACTTTGCATAGACACATATGTTTGGATGATATGTTAATCCATGAATTACATTTTTCCCCCTGTTAAATATGACAGGGTCTTACTGTGGCTTATAACATCTCCTAACGTAGAGGATGAGCGTGGCATCAGCCATGGGTTATTCCTCCAAGGAGAGAGCCAATAGCCAATTAGATTTGGGATTACAGGCACATGGCTGCCTCTGCTGCACAGTATTTCCAGGCAGGTGAGGTGTGGCTGGTGCGACGGTGGAGTCTGCTTGACTCAGGGAGACCCATATTTGCTTTATTGGTTTAGTGGCCTTTGGTAACACTCTCTGGCATTCCAGAGCCATCTACACTTGCATGTGCGGTCTCATACATCCCTCCCATGTTAACGTCAGGTCTTCAGCGCAGGGTCTTATCGCCTCTCCTCTGAGGTATCCCAACTTAGGGGCAAGGAGCCCTACCTTTTTGGGGCCTTGGATCCCCTGGCCAACATCCCCTGGTAGAACAATCCATTGCTGATGTCAGAGCTCCTGCATTAATTATACTTTGCCTAAGTGCATAGCCCAAGGACTTTAGTATATATTGGTTCTGAACAGAGTATAATCTTTTCACAGTTCTTATGTTCTATTAGTCAATTAAAGAAGTCATTTTTACGGTTTTATAAGAGATACCTCTATAATATTGTCTCCAATTTACAGTTGGGAGAACAACCTCATCGTCATATTTCTCCTTGTCTATGGGGGAAGGCAAGAAAGTCTCTCATATCAAAACCTTGTTGCACCTAGAAGGTATAAGTTTCATTAGGAGTCATTATAAATATTGTTAATGTAGGATCCAACAGAAGGGTTCGATGTTTATGGCAACTGAGGACTTTCTTCCTTTCAATGTTGAAACGGTCAACCTTTCAGTTGCCACTTTTTGGACATCCTACTCAATGCAAAGCTGATCTTTTCTTTCTCAGCGCCGTTAAGTTGGTGACATGTCCTGTTGGAACAACAAATCTTTTCCCTTGGTAGTTTAAGATTTGAATTGCAAGGTTTTGACCGAAAAGGTTTCATGTCTGTGACCCCCCCCCCTTTTTTTTTTAACCCATGAGTCTCCAGAAGACAGTGTATATACAAACTATATGGGGAATCAAGGCACAGATTTCATCAAATTCACCCCATGTGCTTGGGTGACTATATATGATTAACTTGGGAAGCAAACTAATTTTTGCATTAAATCATCTTAAAGAAGATGCTACAAGGTGATACTGTACAACAGAGAGAATTATAGAGAACATTTGTATGTGCAAATCCCAGAGTTATTGCTTACAGATTTTGTGCAAAACAAATGTGGACAACAGCGAATTATATCTACATTTAACTCAGTGCATTTACCGTTTTTATCAGAGTCCTGTAAACCAATGTTGTTTAATATACACATTTACTTTTACTAAGTCCTAAAAACCATGTATCCTGTAAACAGTGTCTAGGCGAAACTGGGTACTTGCTGAACTCACGTCAATTAAATATGCCTTAATTGAATATACATTCGTGTCCCTCTACCACCCATCCCCCCTTCCCAATTCACCATTTCAGTCCATTTTCTGATGCAGACTTTCTGTTGTTCTTTTACTATGCATCCCTCTCCATGAGAAATATTTATATCTAGGTTGTTGGTACTAGCATCCACATATGAGGGAATGTGGTACATGTATACAATGGAGTTCTATGCAGCGGTAAAGAGGGACAACATCATGAACTTTGCAGGTAAATGGATGGAGCTGGAAGACATTATGTTAAGTGAAGTAACACAGTCCCAGAAAAACAAACGACAAATGGTGTCCCAAAACATATTTTTAAAATACAAGTCTTGAGAGTTTTCTATGGAATCTCCATAATCTGGAATATGGAGGGTGGAGAATTATTACTATTTTGTTATTTTGCTTTTTTTCATAAACTTTTTAAAAAGAGAGCATTTTAAAATTAATGTAATTCAAGAATTCAGGCATGTGTCAAAGGCTGAAGTTCCTCCTCTGCTTCTTCCTTAGTGGATAAATCCCAGACTCTGAGACTGAAATGTACAGATGATCAGATTCCTGTCCTGGAAAGGCATTAAGACTGGAAACAGACTTAAAATTGATAATTGACTTAATATCATTGTTACTGAACATTTTTTTGCTTTAAAATTTATGTTAACCATTTAATGGCAATCCTCTATTCAAAGAATAAGAAACAGCTCTCAGCTGGGCATGGTGGCACATGCCTTTAATTCCATCACTTGGAAGGCAGAGGCAAGTGGAACTCTGTGGGTTCAAGCTAGCCTGGTTACATAGCAACTTCCAGGACAGCTGGGGCTACAGGAAGACTCTGTCTCAAAAAAGACCACACACAACACACACACACACACACACCACAGCAACGCACGCACGCACACACACACCACACACACACACACACCAAAGAAAACAGTTCTCCTAAACATCAGCAATACTATGGGAGCACAGAAATTATTTCATTTCTGCTCATTGCTGATACCAGTATTAATGTAAGGCAACAATTTCTCTAGACTTCCCAGTATCTATTTTGGGTGTGGATAAGTAGATTAACTCGATTTAATCATCATTGAGGTCCCAAAGCAATCACCCTTGGGTGAATTTCTACTGGCAGATTTGGGAAATGTGCTCTTCAAATTTCTTAAGATGGCTTAAGTGCTCAAAGTGTCTTTATCCTTATCAATAGCCTTGCAAGTGTGATAAGCATCGGGAGGATCTGGGACCTATCTTGAAGTGATTAAGTCCTGTGTGGCATTTCCTGAATGGAGGAGAATGCCTAGCTCAAACTTAAAACATAGTATAAGGAAATCAGCAATAGAACATTCTACAAAACCATAAGTATCACTGTGAAAAAGATAGTAAGACAAACCAGAAAATGATACATTAAAAATTAAGATCTTTCCTTATTAATTAAAATGATAGAAGTAAAAAAAATACTAGCTTCAATAGTATCAAGGTCAGTGCAGAAACAGGATCTGGTAAATTAAGGATTATGAGAAATTTCTCAGATTTTCTTAATGTGTGTTGACAAAGGCTGTGCATGAGCCAGTTTTATCTCTCATGTTACTGCCTGTGTAAAACCCAAAACAAAGCCATGAAAAGTTGTGAAATATCTTCAGTGTGGATACTCTGTGACTCTCAGTTTATATGAGTTTACAGGGATCTAGTATCTATAAGAGACACTGAGCCACCAGCCAAAGGAGAGACAGAAGTTGTTATGGTTAAGATGTAAAATGTTCCACAAGCATTCTTGTGCTTAAACACTTGGGCCCCAGCTTGTAGTGCTATTTTGGGAAATTGTGCATCATGTGAGAAGTAGTGCCTAGCATCACGCCTAGGCCACTCAGGTGGATGATAGCCTGGGACTGCTGTAGACCAGATTTCCCTGTTTCTTGATCCAACATGATGTGAGAAGCCTGCACTTCAGCCATGGCCTGAGTCCTTCCATGGATGGTACACTCTGAATGGTGAGACAAAGGAAAGCATCCTCATCAAAGTCACTCTATCACAGCAGAGAAAATAAGCAAAGGCAGGTGTGCTTTGTGTCAAAAGTTCAAGATAATCCAAATCTGTTCATCGAGAGCTCCATGTAACTCTAGTGCAGATGCTATGAAACAAATTTGCTGAAAGGAGTTCTCTACTTTTGGGATCTGGATTTTGATGCTATACCAAATAAGTATATATTTGCTTTACTAAGTTTTTGGTTTTTGCTCAAAGTTTAAATGTACATGGAGCCTAAAATGCACCCTGAACAGAATATGTTACTTCCTTTCAGGACAGCGCTGAAGATATAGGTGATTCTCCATTGATAAGAAAAAGTTCATCTGTAAATTACTACATGCTAAGCAGACAGACTTACAGAATCCTCGCCTTCCAGATGAAAAGTTTTCTCTGGAAATCAAGTGTCCTTTCATTCAGAGAATTCTTTGTACCTGCTCTGAGATTTTATGGAAATAAAAGTTCTCTGAAATATTAAAGGCATAGAGATCATTCATGTTTATACTCATCATTGGGAGAGAAGGCTATCAATTCCTTGATATTTGGAATAAATTCCTAGAGAAAGAAGTGGCAGCACGTTTGAGGGCGTTGATTTGAAATGTAGAAAGTTCTATCAGTTTTTCTGTCTTATTCATAGAATAAGTGAAAGTAAAGGAGAATAAGTCTGAAGGAGCACAGACTCTTTTTACCATGGTTTCTTAGGAAATGTCACTTTTTAATATGATACATTTTTTATTATTGAGCTTTGCGTATTTCATACATCCATTTTCCAATTAGTTCAGAGGCATATATCCCCTTCTCCTTCCCCCCACCCCACCCTACCCATCCCAGATTATGCATTCTGCGTTATTTTCCTGCATCTTTCTCTGTTTGTTTTGTTTTGTTTGTTTTCATTTTTTTAACATAAGTGATAATCTGTGAGGACAAGGATCCTTTGTATGGTATTGCACAACACAATTTGCGCTCACATATACACATAAAATAAGAATAAATGTGAATTTAAAAATTATAAAGAATATGAAATGAAGCATTGTGAGAGTTATGGGTCTGATTGAAGATTGGGAGGGAGTCTGAATATGATAAAAATCATTGTATTAAATTCTCAATGATAGATAAAAGACTTTTATGTTTTTAAATATGTTGTTTATTATTTGTTCTTGTATGTGTATGTATAATATGCCTGCAATGTGAGAATATTTCTGTACTTCAGCTATCTATATGCATTAATGCTCACAGAATACAAGAGTGGTGTCAGGGGAGTCCCTGGAACTAGAGTAACAGAAAGTTCTAACAGCCATAAACTGGAACTGACCTTGAAGTCCTCTGCAAGAGCAGCCCATGGGTCCCACCATCTTACCTAGCCCCAATAAAATATTGTATTAGAAAACAAATGAAAAAATTCTAAACTGAAAGGATTATTTTCACTTACAGAACGTAGATGAGTCTCTCATCTTGGTGGAAGAAAACCTTTTAACTTCATACAATCATTACTGCTTATCAAGCTGCAAAGAAATAATTCCCCTGCTAACAGCACAGTGTTGGCCTTGATTACCCATGATAAATCATCATGTTCAACTTGAGTTGTCATTTCACATTCAGAGACATGTCAGTGGTCTTTTAGAGGAAGTAGGCCTCAAACAAATACAGCTAAATATATCTTTTCATTTGAAATTAGTCAACTTGGTCCTATTGATCATTTTACTTTTGAAGTTTTACTAGAGCTGTTTATTGACCAGTGATACTGGTTATAACTCTAGTTAGGCAAACTTGCCAGGCAGAGGCAAAAGAGATAACTTCATTTAGAAAAATTGTTTTCAC
This sequence comes from Rhizomys pruinosus, assembly GCA_009823505.1. NCBI lineage: Eukaryota > Metazoa > Chordata > Mammalia > Rodentia > Spalacidae > Rhizomys > Rhizomys pruinosus. The sequence goes on from VZQC01006553.1 coordinate 5,110,292, forward strand.
TAAAAAATTTGTCTTTTTTATTAATAGGGTAGATACTTTTATTGGCATTTTATGTTTTCATACATCATTTCTATCTTAATTGTAGACATATTCCCCTTTCGCTTCCCGTTTCTCCACCCCACCCACTTCTTTATTTTGCCTATATGTCCTGTATGTTTCCTCAGTCTTTTGTGAGAAGTTTTCCTCTGCGGAGGGAAGGTTTATTATTTTGGGCTGAATTTAACTATATCGGTCCACTCTTTGACCCAGTCCTTATAATGTCATTGTGGTTCCCTCCCAAAAGATGCCTATATAAACATCATATATGTACAGAATTATGTCCTCCAGGAATAAACTTTTTTTTTTTTTTTTTTTTTTTTATGTTTAGGAGTTCACTTTTCCCTTATATATTTTATATTACTTTAAAATATGAATAGATATACTTCTGCCATTATATTCATTATATTGCCATGGTCTTGAAAGTAAGTGAAAGCAAGTTAATTCTAGGGCTCATTAAGAAGTTCACATTACAACATCACAGATGCTTTCAAGATAGAAAAAATATAACAATAACGTTCTCACTTGCCTTTCAATTGGGGGATTTGTGCTTGCATCCACAAATGAGGCAAATGATTCCCCATTTTGGGGGGGGCACTGTGTTACTTCACTTGGCAGCAATGTTTCAAGTTCCATCTATTACCTGCAAAGTTCATGTGTCATCTTTCTTTACTGCTTAAAACTCCACTGTGTAGATATACCACATGCTTTGTTAACCACTCGGATAGTCTGAGGGGGCATTTGGAATTGGTTCCAACCTCTTCGAAATATTGTGAAAGAGACGCAATGAACAAGGTGTGCATATATCTTTGCAGTAGGATGAAAGTTCTTGTGGGTATATACCCCAGGAGTGGTATGGCTGGGTCAGGTGGTGGACTCTTTTTGAGTATTTTAAGAGTTATCCACATTGCTTTCCACGAGTGGTTGTATGAGTTACATTCCCACCGCAGTGGATGAGTGTTACCCCTTTTCTACCACTCTTCTAGCATTCTGTGTGTCTTTGTGTTCTTGATCTTGGCAGAGAAATTATGTACTGAGCACGGATCATACCAAGGTATGACCTTACTCTGCAATAATTCATTAAGGCAAGGAAAAATAAATAATAGCCTGCACCTAATGAATGATCCAGAAAAAGAAATAAGCTTCTGGAAGGAGACAGAGTATTTCATGTGACAATAACTTGCAACACATATTGGCTTATCCCACTTGACAAATTTATACATATATTTGAGAATTTTCACATTTATCAATTACCAGGAAAACTCATGACAATATCTTGATTTAGATATGAGGAAATGGGAGTTGAGAAGTTTAGGTACTTTCTCAAAAAATGTTTTACCTCATAGGTAGAAGACTGGAACATACTAAATTTAATTCCATAGACTATGTTCTCAACTAATTTGCTACTTTTAGTTCATTGTGTATTTTGTAAATGAGAAATCCCCTTGACTTCATAAAAAAGGTCTGTGTGTCACCTATAATCTCATTATTCTAAAGTCTGAGATAGGAAAGTTAAATTTGAGGCCAACCTAGGCTAAATAGTAAAGACAATGTCAAGAAAAGAAGAAAAAGGAAAAGAAAGAAGAAAAGGTAAGGCAGGAGAATTTTTCAAAATGAACAATATAAAAATTTTGGCCAGGATCTTAATGTTCTTTGTTATTTAGATTTAAATTGGCTAGGAAGACAAAGGATTGAAAACTAGAGCAAGTATTTTAAAGTCATTTCAAACCCAGAAAAAAAAAAAAAAAGAAAAAAAAAAAAAAAAAAAAAAAAAAAACAAAAAATAAATTTGCCTAATACATGGATGTTATGGTCATGAAAATGTCAAAAGTTCTAAGAATTATAATATGACCATGGCCTTATAAGGCATTTAAATAATATTTTTCATTCCAGCCATACATGATTTGATGTACAATAGGGTTATTAAACTTGTGGCTATAAATTTGATGCTCATATTCCAACCTTTGGTAAGAAACATGTTTCAATTCTTTGAGTCTTAGTTTCTTGAGAAGATTCAACAAAAATAATTACTGGATAAACTAGTTATGATAATGGTTTCCTACATATGTACTTTGTCACTTTGTGTACAGAATTAAGTGAGAAAACACAATGAAACTCTTGAAAAGTTAATACAAGCATTTCACAGTGTTGTTTGACAACTTCAGAAACTCTGACCAAAAGCATGTCAATGTGATTTGAATGTCACAAACACATTTCATATTAATTAAGAATGACAGTGAACTCCACTTAAAGTTTCTAAAATTGTGCCTGTATATCCAAAGTCTAATTGGCTATTTGCTTTTCCCATGGAGAAATAACCCATGGCTTGGAATGCCACAAGCTTAAATCCTCTACAGGTTAGATGTGTAAGCCACAGTAAGACCCTATCATATTTAACGGGGGGAAGAATTGTAATTCATGATTAACATATCCAAACATGTGTTTATGCTAAAGTAACCTACCATAGCAATTTGTGCTGGTTGTAAATACCTAAAAAAAAAAAAAAAAAAAAAAAAAAAAGTTAGTCTGAAATTCAGATCTAAGTGCATAACTCAGTTCAGAACTTCAGCCAATTAACATGGAAACTCCCATACTTGTCTCTGTCATGTGCTATTTTCAAAAGCTGTTGGAAAAGTGTCCTGGTCAGCTCTCCAGCTCTCTCTTCCTTGACAGACCCATCTACCTCATTTTCCAGCTGATCCTTATTGTAAAGCCAAAGAGACCCCTCATTTTGCTCATAGCCTATCTCTTCTGTTCTCTGCCTTGCAGCCAAAGCCTAATTTTTAAATGACCTGTGTAATTCCCAAGCTGTCCTTACCTTGGGTTGCTCTCCTAACTTGGACCCTATATTTTGTAGTCCTAGAATTGGCTCAGTCCCACCTCATGTCTCCTCTTCCTCAAGTCTTAGACACATCAAATGCTTCCTTTTCCTTGAATATCCTTACCTCTTCTTCACGTAGAGTATTCCCACTGATCTTGCAACAGTACCTTCTGACTTTATATCCTGGCCAAACCCCTTTACCTGTCTGTCCTTTAAACCAGATTAGATTCCTTTGGTACAGAATTCGTTTTCTTCTTTGTTTTTACTCTCTTCTAGAATAGAATGAAAAGTCCATTTCATTTTTTTTTTTTTGTATTCTTGAGACAGGGTCTCCTTTAGTCCCAGCTGGTCTGGAGCTTTGCTATGTAGACAGGCTTGCCTTGAACCACAGAGATCCGCCTGCCTCTGCTCTCCCAAGTTGCTGAGATTAAAGGCGTGGCACCACCACACCCAGCTATTTTCTTAAATGAGCATTTTTTCTCTTTCATATTTTTATTCTTTGAAATTTTCATACTGCATACAATTTATTTTGTTACCCCCTAATCTCTCATGGAACTCCTAGGCAACCCCAATACATCTCCCTCCAACTTCATGCCACCCTTTTTAAAAAAAAATATGATCCACTGAATCCATATGTGTCTAAGTCTGGGGCCAACATACTAGGACATGGGAAACCTACCAGCTGCCACATCCATAGAAAGTGATTCTTCCTCCCCTTGCAGCCCACAATTGGCACTAGCTTCTCAGCTGTGGTAGTGTCTCAGGTGCCCCTCCCCTTATTCATGCTGAAATTTGAAACACCTTCATCTTAATCAGGCCTTGTGTAAGAAATCAGAGCTGCTGTAGCTTCATGTATGCAACAGCTATGCCATGTCTGGAAGATAGCATTTCACAGCACTCTTCCCATTCTCCATTTTTTTAATTCTTTCTACCTTCTATTCTGCAATGTTTCCTCAACCTTGGGGAGGAAGAAGTTAATATAGACATCAGTCTATGACTGAACACACATAGTCACTTATGTTCAGCACTGTTATCAGTTACAAGTTTCTGAATTAATCACTGCTCCTTGTGAATGAGCTTCTCTACCAAGATTGAAACAAGAAAAAAATCAGCTGTTATTGTAGCAGTCAACTATTTCATGATAGGATCTGAAGCCTGGTCCGCAGGAAGAAATTCATGCCTGATACTATAAAACTGGTTTGAAACCCATGATTGGGGAGATCATAGTCTCTATCATAGACAATCTACCATAGCTGTTTTGCTAGATGAGATTTTTCCATTTTTTCACAGCTTTAGCCCCAGTTCCTAGTATGGAACCTGATGTGTAGCAGGTCACAAATAAATATGCTGACATCTAAAGTTAGATTAATGTAACAAATGAGAGAATGCATAGAGAATGGTTGTAACAGCAGAACTAAACTTTCAGATGTCTAACAATAAGCACACCATTTCTATTTAGTAGACATAAGATTTGATATGCACGGCCAATAGGTGATTGTCCATCTTGTGTTACACAGATTAAGATGGGACAGTACAATTGTTCTTTGCCTTGAGATGCAGTAAAATGCTGATTACATTATTAGAAGTACACAAGCATTGGTGGATAAAAGGAAAGGGTGCAGCAGAGGCGCCATTGTGCCTGTATATCCCAAAATCTAATTGACTATTAGCTCTCGCCCTTGGAGAAATAACCCTGGCTGAGCACAAGCTTAACATCCTTCTACAGGTTAGAATGTTATAAGCCAACAGTAAGACCCTGTCATATTTAAACAGGGGGGAATTGTAAAATTCATGATAACATATCCAAACAGTGGTCTATGCAAAGTAACCTACATAACTATTAGTGCTGCCTAAATACATATATATCTATAATGCTTGCTTATGCTTCATTAGTAGGAATCGAAAGGTTATTCCTGGAAAACTGTCAGCCATGAAAAGGAAACAGCCAGAATTGACCAGAGTCCAAGTCAAGCAGCTCCAGAGAGAGTGAGCTGTTTTACCTCTCATCCACCTGTCCCTTTTCTAAGCTAGAGAACAACCTGCGGAAAGAGGGGGGTGGTAGAATGTAAGGGCTGCGATTGGGGGTGAAAGGTGAAACCTACAGCAATATGTCTGGACACTCATTTGATCACTTGATTGAAAACAAACAACCTTCACCCCCCACTGGATGCTGGGGCTGTAGGTGTTTGGCACAACAGCCTCAGATAGGTGTTGCATGAAGGAAGCTTGTACTAACATGGATTATCAGTTATAGCTAAAAATGAAAAAAAAAAAAAAAACTGAAGAGAAAGATCAGACAGTTATGGCAGAATGCATGATCTGGGAAATGGGGTGGGGTGGGGGGGGAAGGGAAGGGAAATAAGCCTGAACTGAATTGGAAAAATGTATGAAAATGCCAAAGCATCAATAAAAATTAAATTTAAAAAAATAAATAAATAAATAAAATAAATAATAGTAAAAAAAAAAAAAAGGAAGGGTGAAACTAGCTAATAAAGTGCAAAAGACTAAACAGAGATCTTATAACCTGAGTAGTGTTGGTTACCTTCTTCAGAATCAGCATGCAGAAACACATAGAATTCTTCAAGACATACTTCCATACAAGGAAGAACCTTGAGATTCTTTTACTCTAAATTATACCAAATGTCATAAAATCCTTGGAATGTCTTGGATAATTTCAATATTTCAATTTCACTATACCTTTGAGCTTTTCAAGCATCTAAATTTAATAACTACATGTAATTAATAAAAAGCTACAAGAACAAATTACTATTCTGACTTTGAAAAAAGTAGAAAAACTGAAACTTTGAAAAAAGTAGAAAAACTGAAGTTCTTGGATGTATATCAAGACTATACAAAAATAATCTTAAATTTTATGCTTGTTTGTTTCATATTATTTTGTTGCTGCTACAGTTCTGATAGTTTAGTCTGGAGTTTGGTTTATTTGGTTATTTTTAAAGAGTTGTGCTATGTATCTCAGTGTTGCCTGGAACTCAACACACTTCCATCATCCCCTCAAATGTGCTGGAATGGCAAGCATGGGGCCACTCATGTCTAGCTTTAGAAGTATAATTCTTAAAAGGCCTTACAAGCCAGGTAACATCAAATGCCAATTTACAGGGGTTAGTTGAAGGCTAAGAGATTTCTTGTATATAAGTCGTCTAGTCATGGGAAATGGATTTTAAGTGCTCACAGCACAAATTTGGCCTCCTAGCTCTAGAAAATGCTACCTTCTTCAACCTCTGCATCTCACATTACATGGATGTGTTGGACATAGTTGACCATTTTTCATTTGATTATTCACTTATTGTTTTATATAACAAATGCACAGTCATCGGCTATAAAAAGAATATATAACTGGCCAGGTGTGGTGGAGCACGCCTTTAGACCCAAGCACTCCGGGAGGCAGGGGCAGGCAGATCTCCTGTGAGTTACAAGGCCCGTCAGGTCTACATAGAGAGCTCTCAGGACTGCTGGGGCTAAAGGAACCCTGGTCTCAAAAAAAAAAAAAAAAGAAAAGAAAAATGAAATATGTAACAGTGTTCTAAAAGATGAAACCCCTCTACCTGGAAGCAGAGTGAGTGTCAGAGCCAAATCTATGATTCTGATCACAGACATCAGAAGTCATTGTGCATAATGAGGCCTGTAAGATTTACTCGAAAGAAAGAACTCAAGCTAGCTGCAAAATTTTCATTACTGTGGTATAAAATTGTTTTTTCTCATTATGAAATATTTATATTTGCACTAAAGAGTGTAGAACATGTTTCTTTGTATTTTAATATGCTTCGTGGGCTATGTTTGCTGTGGATGCTATTATTTTTTTGTTTTTTGTTTTTTTTTTTTCTCTTTTTTTTTGTTGTTTTTTTGCCTATGACGACGGATTGAATTAAGGAGAGGGAAGCAATTAGCACAGCAGGCACATGTCAACTAGATAGTGGTTAAAATTTGTGATTAACTAGAATTTTTTGCTGTGTTTGCCAATATTCTCCTTACTACTAAATGAAGCTGCACTTTTCTCACTATGAAGGGTTTGGGCTCCCTCATACTTGAAGCTTTAGCCATGCAATAATGTAATTTGATGAGTCTTAGCAAAGGGCCTTGACAACATGAAAGTATGTACAGCAAAGTTTTTCAAAGTAAACATTATTCTAAAGTAAATTTACAAGGAAGTGATTTGTGTTAAACAACAACATGAAGAAGGAAAATAATTAAGGACACCATTTTTCAGGATACCTAATTGACTGATTACAACTCTACAATGTATGATGTAATATCAGAGCTCTTATACAGTCTTCCATTATCTCTATACCTCTGAAAAATAGACAATTGAGTATAGTTAGAAATTTGCAGAACTGTGATCAGGAAATCTGAGCCTCATAAACTCCATTTCTGTGATTCCATCACATAGATAAACGGGAGAGAGAAGCCACCTTGAACTTCGACCTCAAGGTCTAAGTGTAACTTAATCTATAAGCATGCATAGTGTTTCTGCTCTCTGACAGACTATTCTTTTCTTTCTCTGATCAACAGATGAGTAAGAAGCCTGTGGTTACCCTTGAGGGAACAATACTGATCAAGATCAGTCAACTTAATTCATGTTGAATCATATGTTTAGCACAAAATAGACCGAAAACATATTTTTAATTAGAGAGATGGCCTAGCGGTTAAGAGCACCGACTGCTCTTGCAGAGGACCCGGGTTTGATTCCCAGCACCCACACAGTGGCTGGACACCAACTTTAACTCCAGTTCCAGGGGAATCTGACACCCTCTTCTGACCTCTGCAACACTGCATGACACAGGTGCACAAACTACATGCAGACAGTACATTCATACACATAAAAAATAAATAAAATTAAAAAAAATAAAAAATACATAAATTAAGCCACAATCCACTTAAACATCAGAATATGTTCCTTATAATTTTTCAGATGAAGAATTGGAGCTAGAAAGCTCATGTGATTTGACCCAGTCCCAGTTCAAAGAGATTGGCTTGTAATTGGTTCTGCTACTATTAGAAGGAGTTTAGAGATCAGGATTCCTTCTTAGAGGCAAATCTTCCCATTGGCTGCCTAAAGTATATTCTCAAAAACACAGTAAAAATACACTCTACCAGGACTTTCAAAACAATCCTGAACAACAATAGAAGAGCTAGAGGCATCACCATTCCTTATTTCAAATTATACTATGGAGCTGTAGTAAAAAAAAGCAGCTTGTACTGGCATAAAAACAGAAACATTGATCAATGGAATAAAACTGAAGACAAGATTTAAGTCCACCTCATAGACAGCTACCTTCATTTGGTAAAGGACCAAAAACACAGATTGGAGAAAAGACAGCATCTTTAACAATAGTATCAAACTAGATACTACATAGTAGAAGATTGAAACTAGATCCCTATCTCATTCTCACCTTGCACAAAATCCAACTCCAAATGGATCCGAAAGAGGGGAAGGATGGCAGGAAATACTCTATATACTATAGAAACAGTAAAGAATTTTCCAAACAGGATCCCAACAACACAGGCATCGAGATCAAATTTTGACAAATGAGAATTTTACAAAAAGCATTCTGTACAGCTAAGGACACCATCCTTCAAGTGAAGAAGCAATATAAGAATGGTAAGAGATCTGAATCAACCTATCATGTGATAAAGGATTAGTACCTAGAATATATGAAGACAAAAAAAACTAAATATCAAAACAAAGGCCCAATGAAAAATTGAGGCAAAGATGGTTCTGTACAGCAAAGAAACAACCAATCTAGTGAAGTGGAAGGCAACAGAATAGGAGAGAAGCTTTGCCAGCTATACATACGATAGAGGATTAATTTATGCAAAAATTTACAAATAACTCAGTAAACAAAGAACCAAGAAAACAAGTGACCCATAAAAAATGGGCTACAGATCTAAGCAGAGAGTTTTCAAAAGAAGAGATAAACTTGGCTAATAAAATACCTTAAAAAGTGTTCAACACCCTCAGTAATAAGTAAATGTAATTAAAACTACTTTAAGATTTAACCTATGGGGCTAGAGAGACGGTTCTGCAGTTAAGAGCATAGGCTGCTCCTGCAGAGGATTGGGGTTTGATTTCTATCACCACATGATGGCTAACAACTGCCAGTAACTCCAGCCTCTCTTACGAGAGTAACCAACCAATTTTGATTAGATTTAAAATCTGCTTCAAAAAATGGAGCAGGGTTGGAGAGATGGCCTAGCGGTTAAGAGCACTGACTGCTCTTGCAGAGGACTATGGGTTCGATCCCCAGCACCCACATGGCGGCTGAGACCATCTTTGACTCCAGTTCCAGGAGAATCCAACGCCCTCTTCTGACCTCCTGTGGCATTGCACAGAAATGGGTGCACAATCCTCATGCAGACAGTACGATCATACACATACAAGAATAAATAAATTTTTTTTAAAAAATTTTTAAAAGAGGAGCAAATATTCAGCAGTGTTATGATAACAAAGTCTGTGGGTAGACACACATCACAGTCCATAGGTGAGGTAGTATACTATTATCCTTCTAAATGGACATATGATAATGACTTACTGTTATACCCACAGAGAAGCTTCTTCTTACAGCAGATGTAGATACAAAGAGACTCACAACTTGTAAACACATAAAAAAGAGACTTCAGACTGATCAGACCTAGATGGAACATCTATATCACACCTTCTCCCTGGACTTCCGACCATTATGTAAAAGAGGGGACAAACATTTATAAGAGCCGTATGTGATAAATAAAAGTGTTTTCTGGTCAGAACAGGACAATTACATGCATCAAATCACAATGCTCTGACAGCAAGAACAAGACCTGCACAGAAGCCAGAAAAAAAATAGCATGGAGAATGGAGGCAGACAAGAAGCCCCTAAAACTTGCTGATAACTATGCATTGGCAATTGGTACATGCTGAGGGAGGAAGAGTAGTTTTCTGTAAATGTGTGACGTCAGGCAGGTGGACTAGGCTCCATGGTATGGGCCCAAACACAAAGGTATTTGGGGAAACAAATTAGGCTTGATAGGCCTTTATAAAATTAAATAAAGAGCATGGAGAGATGGCTCAGGGTGGTTAAGAACAGTGGCTGTTCTTGCAAAAGACCTGGCTTCAAATCCCAGGTAACACATGGAGGCTAACAACCATGCTCCATGGGTATTGCACAACACAAGTGCACTCACATATCATACACATAAAGAATTAATTAATTTAAAAATTATAAAGAATATGAAATGAGCATTGTGATGAGTTATGGGTCTGATTGAAGATTGGGAGGGAGTCTGAATATGATAAAAATGCATTGGATTTAAATTCTCAAATGATAGATAAAAGACTTTTATGTTTTTATATTTTGTTTATTATTTGTCTTTGTATGTGTATGAGTATATTGCCTGCATGTGAGAAGTGCACCATGCTATACAATGCTCACAGAGATCTCAAGAGTGTGTCAGATCCCCTGAACTAGAGTTACTGAAAGTTCTAAGCAGCCATTAAACTGGGAACTGACCTTGAGTCCTCTGCAAGAGCAGCCCATGGTCCAACCATATCTTTCCAGCCCCATAAAATATTGTTAGAAAACAAATAGAAAAAATTCTAACTGAAAGGATTTATTTCACTTACAGAACGTAGATGAGTCTTCTTTGGTGGAAGAAAACCTTTTAACTCTCATACAATCATTACTGCTTATCAAGCTGCAAAGAAATAATTCCCCTGCTAACAGCACAGTGTTGGCCTTGATTACCCATGATAAATCATCATGTTCAACTTGAGTTGTCATTTCACATTCAGAGACATGTCAGTGGTCTTTTAGAGGAAGTAGGCCTCAAACAAATACAGCTAAATATATCTTTTCATTTGAAATTAGTCAACTTGGTCCTATTGATCATTTTACTTTTGAAGTTTTACTAGAGCTGTTTATTGACCAGTGATACTGGTTATAACTCTAGTTAGGCAAACTTGCCAGGCAGAGGCAAAAGAGATAACTTCATTTAGAAAAATTGTTTTCACTAAGAAAAATTATGTCTTTTTTATTAATATGATACTTTATTGGCTTTATGTATTCATACATCATTTTTCAGTTCAATGTAGACATATTCCCCTTTCCCTTCCCCCACACCCCACCCACTTCTTATATTTTGCCAATATGTCCTGTATCTTCTCTCAGTCTTTTTAAAGTTTTCCTCTGCAAAGGTTTATTATTTTGGGCAGAATTAACTATATCAGTCCACTCTTTGACCCAGTCCTTATGTGGTTGTGGTTCCCTCCCAATCGTACTGCTCCAAAACATGCCTATAAACATCATATATGTACCAGAATTATTTTCTCCAGGAATAAACTGTATTTAACTCTGATATGTTAGGAGTTCACTTTTTCCCTTTATTTTTATTACTTTAAAATATGAATATATACCTTCTGCCCATACATTCATTGCCATGTCTGAAAGTAAGTAGCAAGTTAATTCTAGGGCTCATTAAGAGTTCACATTACAACATCACAGTTGCTTTTCGATAGAAAGAAATATAACAATAACGTTGCTCACTTGCCTTTCAATTGGGGGATTTTGTATTAGCATCCCAAACAAGGGAAACCATTCCCCATTTGTTTTGTTGGGGGATTTTGGGGGGGTGCACTGTGTTACTTCACTTAGCACAATGGTTTCAAGTTCCATCCATTTACCTGCAAAGTTCATGTGTCATCTTTCTTACTGCTGCATAAAACTCCACTGTGTAGATATACCACATCTTTGTTAACCACTCGATAGTTGAGGGGCACTTGGATTGGTTCCACTCTTCGATATATTGTGAAAGAGCAGCAATGAACATAGGTGTGCATATATCTTTGCTAGATGAGTCTTGAATATTGTGGTATATACCCAGGAGTGGTATGGCTGGGTCAGGTGGTGGACTCTTTTTGAGTATTTTTAAGAGTTCTCCACATTGCTTTCCACAGTGTTGTATGAGTTTACATTCCCACCAGCAGTGGATGAGTGTTACCCTTTTCCTACAACCTCTCTAGCATTTGGTGTCTTTTGTGTTTCTTATCTTGGCAGAGAAATTATGTACTGAGCACGGATCATACCAAGGTATGACCTTACTCTGCAATATATTCATAAGGCAGGAAAATAAATACAAGCCTGCACCTAATGAATGATCCAGAAAAAGAAATAAGCTTCTGGAAGGAGACAGAGTATTTCATGTGACAATAACTTGCAACACATATTGGCTTATCCCACTTGACAAATTTATACATATATTTGAGAATTTTCACATTTATCAATTACCAGGAAAACTCATGACAATATCTTGATTTAGATATGAGGAAATGGGAGTTGAGAAGTTTAGGTACTTTCTCAAAAAATGTTTTACCTCATAGGTAGAAGACTGAACATACTAAATTTAATTCCATAGACTATGTCTTCAACTAATTTGCTACTTTTTTCATTGTGTATTTTGTAAATGAGAAATCCCCTGATTCAATAAAAAGGTCTGTGTGTCACCTATAATCTCATTATTCAAAGGCATGAATGAAATTTTTCAACCAGGCTAAGATGTAACAAAAAAAAAAAGAAGAAAGAAAGAAGAAAGAAAAAGAAGAAAAGTAAGGAGGAATTTTTCAAAATGAACAAATAAAATTTTGAGCCAGGATCTTATGTTCTTTGTTATTTAGATTTAAATTGGCTAGGAAGACAAAGGATTGAAAACTAGAGCAAGTATTTTAAAGTCATTTCAAAAAAATAAATTTGCCTATTCATGGATGTTAGTGTCATGGTCATAAAATGTCAAAAGTTCTAAGAATTATATATGACCATGGCCTTATAGGATTTAATAATATTTTCATTTCCAGCCATACATGATTGATGTAATCAATAGTGTATTAAACTTGTGGCTATAAATTTGATGCTCATATTCCAACCTTTGGTAAGAAACATGTTTCAATTCTTTGAGTCTTAGTTTCTTGAGAAGATTCAACAAAAATAATTACTGGATAAACTAGTTATGATAATGGTTTCCTACATATGTACTTTGTCACTTTGTGTACAGAATTAAGTGAGAAAACACAATGAAACTCTTGAAAAGTTAATACAAGCATTTCACAGTGTTGTTTGACAACTTCAGAAACTCTGACCAAAAGCATGTCAATGTGATTTGAATGTCACAAACACATTTCATATTAATTAAGAATGACAGTGAACTCCACTTAAAAGTTTCTAAATTGTGCCTGTATATCCCAAATCAATTGGCTATTGCTCTCCCCCTGGAGAATACCATGGTGATGCACAAGCTTACATCCTCTACAGGTTAGATGTGTAAGCCACAGTAAGACCTTGATATTTAACAGGGGAAATTGTAATTCATGGATTAACATATCCAAACATGTGTCTATGCTAAAGTAACCTACCATACTATTAGTGTGCTTTAAATACCTAAAAAAAAAAAAAAAAAAAAAAAAAAAGTTTCTAAATTCAGATCTAAGTAGCATACTCAGTTCAGAACTTCAGCAATTACATGGAAACTCCCAACTTGTCTGTCATGTGCTATTTCCAAGCCTGTTGAAAGTGTCCTGGTCAGCTCTCCAGCTCTCTCTTCCTTGACAGACCCATCTACCTCATTTTCCAGCTGATCCTTATTGTAAAGCCAAAGAGACCTCATTTTGCTCATAGCCTATCTCTTCTGTTCTCTGCCTTGCAGCCAAAGCCTAATTTTTAAATGACCTGTGTAATTCCCAAGCTGTCCTTACCTTGGGTTGCTCTCCTAACTTGGACCCTATATTTTGTAGTCCTAGAATTGGCTCAGTCCCACCTCATGTCTCCTCTTCCTCAAGTCTTAGACACATCAAATGCTTCCTTTTCCTTGAATATCCTTACCTCTTCTTCACGTAGAGTATTCCCACTGATCTTGCAACAGTACCTTCTGACTTTATATCCTGGCCAAACCCCTTTACCTGTCTGTCCTTTAAACCAGATTAGATTCCTTTGGTACAGAATTCGTTTTCCTTCTTTGTTTTTACTCTCTTCTAAGAATAGAAATGAAAGATCCATTTCATTTTTTTTTTTTTTGGTATTCTTGAGACAGGTCTCCCTTTAGTCCCAGCTGGCCTGGAACTTGCTTGTAGACCAGCTGGCCTTGAACTCACAGAGATCCGCCTGCCTCTGCCTCCCAAGTGCTGAGATTAAAAGCACCACACCCAGCTATTTCTTAAATGAGCATTTTTTCTCTTTCATATTTTTATTCTTTGAAATTTTCATACATGCATACAATTTATTTTGTTACCCCCTAATCTCTCATGGAACTCCTAGGCAACCCCAATACATCTCCCTCCCAACCTCATACCCTTTTTTAAAAAAAAAATATGATCCACATGAATCCATAGTTGCTAGTCTGGGGCACATTAGGAATGGGAAACCTACCAGCTGCCACATCCATAGAAAGTGATTCTTCCTCCCCTTGCAGCCCACAATTGGCACTAGCTTCTCAGCTGTGGTAGTGTCTCAGGTGCCCCTCCCCTTATTCATGCTGAAATTTGAAACACCTTCATCTTAATCAGGCCTTGTGTAAGAAATCAGAGCTGCTGTAGCTTCATGTATGCAACAGCTATGCCATGTCTGGAAGATAGCATTTCACAGCACTCTTCCCATTCTCCATTTAATTCTTTCTACCTTCTATTCTGCAATGTTTCCTCAACCTTGGGGAGGAAGAAGTTAATATAGACATCAGTCTATGACTGAACACACATAGTCACTTATGTTCAGCACTGTTATCAGTTACAAGTTTCTGAATTAATCACTGCTCCTTGTGAATGAGCTTCTCTACCAAGATTGAACAAGAAAAAAATCAGTCGTGTTATTGTAGCAGTCAACTATTTCATGATAGGATCTGAAGCCTGGTCCGCAGGAAGAAATTCATGCCTGATACTATAAAACTGGTTTGAAACCCATGATTGGGGAGATCATAGTCTCTATCATAGACAATCTACCATAGCTGTTTTGCTAGATGAGATTTTTCCATTTTTTCACAGCTTTAGCCCCAGTTCCTAGTATGGAACCTGATGTGTAGCAGGTCACAAATAAATATGCTGACATCTAAAGTTAGATTAATGTAACAAATGAGAGAATGCATAGAGAATGGTTGTAACAGCAGAACTAAACTTTCAGATGTCTAACAATAAGCACACCATTTCTATTTAGTAGACATAAGATTTGATATGCACGGCCAATAGGTGATTGTCCATCTTGTGTTACACAGATTAAGATGGGACAGTACAATTGTTCTTTGCCTTGAGATGCAGTAAAATGCTGATTACATTATTAGAAGTACACAAGCATTGGTGGATAAAAGGAAAGGGTGCAGCAGGGCAGCCATGTGCCTGTATATCCCAAATCTAATTGGCTATTGGCTCTCCCCTTGGAGAAATAACCCATGGCTGATGCACAAGCTTACATCCTCTACAGGTTAGATGTTATAACCACAGTAAGACCCTGTCATATTAACAGGGGGAAAATTGTAATTCATGGATAACATATCCAAACATGTGTCTATGCTAAAGTAACCTACCATAACTATTAGTGCTGCTTAAATACCTATATATCTAATTGCTTGTTCTTCATTGATAGGATCGAAAGGTTATTCCTGGACAACTGTCAGCCCATGAAAGGAAACAGCCAGAATTGACCAGAGTCCAAGTCAACAGCTCCAGAGAGTGGACTGTTTTACCTCTCATCCACCTGTGCCCCTTTTCTAAGCCTAGGGAACAACCTGCGGAAGAGGGGCGTGGTAGAATGTAAGGGCTGCGATGGTGAATGGTGAAACTACAGCAATAAACTGATTTGAAAATATTATAAATGAAAAAAAAAAAAAACCTGTCACCCCCCACTGGATGTGGGGCTGTAGGTGTTTGGCACAACAGCCTGCAGATAGTTTTGCATGAAGGATGCTTGTACTCATGGATTATCACTTATAGCTAAAATGGAAAAAAAAAAACTGAGAGAAAGATCAGGACAGTATGGCAGAATGCATGATCTGGGATGGGATGGGGGTGGGGGGGGGGGGAGGGAAAGGGAAATAAGCCTGAACTGAATTGGAAAAAAATGTATGAAATGCACAAAGCATCAATAAAAATTAATTTAAAAAAATAAATAAAATTAAATAAATAAATAAATAGTAAAAAAAAAAAAAAAGGAAAGGGTGAAAAACTAGCTAATAAAGTGCAAAAGACTAAACAGAGATCTTATAACCTGAGTAGTGTTGGTTACCTTCTTCAGAATCAGCATGCAGAAACACATAGAATTCTTCAAGACATACTTCCATACAAGGAAGAACCTTGAGATTCTTTTACTCTAAATTATACCAAATGTCATAAAATCCTTGGAATGTCTTGGATAATTTCAAATATTTCAATTTCACATATACCTTTGAGCTTTTCAAGCATCTAAATTTAATAACTACATGTAATTAATAAAAAGCTACAAGAACAAATTACTATTCTGACTTTGAAAAAAGTAGAAAAACTAAAACTTTGAAAAAAGTAGAAAAACTGAAGTTCTTGGATGTATATCAAACTATACAAAAATAATTCTAATTTTTTGTGTTTGTTTCATAATTATTTTGTTGCTGCTACAGTTCTGTAGTTTAGTCTGGAGTTTGGTTTATTTGGTTATTTTTAAAGAGTTGTGCTATGTATCTCAGTGTTGCCTGGAACTCAACACACTCCATCATCCCCTAAGTGCTGGGATGGCAAGCATGGGCCACTATGTCTAGCTTTAGGTAATAATTCTTAAAGGCCTTACAAGCAGGATAACATCAAATGCCAATATTCAGCATGGTAGTTGAAGGCTAGAGATGCTTGTATATAAGTCAGTCCTAGTCCATGGAATGGATTAAGTGCTCACAGCACAAATTTGGCCTCCTAGCTCTAGAAAATGCTACCTTCTTCAACCTCTGCATCTCACATTACATGGATGTGTTGGACATAGTTGACCATTTTTCATTTGATTATTCACTTATTGTTTTATATAACAAATGCACAGTCATCGGCTATAAAAAGAATATATAATGCCAGGTGTGGTGGAGCACGCCTTTAATCCCAGCACTCGGGAGGCAGGGGCAGGCAGATCTCTGTGAGTTCAAGGCCAGTCAGGTCTACATAGAGAGCTCCAGGACTGCTGGGGCTAAAGGGAGACCCTGTCTCAAAAAAAAAAAAAAAAAAAAAAGAAAAATGAATATAGTAACAGTGTTCTAAAAGATGAAACCCCTCTACCTGGAAGCAGAGTGAGTGTCAGAGCCAAATCTATGATTCTGATCACAGACATCAGAAGTCATTGTGCATAATGAGGCCTGTAAGATTTACTCGAAAGAAAGAACTCAAGCTAGCTGCAAAATTTTCATTACTGTGGTATAAAATTGTTTTTTCTCATTATGAAATATTTATATTTGCACTAAAGAGTGTAGAACATGTTTCTTTGTATTTTAATATGCTTCGTGGGCTATGTTTGCTGTGGATGCTATTATTTTTTGCATAATTAAGTAATGAAGCAATTAGCACAGCAGGCACATGTCAACTAGATAGTGGTTAAAATTTGTGATTAACTAGAATTTTTTGCTGTGTTTGCCAATATTCTCCTTACTACTAAATGAAGCTGCACTTTTCTCACTATGAAGGGTTTGGGCTCCCTCATACTTGAAGCTTTAGCCATGCAATAATGTAATTTGATGAGTCTTAGCAAAGGGCCTTGACAACATGAAAGTATGTACAGCAAAGTTTTCAGTAAACTATTCTAAAGTAAATTTACAAGGAAGTGATTTGTGTTAAACAACAACATGAAGAAGGAAAATAATTAAGGACACCATTTTTCAGGATACCTAATTGACTGATTACAACTCTACAATGTATGATGTAATATCAGAGCTCTTATACAGTCTTCCATTATCTCTATACCTCTGAAAAATAGACAATTGAGTATAGTTAGAAATTTGCAGAACTGTGATCAGGAAATCTGAGCCTCATAAACTCCATTTCTGTGATTCCATCACATAGATAAACGGGAGAGAGAAGCCACCTTGAACTTCGACCTCAAGGTCTAAGTGTAACTTAATCTATAAGCATGCATAGTGTTTCTGCTCTCTGACAGACTATTCTTTTCTCTGAACCAAAGATGAGTAAGAAGCCTTGTTTACCCTTGAGGAACATACTGATCTAGAGTCAGTCAACTTAATTCATAGTTGAATCATATTTTACAGCACAAAATAGTACCAAAACATATTTTAATTTAATTTTTATTGATGCTTGTGCATTTCGTACATCATTTTCCAATTCAATCAGGCATATTTCCCTTTCCCTTCCCCCCCACCCACCCCCATCCCAGATCATGTATTCTGCCATAACTGTCCTGCATCTTTCTCTCAGTTTTTTTTTCATTTTTTAGCTATAAGTGATTAATCCATGAGTACAAGCATCCTTCTGAAAACAATCTGCAGGCTGTTGTGCCCAAACCCCCACAGCCCCACCATCCAGTGGGGGTGACAGGTTGTTTTGTTCAATCAAGTTGATCAAATTGGTGTCCAGACTACATCGCCTGTAGTTTCACCATTCACCCCAATCGCAGCCCTTACATTCTACCACGCCCCCTCTTCCGCAGATTGTTCCCTAGGCTTAGAAAAAGGGGCACAGGTGGATGGAGGAAGTAAACTGTCCACTCTCTCTGGAGCTGTTGACTTGGACTCTGGTCAATTCTGGCTGTTTCCTTTCATGGGCTGACAGTTTGTCCAGGATAACCTTCGATCCTACTAATGAACACAAGCAATTATATATATGAGTATTTAAGCAGCACTAAGAGTCATGGTAGGTTACTTTGGCATAGACACATATGTTTGGATGATATGTTAATCCATGAATTACATTTTTCCCCCTGTTAAATATGACAGGGTCTTACTGTGGCTTATAACATCTCCTAACCTGTAGAGGATGCAAGCTGTGGCATCAGCCATGGGTTATTCCTCCAAGGAGAGAGCCAATAGCCAATTAGATTTGGGATATACAGGCACATGGCTGCCTCTGCTGCACAGTATTTCCAGGCAGGTGAGTGTGGCTGGTGCGACGGTGGAGTCTTGCTTGATCAGGGAGACCCATATTTGCTTTATTGGTTTAGTGGCCTTTGGTAACACTCTCTGGCATTCCAGAGGCCATCTTTACACTTGCATGTGGGTCTCATACATTCCCATGTTAAGTCAGGTCTTCAGCAGCAGGGTCTTATCGCCCCTCCTCCCTGCAGGATCCCAACTTAGGGGCAAGGAGCCCTTACCTTTTGTTGGGCCTTTGGATCCCCTGGCCAACACTATCCATTGCTGATTCAGAGCTCCTGATTAATATACTTTGCCTAAGTGCATAGCCCAAGGACTTTAGTATATATTATATTTGGTTCTGAACAGAGTATAATCCTTTTCACATTCTTATGTCTATTAGTCAATTAAAGAAGGCTTTTTTACCGGTTTTATAAGAGATTACCTCTATAATAGTTGTCTCCAATTTACAGTTGGAGAACAACCTCATTGTCATCTATTTCTCCTTTTCTATGGGGGGAAAGAAAGTCTCTCATATCAAAACCTTTGTTGCACCTAGAAGGTATAAGTTTCATTAGGAGTCATTATAAATAATTGTTACATGTAGGATCCACAGAAGGGTTCGATGTTTATGGCAATCAAGAGGATTTCTTCCTTTCAATGTGTTCAAACGGTCAACCTTTCAGTTGCCACTTTTTGGTTACATCCTACTCAATGCAAAGCTGTATCTTTTCTTTCTCAGGCCGTTAGTTGGTGACATTTTGTCCTGTTGGAACAAACAAATCTTTTCCCTTGGTTAGTTTTAAGATTTGAATTGCAAGGTTTTTGACGAAAAGGTTTCATGTCTGTCTGTATTCCCCCCCCCTTTTTTTTTTTTAACCCATGAGTCTCCAGAAGACAGTGTATTATACATAACTATATGGTGGAAATCAAGGCACAGATTTCATCAAATTCACCCATGTCGTTTTGGGTGACTATATATGATAACTTGGGAAGCAAACTTAAATTTTTGCATTAAATCATCTTAAAGGAATGCTACAAGGTGATACTGTACAACAGAGAAATTATAGAGAACATTTGTATGTGCAATCCCAGAGTTATTGCTCTACAGATTTTGTGCAAAACAAATGTGGACAACAACGAATTATATCTACCTTTAACTCAGATGCATTACCGTTTTTATCAGAGTCTGTCAAAACCAATGTTGTTTAATATACACATATTTACTTTTACTAAGTCCTAAAAACACCATGTATCCTGTAAACAGTGTCTAGGCGAAACTGGTCTACTGCTATGACTCACGTCAATTAATATGCCTTATTGAATATACATTCGTGTCCCTCTCCACCCATCCCCCCTTCCAATTCACCATTTCAGTCCATTTTCTGATGCAGACTTTCTGTTGTTCTTTTACTATGCACTCCCTCTCCATGAGAAATATTTATATCTAGGTTGTTGGTACTAGCATCCACATATGAGGGAATGTGGTCATGTGTATACAATGGAGTTCTATGCAGCGGTAAAGAAAGGACATCATGACTTTGCAGGTAAATGGATGGAGCTGGAAGACAATTATGTAAGTGAAGATAACACAGTCCCAGAAAAACAAACGACAAATGGTGTCCCAAAACATATTTTTAAAATACAAGTCTTGAGAGTTTTCTATGGAATCTCCATAATCTGGAATATGGAGGGTGGAGAATTATTACTATTTTGTATTTTGCTTTTTTCCATAAACTTTTATAAAAGAGAGCATTTTAAAATTAATGTAATTCAAAGAATTCAGGCATTGTGTCAAAGGCTGAAGTTCCTCCTCTGCTTCTTCCTTAGTGGATAAATCCCAGACTCTGAGACTGAAATGTACAGATGATCAGATTCCTGTCCTGGAAAGGCATTAAGACTGGAAACAGACTTAAAATTGATAATTGACTTAATATCATTGTTACTGAACATTTTTTTGCTTTAAAATTTTATGTTAACCATTTAATGGCAATCCTCTATTCAAAGAATAAGAAACAGCTCTCAGCTGGGCATGGTGGCACATGCCTTTAATTCCATCACTTGGAAGGCAGAGGCAAGTGGAACTCTGTGGGTTCAAGGCTAGCCTGGTTTACATAGCAACTTCCAGGACAGCTGGGGCTACAGGAAGACTCTGTCTCAAAAAAGGGGGGGGAAGGGAAAGGGAAATATGCCTGATCTGAATTGGAAAATGATGTACGAAATGCACAAAGCATCAATAAAAATTAAATTAAAATATGTTTTGGTACTATTTTGTGCTGTAAAATATGATTCAACTATGAATTAAGTTGACTGACTCTAGATCAGTATGTTCCTCAAGGGTAAACAAGGCTTCTTACTCATCTTTGGTTCAGAGAAAAGAATAGTCTGTCAGAGAGCAGAAACACTATGCATGCTTATAGATTAAGTTACACTTAGACCTTGAGGTTGAAGTTCAAGGTGGCTTCTCTCTCCCGTTTATCTATGTGATGGAATCACAGAAATGGAGTTTATGAGGCTCAGATTTCCTGATCACAGTTCTGCAAATTTCTAACTATACTCAATTGTCTATTTTTCAGAGGTATAGAGATAATGGAAGACTGTATAAGAGCTCTGATATTACATCATACATTGTAGAGTTGTAATCAGTCAATTAGGTATCCTGAAAAATGGTGTCCTTAATTATTTTCCTTCTTCTTGTTGTTGTTTAACACAAATCACTTCCTTGTAAATTTACTTTAGAATAGTTTACTGAAAACTTTGCTGTACATACTTTCATGTTGTCAAGGCCCTTTGCTAAGACTCATCAAATTACATTATTGCATGGCTAAAGCTTCAAGTATGAGGGAGCCCAAACCCTTCATAGTGAGAAAAGTGCAGCTTCATTTAGTAGTAAGGAGAATATTGGCAAACACAGCAAAAAATTCTAGTTAATCACAAATTTTAACCACTATCTAGTTGACATGTGCCTGCTGTGCTAATTGCTTCATTACTTAATTATGCAAAAAATAATAGCATCCACAGCAAACATAGCCCACGAAGCATATTAAAATACAAAGAAACATGTTCTACACTCTTTAGTGCAAATATAAATGAGAAAAAACAATTTTATACCACAGTAATGAAAATTTTGCAGCTAGCTTGAGTTCTTTCTTTCGAGTAAATCTTACAGGCCTCATTATGCACAATGACTTCTGATGTCTGTGATCAGAATCATAGATTTGGCTCTGACACTCACTCTGCTTCCAGGTAGAGGGGTTTCATCTTTTAGAACACTGTTACATATTCATTTTTCTTTTTCTTTTTTTTTTTTTTTTTTTGAGACAGGGTCTCCCTTTAGCCCCAGCAGTCCTGGAGCTCTCTATGTAGACCTGACTGGCCTTGAACTCACAGAGATCTGCCTGCCCCTGCCTCCCGAGTGCTGGGATTAAAGGCGTGCTCCACCACACCTGGCATTATATATTCTTTTTATAGCCGATGACTGTGCATTTGTTATATAAAACAATAAGTGAATAATCAAATGAAAAATGGTCAACTATGTCCAACACATCCATGTAATGTGAGATGCAGAGGTTGAAGAAGGTAGCATTTTCTAGAGCTAGGAGGCCAAATTTGTGCTGTGAGCACTTAATCCATTCCATGGACTAGGACTGACTTATATACAAGCATCTCTAGCCTTCAACTACCATGCTGAATATTGGCATTTGATGTTATCCTGCTTGTAAAGGCCTTTAAGAATTATTACTCTAAAGCTAGACATAGTGGCCCATGCTTGCCATCCCAGCACTTGAGGGGATGATGGAGTGTGTTGAGTTCCAGGCAACACTGAGATACATAGCACAACTCTTTAAAAATAACCAAATAAACCAAACTCCAGACTAAACTATCAGAACTGTAGCAGCAACAAAATAATATGAAACAAACAAGCAAAAAATTAGAATTATTTTTGTATAGTTTGATATACATCCAAGAACTTCAGTTTTTCTACTTTTTTCAAAGTTTCAGTTTTTCTACTTTTTTCAAAGTCAGAATAGTAATTTGTTCTTGTAGCTTTTTATTAATTACATGTAGTTATTAAATTTAGATGCTTGAAAAGCTCAAAGGTATATGTGAAATTGAAATATTTGAAATTATCCAAGACATTCCAAGGATTTTATGACATTTGGTATAATTTAGAGTAAAAGAATCTCAAGGTTCTTCCTTGTATGGAAGTATGTCTTGAAGAATTCTATGTGTTTCTGCATGCTGATTCTGAAGAAGGTAACCAACACTACTCAGGTTATAAGATCTCTGTTTAGTCTTTTGCACTTTATTAGCTAGTTTCACCCTTTCCTTTTTTTTTTTTTTTTTTTTTTTTAGTAGCTATTTATTTGTATTATGTTATTTATTTTTTTAAATTAATTTTTATTGATGCTTTGTGCATTTCATTAATTTTTCCAATTCAGTTCAGGCTTATTCCCTTTCCCTCCCCCCCCCCCCCACCCCATCCCAGATAATGCATTCTGCCATAACTGTCGCTGCATCTTCTCTCAGTTTTTTTTTTTTTCATTTTTAGGCTATAAGTGATAATCCATGAGTACAAGCATCCTTCATGCAAAACCTATCTGCAGGCTGTTGTGCCCAAACACCTACAGCCCCACCATCCAGTGGGGGGTGACAGGTTGTTTGTTCAATCAAGTTGATCAAATGAGTGTCCAGACTACATTGCTGTAGTTTCACCATTCACCCCAATCGCAGCCCTTACATTCTACCACGCCCCCTCTTCCGCAGGTTGTTCCCTAGGCTTAGAAAAGGGGCACAGGTGGATGAGAGGTAAAACAGTCCACTCTCTCTGGAGCTGTTGACTTGGACTCTGGTCAATTCTGGCTGTTTCCTTTCATGGGCTGACAGTTTGTCCAGGAATAACCTTTCGATCCTACTAATGAAGAACAAGCAATTAGATATATAGGTATTTAAGCAGCACTAATAGTTATGGTAGGTTACTTTAGCATAGACACATGTTTGGATATGTTAATCCATGAATTACAATTTTCCCCCCTGTTAAATATGACAGGGTCTTACTGTGGCTTATAACATCTAACCTGTAGAGGATGTAAGCTTGTGGCATCAGCCATGGGTTATTTCTCCAAGGGGAGAGCCAATAGCCAATTAGATTTGGGATATACAGGCACATGGCTGCCTCTGCTGCACCCTTTCCTTTTATCCACCAATGCTTGTGTACTTCTAATAATGTAATCAGCATTTTACTGCATCTCAAGGCAAAGAACAATTGTACTGTCCCATCTTAATCTGTGTAACACAAGATGGACAATCACCTATTGGCCGTGCATATCAAATCTTATGTCTACTAAATAGAAATGGTGTGCTTATTGTTAGACATCTGAAAGTTTAGTTCTGCTGTTACAACCATTCTCTATGCATTCTCTCATTTGTTACATTAATCTAACTTTAGATGTCAGCATATTTATTTGTGACCTGCTACACATCAGGTTCCATACTAGGAACTGGGGCTAAAGCTGTGAAAAAATGGAAAAATCTCATCTAGCAAAACAGCTATGGTAGATTGTCTATGATAGAGACTATGATCTCCCCAATCATGGGTTTCAAACCAGTTTTATAGTATCAGGCATGAATTTCTTCCTGGGGACCAGGCTTCAGATCCTATCATGAAATAGTTGACTGCTACAATAACAGCTGATTTTTTTCTTGTTTCAATCTTGGTAGAGAAGCTCATTCACAATGAGCAGTGATTAATTCAGAAACTTGTAACTGATAACAGTGCTGAACATAAGTGACTATGTGTGTTCAGTCATAGGCTGATGTCTATATTAACTTCTTCCTCCCCAAGGTTGAGGAAACATTGCAGAATAGAAGGTAGAAAGAATTAAAAAAATGGAGAATGGGAAGAGTGCTGTGAAATGCTATCTTCCAGACATGGCATAGCTGTTGCATACATGAAGCTACAGCAGCTCTGATTTCTTACACAAGGCCTGATTAAGATGAAGGTGTTTCAAATTTCAGCATGAATAAGGGGAGGGGCACCTGAGACACTACCACAGCTGAGAAGCTAGTGCCAATTGTGGGCTGCAAGGGGAGGAAGAATCACTTTCTATGGATGTGGCAGCTGGTAGGTTTCCCATGTCCTAGTATGTTGGCCCCAGACTTAGACACATATGGATTCAGTGGATCATATTTTTTTTTAAAGAAAGGGTATGAAGTTGGGAGGGAGATGTATTGGGGTTGCCTAGGAGTTCCATGAGAGATTAGGGGGTAACAAAATAAATTGTATGCATGTATGAAAATTTCAAAGAATAAAAATATGAAAGAGAAAAAATGCTCATTTAAGAAATAGCTGGGCGTGGTGGTGCACGCCTTTAATCTCAGCACTTGGGAGGCAGAGGCAGGCGGATCTCTGTGAGTTCAAGGCCAGCCTGGTCTACAGAGCAAGCTCCAGGCCAGCTGGGACTAAAGGGAGACCCTGTCTCAAGAATACCAAAAAAAAAAAAAATGAAATGGATCTTTCATTTCTATTCTTAGAAGAGAGTAAAAACAAAGAAGGAAAACGAATTCTGTACCAAAGGAATCTAATCTGGTTTAAAGGACAGACAGGTAAAGGGGTTTGGCCAGGATATAAAGTCAGAAGGTACTGTTGCAAGATCAGTGGGAATACTCTACGTGAAGAAGAGGTAAGGATATTCAAGGAAAAGGAAGCATTTGATGTGTCTAAGACTTGAGGAAGAGGAGACATGAGGTGGGACTGAGCCAATTCTAGGACTACAAAATATAGGGTCCAAGTTAGGAGAGCAACCCAAGGTAAGGACAGCTTGGGAATTACACAGGTCATTTAAAAATTAGGCTTTGGCTGCAAGGCAGAGAACAGAAGAGATAGGCTATGAGCAAAATGAGGGGTCTCTTTGGCTTTACAATAAGGATCAGCTGGAAAATGAGGTAGATGGGTCTGTCAAGGAAGAGAGAGCTGGAGAGCTGACCAGGACACTTTCAACAGGCTTGGAAATAGCACATGACAGACAAGTTGGGAGTTTCCATGTAATTGCTGAAGTTCTGAACTGAGTATGCTACTTAGATCTGAATTTAGAAACTTTTAAGTGGAGTTCACTGTCATTCTTAATTAATATGAAATGTGTTTGTGACATTCAAATCACATTGACATGCTTTTGGTCAGAGTTTCTGAAGTTGTCAAACAACACTGTGAAATGCTTGTATTAACTTTTCAAGAGTTTCATTGTGTTTTCTCACTTAATTCTGTACACAAAGTGACAAAGTACATATGTAGGAAACCATTATCATAACTAGTTTATCCAGTAATTATTTTTGTTGAATCTTCTCAAGAAACTAAGACTCAAAGAATTGAAACATGTTTCTTACCAAAGGTTGGAATATGAGCATCAAATTTATAGCCACAAGTTTAATACACTATTGATTACATCAATCATGTTCTGGCTGGAATGAAAATATTATTTAAATGCCTATAAGGCCATGGTCATATTATAATTCTTAGAACTTTTGACATTTTCATGACCATAACATCCATGTATTAGGCAAAATTTATTTTTTGTGGGTTGAAATGACTTTAAAATACTTGCTCTAGTTTTCAATCCTTTGTCTTCCTAGCCAATTTAAATCTAAATAACAAAGAACATAAGATCCTGGCTCAAATTTTATTTGTTCATTTTGAAAAATTCTCCCTTACCTTTCTTCTTTTCTTTCCTTTTTCTTTCTTTCTTGACATTGTCTTGCTATGTAGCCTAGGTTGGCCTCAAATTTAACTTTCCTATCTCAGACTTTAGAATAATGAGATTATAGGTGACACACAGACCTTTTTTATGAAGTCAAGGGGATTTCTCATTTACAAAATACACAATGAACTAAAAGTAGCAAATTAGTTGAGAACATAGTCTATGGAATTAAATTTAGTATGTTCCAGTCTTCTACCTATGAGGTAAAACATTTTTTGAGAAAGTACCTAAACTTCTCAACTCCCATTTCCTCATATCTAAATCAAGATATTGTCATGAGTTTTCCTGGTAATTGATAAATGTGAAAATTCTCAAATATATGTATAAATTTGTCAAGTGGGATAAGCCAATATGTGTTGCAAGTTATTGTCACATGAAATACTCTGTCTCCTTCCAGAAGCTTATTTCTTTTTCTGGATCATTCATTAGGTGCAGGCTTGTATTTATTTTCCTGCCTTATGAATATATTGCAGAGTAAGGTCATACCTTGGTATGATCCGTGCTCAGTACATAATTTCTCTGCCAAGATCAAGAACACAAAAGACACCAAATGCTAGAGAGGTTGTAGGAAAAGGGTAACACTCATCCACTGCTGGTGGGAATGTAAACTCATACAACCACTGTGGAAAGCAATGTGGAGAACTCTTAAAATACTCAAAAAGAGTCCACCACCTGACCCAGCCATACCACTCCTGGGTATATACCCACAAGACTCATCCTACTGCAAAGATATATGCACACCTATGTTCATTGCGTCTCTTTTCACAATATCGAAGAGTTGGAACCAATCCAAATGCCCCTCAACTATCGAGTGGTTAACAAAGATGTGGTATATCTACACAGTGGAGTTTTATGCAGCAGTAAAGAAAGATGACATCATGAACTTTGCAGGTAAATAGATGGAACTTGAAACCATTGTGCTAAGTGAAGTAACACAGTGCACCCCCCCAAAATCCCCCAACAAAAACAAATGGGGAATGGTTTCCCTTGTTTGTGGATGCTAATACAAAATCCCCCAATTGAAAGGCAAGTGAGCAACGTTATTGTTATATTTCTTTCTATCTGAAAGCAACTGTGATGTTGTAATGTGAATCTCTTAATGAGCCCTAGAATTAACTTGCTACTTACTTTCAGACATGGCAATTAATGTATATGGGCAGAAGGTATATATTCATATTTTAAAGTAATATAAAATTAAAGGGAAAAAGTGAACTCCTAAACATATCAGAGTTAACATACAGTTTATTCCTGGAGGACATAATGCTGGTACATATATGATGTTTATATAGGCATGTTTTGGAGCAGTACGATTGGGAGGGAACCACAACCACATAAGGACTGGGTCAAAGAGTGGACTGATATAGTTAAATTCTGCCCAAAATAATAAACCTTTGCAGAGGAAAACTTTAAAAAGACTGAGAGAAAGATACAGGACATATATGGCAAAATATAAGAAGTGGGGTGGGGTGGGGGGAAGGGAAAGGGGAATATGTCTACATTGAACTGAAAAATGATGTATGAAATACATAAAATGCCAATAAAAGTATCATATTAATAAAAAAGACATAATTTTTCTTAGTGAAAACAATTTTTCTAAATGAAGTTATCTCTTTTGCCTCTGCCTGGCAAGTTTGCCTAACTAGAGTTATAACCAGTATCACTGGTCAATAAACAGCTCTAGTAAAACTTCAAAAGTAAAATGATCAATAGGACCAAGTTGACTAATTTCAAATGAAAAGATATATTTAGCTGTATTTGTTTGAGGCCTACTTCCTCTAAAAGACCACTGACATGTCTCTGAATGTGAAATGACAACTCAAGTTGAACATGATGATTTATCATGGGTAATCAAGGCCAACACTGTGCTGTTAGCAGGGGAATTATTTCTTTGCAGCTTGATAAGCAGTAATGATTGTATGAAGTTAAAAGGTTTTCTTCCACCAAGATGAGAGACTCATCTACGTTCTGTAAGTGAAAATAAATCCTTTCAGTTAGAATTTTTTCTATTTGTTTTCTAACAATATTTTATGGGGCTGGAAAGATGGTTGGGACCATGGGCTGCTCTTGCAGAGGACTCAAGGTCAGTTCCCAGTTTAATGGCTGCTTAGAACTTTCAGTAACTCTAGTTCCAGGGGATCTGACACACTCTTGAGATCTCTGTGAGCATTGTATAGCATGGTGTACTTCTCACATGCAGGCAATATACTCATACACATACAAGACAAATAATAAACAAAATATTAAAAACATAAAAGTCTTTTATCTATCATTTGAGAATTTAATACAATGCATTTTTATCATATTCAGACTCCCTCCCAATCTTCAATCAGACCCATAACTCATCACAATGCTTCATTTCATATTCTTTATAATTTTTAAATTAATTTATTCTTATTTTATGTGTATATGTGAGTGCACTTGTGTTGTGCAATACCCATGGAGCATGGTTGTTAGCCTCCATGTGGTTACTGGGATTTGAAGCCAGGTCTTTTGCAAGAACAGCCACTGTTCTTAACCCCTGAGTCATCTCTCCCATGCTCTTTATTAATTTTTAAAGGCCTATCAAGCCTAATTTGTATTCCCCAAATACCTTTGTGTTTGGGCCCATACCATGGAGCCTAGTCCACCTGCCTGACGTCACACATTTACAGAAAACTGACTCTTCCTCCCTCAGCATGTACCAATTGCCAATGCATAGTTATCAGCAAGTTTTAGGGGCTTCTTGTCTGCCTCCATTCTCCATGCTATTTTTTTCTGGCTTCTTGTGCAGGTCTTGTTCTTGCTGTCAGAGCATTGTGATTTGATGCATGTAATTGTCCTGTTCTGACCAGAAAACACTTTTATTTATCACATACGGCTCTTATAAATGTTTGTCCCCTCTTTTACATAATGGTCGGAAGTCCAGGGAGAAGGTGTGATATAGATGTTCCATCTAGGTCTGATCAGTCTGAAGTCTCTTTTTTATGTGTTTACAAGTTGTGAGTCTCTGTGTTAATCACCATCTGCTGTAAGAAGAAGCTTCTCTGTGGGTATAACAGTAAGTCATTTGGAGTTGGTCTTTTATATGTCCATTTAGAAGGATAATAGTATACTACCTCACCTATGGACTGTGATGTGTCTACCCACAGATCTTTGTTATCATAACACTGCTGAATATTTGCTCCATCTTTTAAAAATTTTTTAAAAAAAATTTATTTATTCTTGTATGTGTATGAATGTACTGTCTGCATGTAGGATTGTGCACCCATTTCGTGCAATGCCACAGAGGTCAGAAGAGGGCGTTGGATTCTCCTGGAACTGGAGTCAAAGATGGTTCTCAGCCGCCATGTGGGTGCTGGGGATCGAACCCAGGTCCTCTGCAAGAGCAGTCAGTGCTCTTAACCGCTAGGCCATCTCTCCAACCCTGCTCCATTTTTTGAAGCAGATTTTAAATCTAATCAAAATTGGTTGGTTACTCTCGTAAGAGAGGCTGGAGTTACTGGCAGTTGTTAGCCATCATGTTGGTGATAGAAATCAAACCCCAATCCTCTGCAGGAGCAGCCTATGCTCTTAACTGCAGAACCGTCTCTCTAGCCCCATAGGTTAAATCTTAAAGTAGTTTTAATTTACATTTACTTAATTACTGAGGGTGTTGAACACTTTTTAAGGTATTTTATTAGCCAAGTTTATCTCTTCTTTTGAAAACTCTCTGCTTAGATCTGTAGCCCATTTTTTAATTGGGTCACTTGTTTTCTTGGTTCTTTGTTTTCTGAGTTATTTGTAAATTTTTGCATAAATTAATCCTCTATCGTATGTATAGCTGGCAAAGCTTCTCTCCTATTCTGTTGCCTTCCACTTCACTAGATTGGTTGTTTCTTTGGCTGTACAGACCATCTTTGCCTCAATTTTTCATTGGGCCTTTGTTTTGATATTTAGTTTTTTTTGTCTTCATATATTCTAGGTACTAATCCTTTATCACATGCATAGGTGATTCAGATCTCTTACCATTCTATATATTGCTTCTTCACTTGAAGGATGGTGTCCTTGGCTATACAGAATGCTTTTTGTAAAATTCTCATTTGTCAAAATTTGATCTCGATGCCTGTGTTGTTGGGATCCTGTTTGGAAAATTCTTTACTGTTTCTATAGTATATAGAGTATTTCCTGCCATCCTTCCCCTCTTTCGGATCCATTTGGAGTTGGATTTTGTGCAAGGTGAGAATGAGATAGGGATCTAGTTTCAATCTTCTACATGTAGCTATCTAGTTTGATACTATTTGTTAAAGATGCTGTCTTTTCTCCAATCTGTGTTTTTGGTCCCTTTACCAAAAATGAAGGTAGCTGTCTATGAGTGTGGGACTTAAATCTTGGTCTTCAGTTTTATTCCATTGATCAATGTTTCTGTTTTTATGCCAGTACCAAGCTGCTTTTTTTTACTACAGCTCCATAGTATAATTTGAAATCAGGAATGGTGATGCCTCTAGCTCTTCTATTGTTGTTCAGGATTGTTTTGAAAGTCCTGGTAGAGTGTATTTTTACTGTGTTTTTGAGAATATACTTTAGGCAGCCAATGGGAAGATTTGCCTCTAAGAAGGAATCCTGATCTCTAAACTCCTTCTAATAGTAGCAGAACCAATTACAAGCCAATCTCTTTGAACTGGGACTGGGTCAAATCACATGAGCTTTCTAGCTCCAATTCTTCATCTGAAAAATTATAAGGAACATATTCTGATGTTTAAGTGGATTGTGGCTTAATTTATGTATTTTTTAATTTTTTTAAATTTTATTTATTTTTTATGTGTATGAATGTACTGTCTGCATGTAGGTTTGTGCACCTGTGTCATGCAGTGTTGCAGAGGTCAGAAGAGGGTGTCAGATTCCCCTGGAACTGGAGTTAAAGTTGGTTCTCAGCCACTGTGTGGGTGCTGGGAATCAAACCCGGGTCCTCTGCAAGAGCAGTCGGTGCTCTTAACCGCTAGGCCATCTCTCCAGCCCCATGTATTGTTTTCATTGCACTGACGGCAATAGGCAATTCATAGTTATTATTTTGTCAGAACCTTCTATGCACAGTTTCAGTTAATCATGGTCAGTCACATCAGAGATAATATTTGTCTTGATTATTTTAGAAAGAAAATTTATTCTTGAAATTTGTAGTGAAGCATATTCTCATCATTATTTTATTGTCCTTTATTTCTTTCAATCTCTTGCTGTGACTAATACATAAACTGAACTTCGTCATTTGTACATATGTAGGGAAAAATATAGTACATGGATGGTTCATTCATCTCATGGTTTCAGTTCAGCTCAGCTGTGGATACTTTAGTTAAAACAAAAGAAAATGGGGGAGGCATTTCAGCTTTCAAACATTATCGTGATTTTATTTAGTGGTAAGAAAGATCACTCTATATAAAATAGAGTAAAATCTATATTCAGAGTGAACCACTAACTCTTCAAATAGCTCCAGGTTTGCTTGTTTAATTCTGCACATTGCATGCCTCATGTCTTGAAAGAAAGCAATGACATACAGGTGTTGTCTCCCACTTTCAAAATCCATTTCCTTTAACTGTTTTCAATTTCTTAGATGCAAGGTATATAGATGAAAGATAGAGTTATTTATTTTCTAGAAGTATGTCCTTGTTCCCTACTGTTCAGCATGTGTGTCTGTGTACTGCTGAAATTACATCCTAATGACAGGAAATTGCAGAATTAGGAGATATTCTGCATCATCTTTTTTTTTAGAAATAGAAAATTGGGAGACTTTAATAGCAGATGTTGCATTATGAATACAGTTTACTGGAATTGCTCTTCTTTAATCATATGGAGACCATGTTATATCCTGGGGAGGTTATAAAATATACAAAAATCCATTTATCTGCCAAAGAAATGGAGGACTAGGTTAGAATAATGACAACAACTTAAAACTCTAGTTGGGAACCCTGACATCATGAATTCAGACAGTGTCCTAATGATTTCATTTTGGGAAGCCACAACATACTGAATACATGAATAAAATAAAGACAATGCTTACGACATAGTGTAGCTATCATTTTTATCTATGTTATTTCTTAGAATTTTAAAGAATGTAGTTGGTACATTTGTATAGTGAAAATTCTATCAATATTTACTTTAGGTTAAATGAGATTAATGAACTATTTATAATCGATGCTATTGTTCCTTGATGAAATTAAACATAGACATAATTAGGTCTCCATATTTCCTAGTTATATGTGTAAAAGACAACCTATAAAATGGAATATAGTTCAAGCAATATTCATTCATTTTCTGCATCATCCAGAAGGCTAACTTCATAAAATAATAAAACACGCCATTTTACAAAGCATTGAATCAAGTAGAATATACAATTTTAATTCTTGCCAGAGGAAAGTGTCTAATGTTGCTTCCTTTTGTATCTTCTGCAAAGTGAAAAATAGTCCTTTAAAGCCTTGCATTTTTAATGCAGTCTTTCATATCTACATTCTTTTAGGATGTATAAAGTAATGTGTTTCAATGTCTTCCCCTTTGATTTTCAGTCACTGGCATTCAACCTGTGATTCTGTGACCTAACACTGGGCTATTTTGAACTCTGTATTCACATTTTAGTTTTGGGTAAATACAATGCCACCTCAAGAACATCTGGATAAATATTGAATGTATAATGTGTATAAAATATCATTTAAAAATTTTAAAGCAGTATTTTGTGAAAAACATATTTCTGACATAAAGTTACCTGAGTCTAAAAAGATCAAAATTTAATTTTGACAGAATTTTCTAGCATTTCTCAAGCTAATAGGTGTTCATTTCCTCTGCTATCAACAGCTTTGGGAACAGTTGCTAGAAATGCATTTAATCTCTTTGAAATTGCAGCTCCTTAAGGCTGATGTGATCACTAAACCAAAGATTTTCTAATTTACAGATTTAGTTAGCAGATGCAGTTAACACTGTGCTTACAACATTAACAAGGATATATACCTAATTTTAATTTCTTCCTTAAAAGATTATTGTAGAAAGCTTCTGGCAAGAATAATTTTCATATTAACACAACAACAATTGAAATGTGAAACTTTAACTTAGATGTGCTAAAACTCCTTTTCCTAGGAAAGCATATGGGAGAAGTATATGGCCCTACAGCCTTTAAGCACAGCCAACACAATTCCCTCATACTGATGATAGGTTTGGGATTCTCTGAGATATGAGCATTAGAAGAAATTTTATTGTTTTTTACAAATATTAAATATATTTATTTTTACTATTTTAAAGTGTGTGTGTGTGTGTGTGTGTGTGTGTGTGTGTGTGTGTCTATATATGAGTGTTAGAGCTGGAGTTATTGTTGGTTGAGGGCCACTCAACATGAGTGCTGAGTTCCAAACTGGAAGAGTTGAGTTATTGCTACAGTCCCTGGATACTTTTGGTGGCCATGTTTATGTAATAGTTTCTTTAAAAATATCAGTATCAAGTTGTAATAAAATAAAAAAGTTCTGTACTTTTGGATATAATCTCTCTACCATTGAACTTAGCTGAATTGTAGCTGACTGTTTCTTTAGCTAAAACAATGAACATAAAATCTGGAATAATGTAGGGAATAAAGTAGACTTTTTAAATATTAAAGAAGTGAACACCAACTTTGAGTTTTCAGTGTCTGAACTGAGATTCTCTTCTGTGTTACATTTCTTTCTTCAGAACACTACAGTGCCTTGATCATTTTAACATGTTAATAAATTTGTAATTAGTGAAGAATCACTGTCCCTGAATATTGGGATCAATAGTGTTTGTATTTGCTACATGTTATGAAAATGACTTGCTAATTCCTTATCTATTATTTCATGCTGAGCTATGCAAAGTGACTGGCTTACTCCTTTTGAGATCTTATCTTTAATGAGAGAAATGCCAGATGGTGAACTCATCTTATTTATCTTCCCCAAATGTTAGGATGCAGACTATTATCTTCTGGTACATTCACCCCTCAGGTCTTTAATTATAATCTCTATTCCCATCACTTTTTTGTTTGTCATTTCATTTTGAACTTCTTCTGTGAACTCTAGACTCATATCCAGTAGCCTTTTTACCATTTGCATTTAGATGGTTAAATGACATTTCAAACCTATTAGTCTCAAAACCAAACTCTTAATGTTCACCCATTCATTTTGATTCAGCTCCATTATTTTAGCCATTCACGGTGAAAACTGAAAATTTTCTGTAATCCTCAGTCTCTCATGCATACCACTCCCAAGCCCAAAACTTCCAAATACACCTTTAATCTAATTGGGGATAACTACTCCAACTAATGTGCCCAGTATTTGCAGACACAACTATGGGACTACTGGAACAGCCTCCTAATTAACATGAAGCTTTACATCCAACCCCTTCTCTCATTCAACAGGGAAGTGATTCATTTAAAATGTCTGATTAGTTCATTTCCACCACATTCAAAGTAGAAGCTAAGGTTCCTCACAAGGCTTATAGGCTCTGTGCCATTTGCATGATGTCCCCCTCTCGTCCTCAGTTCACCTTGTTTCTGCTCATCATAGCCCAACAATCTGTGCATTTTTGCTCATGCATTAAGTAGAAGTTGAGCTTTTTTTTCCTTTCTTGCTTCAAGGCAATTCAACTTGTTTCTGATTTGAAACTTTTTACTGGTTTGTACTTTCCCCTTTTTCAGACTCTTTAAGCCATTCTGAAAATGAGACCTTAAAAAGAGATCCTTTCAGTAAGGCCATGCATCACCTACACCATATCCTGAAGCATCAACCTTACTATTCATCATTAACTTTTTCATCTCCATTTCTTCATAGAACACAAGTCCCTGAGATCTGTGCCTTTGCTTTTTTTCACTGTGATTTTGTTGGCACATAAGAACAGTGCTCGACTCAAAGTAGGAACACAATAAAAATTTACTGAATTAATTTGGAAAAGCTGTGTGAAGGGATGATGTGGAAATGGGGAAAATATGGATTTAATTATAGAAGTCTCCTGGGGTGAATACACATAAATGGATGCATTTATGTGGTGGCTGGAACTGGACTCTTAAGGAATATATTCCTTCTACAGCTGTTAATATTCCTAGAAACATTAGGGAGAGAATGCTTCCCTCTAGGGACACAGTGGGTTCTGATTACATTAAATTTTTATTTATGACTGAAATGTGCCAAAGGAAATAGAACTCTTAGTCTATCCAATCACATATTGAATTGCCTCTCAAATCTTGACTTAGATGGAGAAGCAATCATTACAACACTAGTTTCCTTCAGTCAGGTCTACAGATTTTGTTTTCCTACTGCCTAAATCCAAATTCTAAAAACCCAAGTTCTCTGTAAGGTTTCCTGAATGAATGAATGAATGAATGAATGAATGAATGAATGACTAAGTGAATATCTAAATAAATATTAGTGAAAATTTTAAATTGGATTTCCTATGAGAGCATTTAGAGTTGTCTTGGCATTACTGAGCTAACTTTGCCTCTGTGTTTGTGAATGTCTCGATCTTTGGAGTTTTGAATATCTCCACTGATTTTTGGACTGGATAGTATCTATAGTGATTTGCCCTCTTGGTTCTTAGAAATCTCTAAAAACGGTAGGATTTGCTCTGAAAGTTGCTGTGAAAATAACATGCATTTAGTTTGTAGGTTTGTTTTTCACACCTTTTAATTTTATGTTCATTGTCCTCAACTCATAAGAGGAAATAGATTCAAAATTACTGTCTAAATTATTCTAAGTCTTTGGCTATTTTTATGTATCAATAGACTGTAATTATTGTTTTCATACCTTTGTATATTTATTAGTAGCAGTACTTCTTAGATTAAAAGAGAAAAAATGATGTTAGCCAGGCATGGTGGCTCATGATTTTGTTTCTGGAGGCAGAGGCTAGTGGATCTTGGTGAGATCTAGTCCAGCCTGGGCTACATTGAGAAATCCAGGCCAGCTGAGGCTACAGAGAAATCCTGTCTCAAAGACAAAAAAAGAGACAACAACAATGTCATATTTCCTCACACACCATAAATCATATGATCAGTTTGGACATGAATTATTCTAGATTAGTTTGTTTTGTATATAATCTTGGATTTTGTAAACATAAGTGATTATTTTATTTTTGCAAAGTAATTCCTCATTAGTATTAATAAATTGATAGTTTATTAATATGTAATCCACTATAAGTACATCTGCATTTCTATAATCATATAGGGATTTTAAATATTTAAGCTATAAGTTGTACATTATAATGAACTGACATGGAAACCCTGAACCCGAAGTTTAGTCTCATAGTGTTGGATGACGATATGTGAACTGCTAAGGGAGAAAATTCATCAGTGGTGCAACCCAGCCCTAAAAAGCCTAATAACAGTAATGACTGGCACAGCAATCTACCTCCATTGTTGCAGTAGTGGCACTGTTATCTGGGGAGCAATGTTGATCTACCTAGTTGGACTTAACACCCTCTCAGTGGGAGTAAATTCATGAGTGGCACTGTAAACACAGCCAAATGCACATGGCTGCAGAGGTCATAGATCCTAGGGGGAAAAAAACCCTATCTCCATCATATCTCTAGACAAATGAAATGTTTTCCATATGCTAAAAATGTGTCCTTATATTTATAGACAAGTATACCTTATACCACTCATCAAAGAAGCATCATTTTGCAACATATGGAGGCTATTGTAGAATCCCACAGTTGGTAAGACATAGAGAATATAAGCCTGAGGGATGCCCAGTCCTAAGTGATACATCTATAGTTGAACCTCTATACCTGAGGCTCAAGGAACATAGCAGAACAAGGGGTAGAGAGAAAACTAGACTAGTGTATTCCTCAACTCTCACCAGTGAAATTTCCTTATACAACAGACATATAATTGGCCAAGTTTTAAATACTAAGAAGACTGCAGAGTGTGTGTCTCTGGATAGGACCCCTACATTAAATCTCAACCACCCAAGGTCGTAATTTGTAAGATTGTAAGAGCCAGGGCTGGTTCATAAACATGGGGAAGCAGAGGATTTCAGTCCACTGGAAGTTTGCTCATGCGAATTTTTGATAATGGCGGCATCGAGCACAGAACCCCTGTGAACTCAATTAGACAAGAGCCCAGAGTGGAGTGAGAGAAATGGGTGGTGGGCTGGCTTTAGACTGGGAATTATTGGAGACTAATCACTACCACGTGAGGGAGAGTACGCCTTACAATCTCTAGATAGGCTGACTGCAGTGGATGAATTTGCACCAAAGGACTTGATCGGATAAGACTTAACATGTATGGCAGGTAGGTCCAATGGAGGGCTGAGTGGGTATGAATGGAGGAGCAAGTCTAAATTTGATTAGGAACTGTTGTATGAAATGTACAAAAACTCAACAAAAAATGTAAAACATTGTAAGCCCCAAACTTCATAATAAAATTATCCTTTGTTTGACAAATAAGCGTTTGAGTCTTTGCTGTAATCTTTAAACTGTGGAATGGACCAAAATTTATCACTTTAATTTAATAGAATTGGTAATTGAGAAGCTTATCAGTTGACCACGAGAACACTGACGATGAATTAAGTTAATGAACCATTATTTTAGAATTGAAATAAACTGAGTGCATAATATTTTATAGGGATTTTACTTTTCAAAAATCAAGTTTAATAAAAATCATATTATTAATAGAAGATTCTTATGAATAATATAGTGACTTTAATATCAGATATATATATATTAAAATGAATAAATGACACATTTTATTCATTTTTAAGGTAACAGAAGGAATAGTTTGCTATTTGAGGTTTATGTTCTTTTTCTTGAAGTACATAAAATGCTTCTGAAAGGAAAGGTCTGTCTTTTCTTTATTCCAATGACAAGTACAAATGACAGATGTTTAAGGGCCTTTGGAAATGGTCAGTGCAATTACTAGTTCCATCTAGGTTTCTGCTGTACAATGTTCTTACTTGAAGTTATATTACAATCTAATAGCCTTGTGGTGTTTGATGAAAATTGTACTGTGCACAAATGGAAGTGTGTGTTGACCAACTCTAGATAAAATATTAGACAAATTCAAAGAGACCAAGATTGTGGAGTGCAAATCATAACACCAGAAGGGAGAGGAAAGATCATGTGAAAACAGGAATGAGATTTCCCAGGGATTCCTTTACGGCGATATATTTCTTCAGTACAATACTCCCTTCAAAGCATATTTGCTGCCATCGTCACTTGACCTTCCAAACAACATGTGGAGAAGCAGAGGCCAAATGCTTGAATCTTTGTTTTAAATATAGGAAGAAAGGTCAGTGACTTATACAGTGCATCAGATTTCAATACTGAGTACAGTTTGCATTCTAATGTGTGATGCACAAAGATGGAACATTAATTTCCAAATAAACTCTAACTTGCCTGCCAAGAAAGGAACCATTAATGAATTGATCTCCAGATGTGCTTCCTTTTGTTACTATGGGTGAAATTAAACATCGTTGATTGTGGCACTTAGTCCTTAACCTCACTTTCGGTCCTTGATACAAAATTCATTAAGCATAAGACTCTTGTTGGTAATTATCATGTAGCTTTAGTGACTCTTTGAACTTATTTTTCGCTAGAAATATTTTATACATTAATATGAAAAAACTGTAATTGGCACTTAACTTTACACATCATTGGACAACTGAATGGATTATTCAATTTGTTTTAAAAAATAGCTGATGTTTTCCTTGATATATTCTATATTATAATGACAGTGTGATTTTACAGAAAATATTTTCCCATGTATTTACTGTGTTTTGTACATTTATTGTATATTCATGACATTAACATTCTCTAACATGTCCAGTTTTATATGCAGAAGAAAAATGGATGAGAAAACTTTATAAACTATTTATGTAGCAATAATACAAGAAAATAGAAGAAAAGTGCTGGGCGTGGTGGCACACGCCTTTAATCCCAGCACTTGGGAGGCAGAGATAGGTAGATTTCTGTGGGTTCAAGGCCGGCCTGGTCTACAGAGCGAGCTCCAGGACACCTGGTACTAAAAGGGAGATCCTGTCTCAAAAATACCAAAAAAAAAGTGTAAAACCAAAAAAGAAAATAAAACAACAAACCACACACACACAAATAAAAGAAATAAAATACAAGAAAAGTAAATGATTAAATATTAATGTAGTATACATATTCTCAACAGTGATCTTAAATTTTAAACTAAAGCTGAAAGAAGTAGAAAGAATTGGAATTATTGAAAACTACTATATGGTGATCCAGTTTTGCCAACACCATTTGCTGAAGATGCTGTCTTTCCTCTATTGAGTTTTTTTGGCCCCTTTGTCAAATATGGCTGAAGTTATATGAGCTCAAGTATGGATCTTCAATTTTGTTCCATTGGTCAATGGTTCTGTTTTTTTTTTTTTTTGCCAGTACCAGGCTGTCTTTGTGACTATAGCCCTGTAATATTGAAGTCTGGTAATGTAATTCCCCCCAGTATTGCACTTTTCACTCAGGGGTTGCTTTAGCTATTTGGAGACTTTTGTTTTTCCATATGAATTTAAGGATTTTTTTTAAGTCTGTGAAAAAGCTCATGGGGATTTTGCTTGGGATTGCATTGAATCTGTATATTAATTTGGGTAGAATGGACATTTTTACTATATTAATTTTTCCAATCCATGAGCATGGGAGGTCTTTCCATACTAATTCTTATTTTAGATTATACATTCATTGGTTCATCAAGTTAGACTTTGGACATATCATACTTTCAAGCCTTTGTTGGTTCCCTGAAACTGAGTTTACATTTGTTTATGTCTCACCAAGATTAGTGTCACCCAACACACACCCACAGACACACACACACATACCACACACATACACCACCCCCATCACCACCACAAGAATAATAAAATATAAAACAATTAAAAGGGCTCACTTTTAAATTTGCAAAATTAGAATACCCAGGGTTTATGTTGAGCAATAACTACCAAACCCATATAAATAAAAGATTCTAAAATTTTTCATGTTCTTGTTTTTTTGTGATACAGACATCTACATAGACATCCCTCTATGTTCTCATAAGAAAAATGTTCTTATGCATCTTTCATTCAGATTTCTTAAAATCGAGATGTATTTCTAGAAGGTCTTATCTTTTGAACTTCACTGATTTCTATTCAGTTTTCTGCAAGTAACATAAATTGCCCCCATATATAGCATGAATTAAATGACCCCCTATCCCATAGATTAGTGCTGCTCTGGGCCTTGGTCAGAGAAGCTTCTGTTTGCAGTAGGCAAGGTTGATTCAGATGCTTATAACTGAACAGGGCTAACAATAAGTGACTCTGGGCACTCAGTTTTCTGTCACTCCCTCTACCATTCAGGGTTCATGGTGGAAGAGCCAGGGGATGAGGAGTAGGGTCCTGAAATTCTGTTTTCTGGATCTGACATCACAATTATATTCATTATCTGACAATAGCTACTTGTTGAATTATGGCTACTTCCACAAGACCTGAACAAGATTGAGCCTGTCAACATTCTCTCATGGTTGAGAGATTCCTCCCAGGAAGGACTCTTGACAGTTAATGATTGCTAGGAGATGGGGAGTCAACATTCATCTGTGATGTTGCCATTGGTAAATTATCTATGCTTCCCTAAATAATCCCACACTCATGCTCATGCAAGCAACCATGTATAAACTCAGTGAGTCATATATACAAAAAATACATGGAAGCAGAAGGAGGTTGAACTAAGAATGAGATGTGGGAGGGAGGGAAATATAACAAAGTAAAGGGGTTGGATGGGATTGAAATATATGTATATATGCATATACATATATATGTATGAACTAGTTAAAGAATAAATTAAACATATTCAGTCAAAAGGACATTATTGGGAGATTTTTGCAATTAAATGGGTTAAATTAATTCATTTCTAATCTAATTAATTAATTTTCTAATCTCAGATTAGAAAAGGAAAATCAGGAAATAAATTGCATTAGCTGATATTGAACATTGCAAAATAAGAATGAAATACATAGTAAATATGTAAAGTATATTCTTATGTTATATTTCAATAAAGGCTAAATTTGCCTGATCATTGATAATACTGGTGTAAAGTTTGAGAAAAAAGTCTGGCAATGTGAAAATTAGAATGGAGACTGGATACAATGTCTTTAATGAGATCATTACAATTTTTGTTAATGGTGCTTGCCTTGCTTTGCTACTTCACTGTTTTCTTTATTTTTTCCTGCCATTTATTTACTTTGCAATTCACTAAATCATTTGATCTTAGACATCACTTATGAGGGCTACTCGGTTAATTTTATAGCAGCTATATACAAGTTAGATGTTAATGCCACACACTATGTGCCAAGTCTTATTCTATTTCCCCTCTGGAAATGAGTCATGTAACAGGAAAATGCATTTCGATACTTTGAATTATACATTAGTCAGTGGATCTCAGCTGTTAATTTTATAAATTTATGATCAAAACTTGTGTCAATTCATTTTATAATG
Source organism: Rhizomys pruinosus (assembly GCA_009823505.1). Lineage (NCBI taxonomy): Eukaryota > Metazoa > Chordata > Mammalia > Rodentia > Spalacidae > Rhizomys > Rhizomys pruinosus. The sequence continues at coordinate 5,152,363 of VZQC01006553.1, forward strand.
TAATCAAAACTGCTTTCTAAAATGTGATTATTCTATCATACAATACTATATTGTATTTGAACATTTTATTGGTTATTTCACAAAACTAATTGACTTAATGTTTATACTTCTAAACATGGGTTGTCAATACTTTCATGCATTAACTGTTTAACTGTGATTTTATTAGATGTGAAAATAGTGACAGCATGTGATCATTATCTCACCCTAGAATACAAATGGTAAAGTTGCTGGAGATTCCAAAAGTCTGGAGATTATTACATTTAGGGAAATGACATAGTGTGTTCTACTGGTAGGAAAAATGATAAACAAATTTATTTGGGGGTTAATGTATACTGACTGGTTTGCTTTGGTGGTTTGTTAGCTTCTGATTTAGCATGGATAACAAAGGGGGTATATAAGGATATCTTATATGTGGTGTCACTTTTAAATCTCAGAAACCTAACCTAATAGAGGAAAAGCTAAAGGTCTTAACTCTTTGAACTACACATCTTCTATTTTTATCATCAACCACTTTACATATCACCATCTAGAACAACATTGCTTCAACATAATTCTTGCTGCAGACTCTTTTTTATTTTTTTATTTTTTAAATTTATTTCATACATCATTTTTCATTTCTGTTCAGGCATATTCCCCTATCCCTTTCCCCCACCCCACCCCATCCCATCCCAGATCATGTACTCTATTATAACTGTTCTGCATCAGTCTCTCAGTCTTTTTTTATGTTTAGGAATTCACATTTTCCTCTGTTAATTTTATATTACTCTAAAATATGGATACATACTCCCACTCATATACAGTAATTACAGAGTCTGAAAATAATTGGTGGGTGGATTCTAGAGCCTACTGAGAGATTCATATTATAACGACATAGTTGCTTTCAGATAAACAAAAATATAACGATACTGTCGTTCAGCTTGCCTTTCCTTTGGGGGATTTGGTGTCAGCATCCACAAATGAGGGAAACCATTCTCCATTTGTCCTTCTGGGACTGTGTCACCTCACTCAGCATAATGGCTTCGAACTCCATCCATTTACCTGCAAAGTTCATAACGCCATCATTCTTTACTGCTGAATAGTACTCCATTGTGTAGATGTACCATATTTTTGTCATCCACTCACCTGTAGAGTGGCATATGGGTTGGTTCCAGCTCTTTGCTATTGTGAAGAGAGCTGCAATAAACATGGATGTGCATATATCTTTGTGATAGGATGAGTCTTTGGGGTATATACCCAGGAGTGGGTCAGGTGGTAAGCTCATTTTGAGTATTTTAAGGGTTCTCCACAATGCTTTACACAGTGGTTGTACAAGTTTACATTCCCACCAGCAGTGGATGAGTGTTCCCCTTTCTCCACAACCCCTCCAGCATCTCTTGTCTTTTGATTTCTTGATCTTAGCTAGCTGAATTGGAGTGAGTTGATATCTGAGAGTGGTTTTAATTTGCATTTCCTTAATTATTAATGATGTTGAACACTTTTTAAGATGTTTCTCAGCCATCTTTAATTCCTCACTGGTGAAGACTCTGTTCAGCTCTTTACTCCATCTTTTGAGTAGGTCATTTGTCTTCTTCTTTGTTTTTTGAGTAGTTTATATATTCTTGACATTAATGCTCTGTCAGAAGTGTCGCCCTGGTAAAGATTTCTTCCCATTCTGTGGGTTTTCTCTTCACCTCCTTGATTGTTTCTTTCACTGTACTGAAGCTTTTGAGTTTTATGAGGTCCCACTTGTCAACTGTTGACCTTACTTCCTGTGCAGATGCTCTCTGATTTAGAAAGTCTCCTCCTGCACCTATGTCTTGTAGGTTGTTGCCAACTTTTTTTTTTTATCATCTTCAGGGTTTCAGGCTTCACGTTGAGATCTTTGATCCTCTTGAAGTTTATTTTTGTACAGGATGAGAGGTACGGGTTTAATTTTGTTCTACAGATGGTGATCCAATTTTGCCAGCACCATTTACTGAAGATGCTATCCTTCCTCCATTAAGGGTTTTATGCCCCTTTGTCAAATATGAGGTGGCTGAAATTGTATGAGCTCAAATTTGGATCTTCAGCTTTGTTCCATTGGTCAACTGGTCTCTTTTTGTGCCAGTACCAGGCTGTCTTTATGACTATGGCCCTGTAATATAGTTTGAAGTCTGGTAGGGCAATCCCCCCTGTATTGCATTTTTCACTTAGGGTTGCTTTAGCTATTTGGGGTCTTTTGTTTTTCCATATGAATTTAACAATTTTTTTTCCAAGTCTGTGAAGAAGCTCATACCGATTTTGATTGGGATTGCATTGAATCGTATATCAGTTTGGGTAAAAATGGACATTTTTACTATATTAATTTTCCCAATCCATGAGCATGGAAGGTCATTCCATCTTTTGATGTCATTTTCAATCTCCTTCTTCAGGGGTTTAAAATTTTTGTTATAGAGACCTTTGGTATCTTTGGTTAGGTTTGTTCCCAGGTATCTTATTATTTTTGAGGCTATTGTGACTGGGAAGGTCTTCTTGTATTCCTTCTCCACATGTTTATTTTTGGTGTAAAGAAAGGCTACTGATTTTTCTAGCTTGATTTTGTAGCCTGACACTTTACTAAAACTCTTAATAGTTTCTAGAAGTTTTCTGGTGGATTTTTTAGCATCCCTTAGGTAAACTATCATATCATCTGCAAAAAGGGATAGCTTAACTTCTTCTTTTCCGATTAATACTCCTTTAATTTCCTTCTCTTGTTTTATTGCCCTAGCAAGTGTTTCAAGCACTATGTTGAAGAGGAGTGGTGATAGGGGGCAGCCTTGCTGGGTTCCCGCCTTTAAGGGAAATGGTTCCAATTTTTCTCCATTTAGGATGGTGCTGGCAGTGGCTTTGATCATGTTGAGCAATGATCCTTTCAGACCTATTCTCTCTAGGACTTTAAACATGAAGGGATGCTGGGTCTTGTCAAAGGCTTTTTCTGCATCAATTGAGATGATCATGTGGTTTTTGTCTTTCAGTCCATTTATGTGTTTTATGATATTTATTGATTTACATATGTTGAAACATCCCTGCATCTCTGGTATGAATCTGACTTGATCATGGTGGATGATCTTTTTGATGTGGGTCTGTATGCAATTTGCAAGTATTTTGTTGAGAATTTTTCATCTATTTTTATTAGTGAGATGGGTCTATAGCTTTCTTTTTTGCTTGCATCTTTGCCTGGCTTTGGTATTAGTGTGATGATGGCTTCATAGAAGGAGTTTGGGAGAATTCCCTGTTTGTATCCTTCTAAACAGTTTGAGTAGCAATGGTTGTAAGACCTCTTCAAATGTTTTATAGAATTCTGTTGTGAAACCATCTGGAGCAGAGCTTTTTTTAGTTGGGAGATGTTCTAGTTTGTCTTCCGTTGCTGTGACAAAACACTCTGACCAACAACAACTTGGGGAGGAAAGGGTTTATTCAGCTTACATCTTCTGGGTCACAGTTCGTCACTTAGGGAGCCCAAGAAAGGAACTCAGGGCAGGAACCTGGAGGCAGGAGCTGAAGCACAGGCCATGGAGCAATGATGTTCACTGGCTTGCTCCCCTGGCTCATGCCCAGCCCGCCTTCTTATAAGGTACACAACAACCTGCCCAGGGTCGCACTACCCATCGTGGGCTGGGCCCTCCCACATTGCTCGGCAATCAAGACAATACTCTACAGATGTGACCATAGGCAAATCCAATGGAGCCAATTCCCCATTTGAGGCTCCCTCAACCCAGGTGTGTCAAGTTGATACTAAAGCTATCCAGCAAAGGAGATTTTTAATTACATCTTTAATTTCCTCTGTCAATCTCTTCTTAGTTATGTTTTGTTGGTTCCCAGGATTTCAGATATTCATCCATTTCTCTTAGGTTTTCAAATTTAGTGGAGTATAGATTTTTGAAGTATTCCCATATGATTGTCTGGACTTTTTCTTTGTTGTGATGTTTCCACTTTCATCACTAATACTATTGATTTGGAGTTGCTCTCTCTCTCTCTCTCTCTCTCTCTCTCTCTTTTGATTAACTTGGCTAGAGGTCTGTCTATTTTGTTTATTTTTTTCAAAGAACCAGCTTTTGGATTCATTGATTTTATGTATAGTTTTCTTTGTTTCTGTTTCATTGATTTCTGCTCTGATTTTTGTTATTTCTTCCTGTCTGTTGGGTTTAGGGTTCATTTGTTGTTGTCTCTCAAGTGTTTTTAGCTGCAGTGTCAGGTTGTTTATTTGTTCCCTTTCTGTTTTTTTGATGTGGGTACTTAGGGCTATAAATTTCCCTCTCAAGACTGCCTTTAAAGTATCCCACAGGCTTTGTTGTGTTGTATTGTCTTTTTCCTTCAGTTCCATGAATACTTTTATTTCTCTCTTTATTTCTTCCCTGACCCATTCATTGTTCAGAATTGTGTTGTTTAGTGTCCATGTGTTCTTGTAGCTAGTTGGACTTATTCTGGGGTTCATATTGAGCTTTATTGCACTGTGGTCTGATAGAATGCATGGAATAATTTCTATCCATTTGTATGTATTGAGGTTCCTTTTGTGCCCCAGTATGTGATTGATTTTGGAGAATGTTCCATGAGGTGCTGAGTAGAAAGTATATTTTCTGGTATTTTGCATGGAATATTCACTAAAATTAAACAAAATCTGAGCATGGTCAAAAAAATCTCTAAGCTTGAAAAAGCCGTGTGTCAGAGCATGTGAACCTGAACTAATCATGATAGATGCCCTCCCTAATACAGGTTACCACAAAGTATAACATTAAATAATCAAAGCAGTGAAGGTAAAGGTCATAAGAGAATGTTAAACAAATGAAATTTCAGTGTGTGTGTGTGTGTGTGTGTGTACACAAGGGGAGGGGTTTGCTAGAATAAAATATTGTTAAATGTGCTTGGTTCAATACTAGGCATTAAAAATTCTTTATTGTCTGTTTTCACAATGAATAGTATTTCCATTTGACATTTAATAAATTAGAGTATAAGAGGTTTAAATATTAGCCAGCTAATATCTAGTTTATGCTTCAAACTCAGGTTTATTTTCTGTGTTGTTTCAACTTGTTGACCTTCATTTGCCTAATCTCATCATTTATACCCTCAGTATAAATGAGCTTTTCAAGTCAATATTTAATATTTCTCCTAAACATTATTATAAAGCCTTGTGTGTATTTATGTCTGCTTCAAACTTATCTAAGTCTTCTGAACTGCTTGGAGGCAAAGAATAATTATTCAATGATACCTGAAAATTAACAATTCTCTAAAGGCAGGTAATTTAAATCAATTAAATGGGGGTTTGTTTTAGCCAAAAAATTCTAAAGATGTAGGAAGACTGTTAAAAATGTGTGCAAATGTGAACATTCTTGCAATATACTGCATTTTTTGCCCTAGTCTGTAAGGAAAAGAATTATATACCTGTGAGTTTATGTGTACATGCATGTATGAGTGGAAAAATTATTTTAAAGCTAATGAGTAGCTAGCAATGACCAGTTGAGAGATCCCTGACTCAGATCTACTCCCTGACTGTGTGTTCTATGCATTTTGCCTACTTATATGATCAGCAAATTTGTGATTAACTATATGATTAATTAAATTATGTAATAATACCAGGGCAAATTATCTTTGGACAAAAGCTTTCATCCAGGCCCTGGAGAGATGGCTCTGTGGTCAAGATCACTGACTGCTCTTGCAGAAGACCCAGGTTGGATCCCAGCACCCACATGGTAGCTAATAACCATCAATAATGCCAATTGCAGGGAATCTGACACTCTTTTCTGACTTCCACAGGCAATGTTTAACATGGGTGCATGTGGTGGTTTGAATGAGAGTGTTCCCCCCATAGGCTTTAAGTATTTAGACATTTTGTCTCCAGTTGGTGGCACTGTTCTTGGAGGTCTTAGAAGGTGTGGCCGTGCTGGAGGAAGTATGTCATTGGGGGTGGGCTTAGTGAGATTAACAAACCTCGTGGTCTCCAGTCTCTCTCTCTCTCTGCTTCCTGTGCTCATTGGGAGATTTGACCTTCGGGTTCCTGCTCCAGCCCTGGCCACCATGCTTCCTGCCACAATGGACTCTGATTCCCTGGAACAGTCAATCGTAAGCTCAAATAAACTCTTCCTTTTATAAGTTCCCTTGCTCATGGTGGTTTTATCACAGCAACAGAAAAGTGACTAATATAGTGAACTTACACACATTCAGGAAATATACCCATACACCAAAAATAAAACTAATAAAATATTAAAATAAAACAACTTCCATTCATTGCTACCATTGTTCATGTAACATTTTATTGTTGAGATAACAGCACACTTTCTTTTTTTGAAATTTTATTTATTTTTGTATGTGTATGAGTGTACTGTTTGCATGTAGGTTTGTGCACCCATGTCGTGCAGTGCTGTGGAGGTCAGCAGAGGGTGTCGGATTCCCTGGAACTGGAGTTAAAGATGGTTTTCAGCCGCCATGTGTGTGCTGGGAATTGAATCCGGGTTCTCTGCAAGAGCGGTCGGCGGCACTCTTAACCACTAGGCCATCTCTCCAGTCCCACACTTTCTTTCTTACAGAATCAGATGGATATAAATGTAGTGGTCTTCATGCATCTTTGAACTTGAAAGTTGGTGTCTTAATAATTAAAACATTCTGGTTGAGAAGATTAACAAATGTTGAACTCCTTTAAAATCAAATCAGATATATCAGTTATAGCATGTTTAAAATCCAATATAACATGACAGTTTAACTTTTTGATTAAGTAGAGATTATCTGTTTTGGAACCAGTAGAATTTTCCATTTGCTTACAATCTATGACAACCTGTGCAATGAACTGAAGATTTTCCATTTTGGCCAGGATATAATGAATTAATTTGAAGAGAGACTTTAAGAAACAAGGCCTTTTTGTTAATAATATATCTCTTAATTTCTTATACATCATTGAATGCCATTTTTCACAGAAGTATCAGGGGTAGCTAGCTTCTTTCAAAAGACTGAATGAAAGGGGAAAAGCCATATTCACAGCACTCCTGGACTGTGCCTTCATCAGTCAATAGCTATAGTAAATGGAGACACTGAAATTTGCTCCTTTAATCTTGTTTTCTTCTTGCGCTTAAAATGCTTTCTATTTTTTTCCTTTCATCCAGTCCTAGAATGCATTTTTCTACTACTAAATGTCTACAATTTTTGAATTATTTTTACTTCACTACAAACAAATCTACAATGAACAGAACTTAAAATTGAAAAAAGGATCTTTAAGGACAAGCTATTTGTATGATAAATTTTGCTTACTTCCTCCAGTAACTCAAATGTTCATTGTAAACTTCTGAATGATTGTACTGTATATGGGAGGCCCTGGGTTGCATAGTACAGACAGATATATCACCTCAAGTACACTACAGTAATTAAAGTGGCTGAAAAAGAAAGATCCAAATGGAGACACCTATGTTAATAATAACTTTTCTGGGCTAGGGATATGACTTAGTTTATTAAGTGCTTGTTTGGCATGTAAGCATGAGGACCTGAGTTCCGATCCTCAGCATCCATGTAAAAGGCTCAACATGGTGTATATGCAGAAGTATACTATAGATACAGCAATAAACAGAATAACCATACTCCCTGGTTTGCTTATATTTTTTTTTCTGAACTCTAAATTATGAGATTAGATATAGACATTATGAATGAATGAAAAAGGCTAAAGTTAAAAAGTTAAGAGTAAGAAAGTCATGGTTTTTATCACTTGTTTTACAGCTAGAATTCTGATTGTTATATGAAAGAATAAATAGAAACATTTAAATGAGAAACTAATAACATCATGTGCTAAATACAATTTAATTGAGATTATTTATTTTTCTAATTTCTATAGTTATAATTTTTCTGAAGAATATTACCATTTGAGGCCACATAAATACTTTTACTGGCCATAATATTTATTATTATTATTATTATTATTTGGTTATTTGTGACAGAGTCTCCCTCTAGCTGCAGCTGGCCTAGGACTCTATATGTAGACAAGGCTGGACTCAATCTCATAGAGATCCACCTGCCTTTACCTCCATGGTAGTAACATTAAAGATATGTGCTGCTGTGCCTTGCAGAAACCATTATTTTAAAGACATCAGAAACATACTTACATTGCCTAAATATGAGCTTTGTGAGGAAAGGAACCAGTTACATATCTTATTTATAGAACAAAACCTTTTCAGCCTTTTCCCCCCCAAAAATCTTGTATAAGTATGATATGAATCTTACTTTTGTATTTCAGTTTAAGAAGTTCATAATTAGATGGTCAGTTTTCAAAATATTGCAAGCCAGGAATAGTTATGACAATAAGAAAATAAAATTAAGGCTTCCTGGCTGCTGAGCTAATGCTTTTTAAAGAACCGTATCCTGGGACTATATTCTTTTTGTTTAGTCTCTGTTGCCATTGTTACAAATTCTATTTCTTGCTTGTAAATTATATTTTCTAAATTTGCATGTTTTAAACACTCTGTAACACGAATGGTTGGTTTTCTGGCATCCCAAATCCTGCATGAGCAGTTAGTTGCTTCATTTCAGCTTCAAATAGTGTATGCAAAGTTACAAATCTTGAAAAGCCTCTGTGTTTTGAAGCTTATTAAGCAGGTCTAACTTAGAAAACTCATAGTTTCTAGCACTTGGGAGGCAGAGGCAGGTGGATCTTTGTGAGTTCATGGCCAGCCTGGTCTACAGAATGAGTTTCAGGCCAGCTGGGGCTACAGGGAGACCCTGTCTCAAAAAGACCAAAAAAAAAAAAAAAAAAAAAAACAACAAAAAAAGAAAACTCATAGTTTCTTAGAGTACCTGATAAAGTTTTCCTTATTTATTCAGAGTTACTCTACAGATTTTTATGGAAAAGACCATTTTGAGGAAAAGACTACCCCTGAGTACTAGCCTAATGAAAAATTGCAAACATTCCAAGGAGAATAAGTAAATAATTGTCAACTGCTAGAACTCTTCCTAACACTGTACTATTATTGTATCTCAAGACTTGAAAAAGAAATGTTTTGTTTATATGCATTTTAAGTTCATGTATTTTTCTGAAATGTACTAAAATGTTTCTGAATAAAGTTACTTTAACCTAAATTAAACTACAACTGGAAAGACCTTTCCTAGTTCAGTGCAAATCAAATTATTAATGTGGTAATTAAAGAAAATATATACCAGAAAAATTAAAAGCTTGCACTCTTGTTTTAAATATTTTTTTTTATTTTTTTTTTATTATTTATTTTTGTATGTGTATGAATGTATTGTCTGCATGCAGGTCTGTGCACCCCGTGTCGTGCAATGCTGCGGAGTTCAGAAGAGGGTCTCGGATTCCCCTGGAACTGGAGTTACAGACGGTTCTTAGCCGCCATTGGGTGCTGGGGATCGAACCCGGATCCTCTGCAAGAGCGTCGGTGCTCTTAACCACTAGGCTATCTCTCCAGCCCCCGTTTTAAATATTTTTATCTTTGCCTGTGAAATAATGCCAGTTATAAAACACACCAAACGCTAGTTAGAATATAGTTGAAAACCTTCCATAATAAATAAGAGAGACTATAAGAGTTGTCATTTATTTCAGAGACTGAATGAGAAAACATAAAGTCAAATCAAATGTTTTGTTTTCATGTCTGTTTTATGACCCACTTGTTCTCATTATTTCACCCATCTCCTAAGTTCTTCTTTCTTTCTACAAGCTATTATTTACATAGGAACAAAGGGTATCCAGATGAGCTTAAGGATGGAGCTCCCTATTGCAATAATCCTTCAGTGTAGTTTTTAGTCATTTTGAATAAATCCAGAGTCTTTACAAATGTGCTATAAAGGGGCTGGAGAGATGGCCTAGCGGTTAAGAGCGCCGACCGCTCTTCAGAGGACCCGGGTTCGATCCCAGCACCCACATGGCGGCCGAGACCGTCTGAAACTCCAATTCCAGGAGAACTCCAGCTCCAGGGGAATCCGAGACCCTCTTCTGACCTCCGCGGCATTGCACGAAACGGGTGCACAGACCTGCATGCAGACGTACATTGATACACATACAGAAAAAAAAAAAAAAAAAAAAAATTGCTATAAAGTCATAAATGATTTATTTCCTTCTCTGTTTTGCTTGTTCTCTATACTCACATGTCTTTTTTCTTAATTTGTGCTTCTGCTTTTTAAATAAATCAAACTTTTGTTTGTCCTGCTGAATGGTGTATTGTGATCCTAATTAATTGAAATTTCTACTATGTGGACAATAGTTAGCCATAATAATTTAAATCATATTGTTCTACTGTAGAATCTATTCAATTTATTTTCTTTTAAGAACTTATAGGTTTCTTTTAAATCTGGCTTTCAGTACTATAAATAAACATCATTAAATCTGAGGCACAATCAGGGATCTAGGAGTGTACTTCAGTGGTAGAGAAGTAGTTGACTAGAGCGCAGGCCCTAAATTCATGTAAATGCGATATATATATATATATATAATATATATAATATATAATTTTATCATTACATACAACCAAATATCAAATCTAGCACATAGTAGAAACTATTGTGCTGAATACTATTGTGCCTTCCCTTGACTCTTATACTTGCTGTTCAATAATGGGAACTTCATATAGAACTTCTTTTTCACAATTTAAATTTATTAGATTATTAGTGTAACAAATCTGGGAATCACATGCAACATCTTTTTAATTAATCAAATAGAAAATTATCTTAACATCTTGCTTAAAATGCTTTAAATATGGCTGGATGAGACCCATGTAATTATAGCACTCAATATTCTTGGTAGTATAAAATTATAACAGCTGATAATAACAAATCATTAAGTATACAGTAAGAAATGTCTTGTTCTTTTAGGCATTAAACTTTTTAATTTAACTGCATTTATTATTATTTTTTGAAACCGGGTCTCCTTGTAAGCCAGTATGGAACTTGTTATGCAGACTAAGCTGGACTTGATCTCACAAAGATCCTCTGTCTCCCTAGTGCTGGGATTAAAACCTAAAGGTTGTGAGCCACCATTCCTGGCTGAAACACATTTCTTAAGACTTAGGTTTGTCATTGAATTCTTGGTGTCTGTGACTTAGTGTGTGCATGAATTAAATGTCTAAGGATTCAATACAGTATTATAAAAGGGACAAAACCTGATTATGTAAAAAATAAAGGGAAAAGATTTGTTGAAAAAAGGCATATCCTGGGGCTGGAGAGATGGCCTAGCGGTTAAGAGCGCCGATCGCTCTTACAGAGGACCCGGGTTCGATCCCCAGCACCCACATGGCGGCTGAGAACCGTCTGAAACTCCAATTCCAGGAGAACTCCAGTTCCAGGGGAATCCGAGACCCGCTTCTGACCTCCGCGGCATTGCACGACACGAGTGCACAAACCTGCATGCAGACAGTACATTCATACACATACAGAAATAAATAAAATTAATAAAAAAAAATTAAAAAAAAAAAAGAAAAAAGGCATATCCTGCATGAAATGCAGTAAAACACTTACATTACCTGTCAGCATATTCCTCCACCATTTATTTAGTACCTTAGCAGCACACCTAATGTGTTGTTTTCTTCACTGCTGAATACTTCTTAATTACTTTGTTTAATGAGAAACACTATTGTACATAAAACAAAAGTGTTGTGGGGAGACAGAGCTATGGAACCAAAGCACAGCATTAACTCTTTATTTCATGAACTTTTAAGTTTAAGTGTGTTGCCATAGGGGATCTGAAAAACAAGTTATGGTGCTTTTGAAATTCAGCCCTGGTTGTTTACAAGCCCTTTATATACAAATTCAGGGCCAAATTAGCAATGGTGCAATGTCTCTCTGTGCACTCATTTGTACTAAGCAATTCACAAAAGAGTTATCTTGGGTAGAGAGTGCTATTGGCTAAGGGTTCTGCTGTGTGGGTTGGGAAAACTAGGAAAACCAAGTTTCTGCATTCATTTTTGATTAGGTACACTTAGGAGTTCAGAGACCTGGAATGACTATGCTTAAATGGACTTTCTGCTGCAGTAGAAAGAAGCAGTGCTTTTACTGCAGAGTATAACCCCTGGGGTAAAAAACGCCATGAAGTCTGCTTCCTATCTGGCATCCATTTGTATTTACAAACCCTATTGTTTGTTTACATAGAGAAGCTCAGGGAAACTCCATGTCACAATTCCAGGGTTTGAAACCATGGTGTTTTAAATATCAGTACCAAGAACTCACAAAAAGTCATTTTATCAGGAGACTCTCCTTGAAGCAAAGTCTAATTTCACTTTATTGTGCAGAATAGAAAATGGGATGTTTTTATAGTGGTATCTCTGAGGATTCAGTCTCTGAATTCTGAATCATGTGTTCTTTTTAATCTCACCGGCACAATCAGGATTATCTAGACACAGACTACAGTTTTAAGAACATACTTCTCTCCTTCTTTGATGCCCTTTGCTTCAAATACAACCACATTTTAAAAATCACAAAATCTTTTTATACTCTGAGATAAATAATGTATTTCTGGGCTGGCCCCACGCTCCCTGAAATGGAGGCCACAGAGTCACCAACTTCCCAAGGCTGGCCTTAATCCCTAAAACATTGCAAATGACTTCCAAAGTCGGCTCTTAATCAGAGCTTTCTTTAAGATCTTTTGTAAATGTGAAGCTTGGACTATTTTTTTTAAATAAATAATTTTTTTTATTGATGCTTTGTGTATTTCATACAACATTTTCCAATTCAGTTCAGGCATATATCCCCTTCCCTTCCCCCCACCCCACCCCTACCCATCCCAGATCATGCATTCTGCCGTAAGTTTTCTGCATCTTTCTCTGCTTTTTTGTTTTGTTTTCATTTTTTTTAACAATAAGTGATAATTTGTGAGTACAAGCATCCTTCATGTAAAACCAATTTGCAAGCAGTTGTGCCCAAACCCACACAGCTCATGGGTCCTACCATCCAGCAGGGGGGGCTTGTATGTTCAATCAAGTTGATCAAATGAGTGTCCAGTCTATATTGTTGTAGTTTCACCTAAACCAACTATGTGTGCTTCCATGTCAGAAGAATGAAACAGAGAAAAACAAATTAGGTAGCCCTTAACCAACATCCGAAATCTTCTTGGAGCTTTATAAATATCAGCAAAGAAGACCCCGGATATGAAGCATCCGGGTAGCCTTGTTCCTTGCCACCATTCATCCTGCAGCACAGCTCAGGGCTTCAAGACTACAGGAACAGCTGAGTGGGGAAGTGAACAAAGGTCAGGCTGCAAGTAGAATCCTAGAAAGGCACGTTTATCTGCATAATCAGACAATAAAAACAAGGTGAGCAGATGAGCAGAAATCTCTAAACTCCCCTTTGCTGTAAAGAGATGCATCTTTAAAAATAGAGCAGGCAGCTTCTTTAAAAATGATAAAACTGGAATAAACTGTAGCAAGCTTTGCATGTTATTAGTCTTTACATAAGTAATGATAACTCAGTGTGCCTATATGTGTTTATCTGGAGTCAGGTGATGTGTTTCCTCTAGGGTCTTGTCTCTCAAGCACACCCAGCAGAGCAGCAATACAGGAATCTCATGAAACCTGATATGTTGGGTCCTTCCTCAACCTGGAATCATAATCTGAGTTTGAGGTCCCCAGTGGCTCATTTGCATGTAAGCCTTGGAGGAACACTAGTCCAGGAAATTCTCTATTGCCCCCTGAAAAGTGAAAGTGTAAGTCTAGGTCTTCTATTAAAAAAAATAAAAAAAACTTTTGATGCCATGAGCTAAAATCTGTCTTCCTCCAATTCCAGCTGTTTATCTCATTTATTTTGTCACAGTGGAAAGCTGACCAATACATTCCCTCTTCCTGTTATTACCAGTGTTCTCTTAATGCCGTGACACTTCTTTCTTCTTCTTGCTGTATTTAAAGGACATACATTATAACATCTCTGGTTTAATTGTAAAAGCTCCCACCAAAATAAAATGTCGAGAGATCTTGCACAACACAGGGACTATTAAAACCCTTCAGCTGACATTATCCTTATCTGTGAAATATTGGAAAGTCCCTCTGTGATGAAAAGAAAATGAAAAAATTGCCGCCCTGCACTAGCTCTACTCAACATAGTACCAAGATTAATATAGGACTTAAACAAGAAAAGAAATAAAACCACCCAGATTTGAAAGAAAGAATTTACAGTATATCTGTCCACAGATATGTTCCTATTTGTAGAGGACTTAAGGATCTTTCTCAATACTACTGGAGTCAATGAATAAGTTCAAAACGATTGTAGGAAAGATCACTAAGTAAAATCAATTGTATATCTCTAGATAATTAATAAGCATCCTGAATATAAAATGAAGAAAAGAATTCCTGTTATAATAGCTTCAAAAATCAAATACTTGGAAATAGTTGAACAAAACACATACAAGATTTATATGCTAAAAACTACCAATCATTAGTAAGAAATGTTAGGTTTGAGTGGAAGCTCACCTTGTGTATGGATTAAAAATTTTAATGTGTTGGTCTGTAAATATTACCCAAATCAATCTGAATATTTGACATGACCTCAGCTGATTTACATAATGAAACTGACATACCTATGTTAAAACCTATGAGCATTTAAGAAACTCAGAAACAGCCTTGAAAATCATTAGATATTTGGGAAAATATTAAGATGCCATGCGGAGCAGTTGACAAAAGGGGCAACAGAATTCAGTGATGTGAATGGAAGGGGAATAATAGAGAAGACTGATTTAACGGAGCAAATGGGCTGAATAGGGAGTGAAAGGAGGAATAACTAATACTAGAGGCCTTAGGAAAGTGTCATGTGGAAATCTACTATGAAAGCTTCTCTTAGTATGTAGAAATATAATATAAAATAATTTAAATACCATTACCCTTTAACAGGGGTAAAGGTTACCCTAATAAACTAGCCAATGAGAAGCCTAATACCAGGAATGCACTCCATCTTTTGGCATTGTTGATTAGGGAAATCCCATTGATCCTCAAACAATACTGGCTATTGGCTTGCACTTGGTTAACCACCCAAATATGACCTTAAGACCTGTTACTGAAAGCAATACATATGAGAGTTAGGAAAAAAAAAAAAGGAGAGAACAAACTGGTACTGCTCTTGAAGCTGCATCACAGCTGGCTAGCTTTCACAGTATTAGAAGGCGCTATGGATGTGACTGGCCAAAGAAGATAGTAATAAATTTTACACAGCTGTGAACCTTGCAAGTTATAATAACAAGTGGCCTTGCTTTTGCTCAATGTTACAATAATGACATGAATATTATGGGGGTAACCAACCACCTTCTAATTGGATTTAAGGCCCAATTTACAACAGGAAGTCTATATCAGACACTGTTACCACGGCAAGAACCTGTCCCTAGACAAATCATAGGTCCATGGGGGAGAACCTACTACTGTCATTCTGTTAAATAGACATAGCATTAGACTGTCTCCATATGATTTCTTGTTTTATCCCTAGATTAGTACATCTCTCAGTTCTCATCAGAGAAGATTCTGCTTGCAGCAGATGACAATTAACACAGAGACCCACAATAAGTCAATGGTCAGAAAATAAGAGTCTATGGGCCCTAAATGGGACACCTGTACTGCATTTCCTCTTATGGAGGCTTAAGGATTATTGTGGAAGAGGGGGAAGATTTGTAAATGCCAGAGGCAGTAGATGATTACAAGGAAACTATGTTGATTGGACAACACAGGATGGTTGCACATATCCCAGAGTGCTTAGGAGGGGATGCACATGACTTAGTACACCTAAGCCAGACAGGGGCCCAGCGTGGGGGCAGGTGGGAAAGAAGCACCATCCCTAGTTGAGAATCTATTGGCAGCTAATAGATACTGGGAGAAGGAGAGCTGGTTTTCCTTACTGATATGATTCCTTGTAGGTTGATCATAGTCCAGGACATAGACCTACATGTAGGAGAACTTGGGAGAAACAGATTGGGATCTATAGGCCTTTTAAAAACAAAAATTAAAGGATTAAAGAAAGAATGATTAATAAAATGGGAAAAGGGCAGATAATAATGAAGGATATGGAGTTGGGGTGGGAGTTAGTGGAAATGAGCTGGAGGTAGGAAGGTGGTTTGGGTTGAATGTGATGAAAATACACTGTGTGAAATTCTGGAACCAAAAAATTAAAATTGAGTTGTGAAAAAAAACTTGAAATTAAAGAAACTAACTTTAAAAACACACTTCTCAATTGTAATATTTACTTAGAATCTGTATTATCTAAGGCAGTATGCCACTGGTTTATATATGGATATTTCAAACGATTAGAGTGAATTGTGTGTTCAGAAATAAGCTGCTACATTTGTACTCAATGCATTTAATGATGGTATGAAGACACTTCATTTGGGAAAGAACAGTCTTTATGATATGTAGCAGAAGATTGGATCCACATGCAAAAGAGGAATGAAGGACACCTGAGTGGGTACTACATGAAAATGTAATTCAATGTGAGTAAAGTCTTAACAAATGAGAATATGTAGACCTGACTCTTTTTGACCTTAGATTAAGCAATAGTTAATTTTAACAGCTAGAAATGAAGAAGCAATAGAAATCAAAATCAGAGTTTGACAGATTTTGTGCTTCAAAACATAATTTCAAGGAAATTATCAGATGAAAGCTCATAATACATGACAAAGAATTTGAAAATCTTATATCTGATAAGGAATTTTCTTAATCATTTAGGAATTTAACACATATACACCAATAACTCAAAGCAAAATGGATAAGTATTTGAATATGCATTTTCCAAGGAAGACAGAATGGCTAATAAAATATCATGTGAAAAGTCAATATCAGCAAATAAAATGAAAACTCATGAGATTCTATCTCATATCTACTTGAATGACTAGAGTTGAGAAGTAAATACTGGTAAGGATTTGTACAATCGAGGCTACCACTCATTGCTAATAGGAATGTGAACTATTGCAGCCAGTTTGCAAAGCAGTACTATGCTCACTGGAAAACTAACATAGAATTATGACATAGCCCATCATTTCCACCCTTAAGTGTATATATGGAAAAGAATTAACATAGTAAATGAGTGCTAATAGAATATATTATCAAAATATGCTAAAGATATACAAAGTACACAAAAGGATATTATAAAACAAAAGACCAAACATGGTGTTACTATGCTTTACAGTATGGATAAAACTTGAAAATGCCTTGATGAAAGATGGTAAATATAAAAGGATATATATTTAAATTTACACTAAATTCTTAGAATAGAGAAATTAATAAATACAGAAAATAGTGTTTCCTAGGAGCTTTGGGGAGAAGGCTTAATGGAGAATCGTTGCTAGAGATTATGTATTTTCATTTCAGGAAGATGAAAATAATATGGATCTAAATAGGGATCATGGTAATTCACCCTTTGCCAAATTAAGTGGGGGGGAGAATAGCTCTGTCTAAGAAATATAACTCCTGAATTGAACTAGTTTGTTGATATTTCTTGATATTTTTCAATAATAATTAAAATATGTAGAGCAATAAAATGTTTACATTAGGGGAGAAAGCACCACAATTTTATAGGGCAGACATAATTTGTAGTTATGTAAAAGTTATAATAGAATGATGAAAAGGCCATAGTTATGAATGTTTTTCTTTTTATAGTTCCTAGGTAAAAGATGATACACCATTTAAAAGATGTTTTTCTTGTTGCATTTTGTACTTAACATAGCACTGAAAAATATTGTGTGCTTTCTACAACAATTAAAGCATAATTGTGTAAATAAAAATAAATCAAACTACTGCATTTTCAAGACAGTGGAATGCAAAAAGCACCTGTTTCCATTTCAACTGCCAGGGAGAACACTAAGTCTAAATTAGATTTTCTAAAAGAAAAAAAAAAGTACCTTAGTTTAAAATCACCAAGGCAAAAGGACTGCAGAAATAGGGCTACCTTCTTCAGGGTCTATTAAATAGTAATCACAGTGATCACATTGTGTAATTCATTCTTGTGTCAAGTCCTGCACTGCCCATTTTAAATTACATTGACCTGCTACATGTTCCTATGCAGTATGGTCTAAAAATTATTTCCCATTTAATAACTAAAAGAAACTGAAGTCTAATAAGATCGAGGACACATAAACAGCAACTACTGTGATGAGGCACTGAATCCAGACCTATTTAATTACAAAGCACGAATATTAGACAAACTTCTCACTATTTAGTTAAAGATTAATAAGAACCAATATAGACCAAAGGGCGTGATTTGGACTGTGTTTTGATTAGAAAGAGCTGAATTTTCTATGATAAGTTCACTGCAATAATTAAAATCACTATGCTGAGCATCATACGTCATTTTATGACCATGAATATAGAAAACATTGGTGTTCAGATTTGTGGTGAGTCTAGAAAAGACCAGTATATAAGCCTGTTTCTACCAAGAGTGGTGGGGACCTCTCATTATTTACAGATCATCACATTGCTTCTCACTACATTGCAAAACAGATAATGCCTATGAAGCACATGTCTTGAACTCAGCCCCAGACTTCAGCTGTGAACACAGTATGAGTTTTGCCAGAATCCAAGACCTCATTTATCTGTAGTCAGAAAAGAAAGCCTTAGTCTTGGGTGCTATTTAATCAGGGGCTGCTGCAGCACAGGTGGAGCCAATTTAGGAGATTTAGGAACTTGTTACCTTATAAAAGACCATTTTAGGCTAGTTTCCAAGTTCATGAGAGACAAAAGATTCTTTCACAATTTTTAGTAAATTTGACATTCAGATAATTTATGAAATAGCATAAATGCTTTAATGTTATAAATGAAGTAAATCAGAAATTCTAAGTAAGTTCTAATAGGTCAGATGTTAATGAGTGAGATACAGTAGAGCATTGCACCACATGTAGTCTTATTTCTGCTGTAGTCTGGTACATGGGTACATGTGGAGACTATATTAGGTTTATTCCAGTAACATTTGCACTGTATTAAGGAATTTAAATCCAGTTTTACAATAATTGAATCCTTTACATGATTTTTGTTGCAATATTTCTCTTCTTTGTCCCAGGAGATGAGAACATTTCAATAGATTTCTAAAAGCAATATTTATTCTCTCAAACTCCTTCTGAATCTGATTCTTTATTCTTGTCTTTTCTACTTAAGTTCCAGAATTGTTTAAAATGTTTCCATAGAAACAACTGGAAGAAAAAGTGATGAGGGGTGTGTCATATTATCATCCACAGTGAATGTCTTTCTGAAGTTTGGACATTCATTCCTCAAGAGATTGGAGGAGGTGTTTTTGTCCAAGGATGAATTGATTTCGAAAAGTGATTCTCTTCACATTTCTCATTTTGGTTTTAGTTTATAAACTTATACCTGGTAATTATAATGAAAAAATATTTCAAAGCATACAAAACATTCCAGTTTTATTACTGTGTCAAAAAGTAGGTGCCCTTATCCATGTCCCCTGAACAGATGCCTTTCCTAGCTCAGGATCTTTGTAACTTCACTCCCAATGGTGAAGTTGGTCATGGACTACTGGATACCACTTATCTCTGTCTAGCTCTACTGCATAGATGATTGGTAGAGGCCAAAACAATTTGATTGACATGACAAAGAGCAAAACAAGAAAAATGCACCATAAAGCTCAGTGGTTCAGATGTTGGAAAATAAAAAGAAGGTAACACTAACCTTAACATCAGGAATTTTCTTACATTTAGATGATCACTGAGACCTAACATTTTTCATAATAACACATGAAGTACTCACAAATTCTCTAAAAGTAGTGAGTCTGATAAATACAGAGTGTGCTCAAATTCTCCTTCATTGCTATTTATGCCACTGTGTTACATGCACACTGAAAGGATTGAAGGGGAGGTGATCATTCTGCCAGGAGCCGGGGAGTTCTGCAGCCTGGTGCAGCACATCCTACATTTTTTTATCTTATCTTTGCTAGACAGTTTTATATTTGAGATTTCCCTCATCCACCTCTTTAAGCTGATCAAATTGCAAAAAAAAATCATTGAGTGGAATTCTATATTGGCCTTACATGTGAGTAGGTGGACCTATAAATTATCTAGACGAGAAGGGGTAGAATATTTAAAAAGACATTATAGCTCAGTTTGGAGGGGAGTTTTGATGCTTTTAATGCAGACTTGTAAAATGCAGAAAGGTAGTGTGGATTGGCCTGGGTGGTTTTGTGGGATGAAAGGCTTGTTGCAATGTGTGTGGTTCCTGATTTGTGTTGTGAGTTTACTGTGTTGTGTAGTGTATAACATAAACTTAGAGCTTTAGTTGTCATCTAAATTTTTGGTAGAAAAGGGGATCCTAAGCAAGTACCCTGAATCTTCATTTCCTACTCACATTAGCTCTGGTTAACTGTGGACAGTTTCTTCAACTATTATCTTTTTTTAAAATTTTATTTATTTCTGTGTATGAATGTACTGTCTGCATGCAAGTTTGTGCACCCGTGTCGTGCAACGCCGCGGAGGTCAGAAGAGGGTGTCGGATTCCCCTGGAACTGGTGTTCTCCTGGAATTGGAGTTTCAGATGGTTCTCGGCCACCATGTGGGTGCTGGGGATCGAACCCAGGTCCTCTGTAAGAGCGGTCGGCGCTCTTAACTGCCAGGCCATCTCTCCAGCCCTTCAACTATTATCTTACATGGTAATATTAGCAGTGCCTTGAAAACTACAGTATTGAGAACAAAAACCCTCTTAGTTTGTACCTGTGTATTTTGAATGCCTTCTTTTCTTTATTCCTACTGCTTGTGGAAGTCTGTTCAAATGTCTGCTCCTCTGAACATATTTTTCTATGCTGAACTGGTCACTGGTTCTTATGTGTCTGTTCCTTCATAGTCTTTTGAGTCTAGCATCAGGGATATTAGCTCATTCATAAGAGAAGCACTGCTGTAAAACAATTACCATAAAAATGAGGAAGCAAAGTGAGGTCCCAACAGAGAAGGGGTTTACAAAATTTTAAGTCTCACTTATGCATCAGATTCAGTCTTTAGAAGAGAACATAGACTTTCTTGCCTCCCCGCCATAGAACAAGGAGAAATATGATGATGATGATGAGGTCGCTCTCCAACTGTAAACTGGAGACAACTATTATAGAGGTAATCTCTTATAAAACCGGTAAAACTGCCTTCTTTAATTGACTAATAGACATAAGAACTGTGAAAGGGATTATTCTCTGTTCAGAACCAAATATAATACTAAAGTCCTTAAGATATGCAATTGAGCAAAATATATCAATACAGGAGCTCTGACAACAGCAATGGATTATTCTACCAGAGAGATGTTGGCCAGGGGATCCAAGGCCCCACAAAAGTATAAGGCTCTCTTGCCTCTAAACTGTGATACCTGCAAGAAGAGAGGCGATAAGGCCCTGCTGTCGAAGACCTGAACATTAACATGGGAAAGGTGTATTTGAGACCACCACATGCAAGTGTACAGATGGCCTCTGGAACACCAGAGAGTGTTACCAAAGGCCACTTAAACCAATAAAGCAAATACGGGTCTCCCTGAGTCAAGCAAGACACCACCGTCAGCACCAGCTACACCTCACCTGCCTTGAAAATACTGTGCAGCAGAGGCAGCCATATGCCTGTATATCCCAAATCGAATTGGTTTATTGGCCTCTCTCCTTGGAGGAATAACCCATGGCTCATCCACAAGCTACATCCTCTACAGTTAGGAGATGTTATAAGCCACAGTAAAGACCCTGTCATATTAACAGAAAAAAATGCTTAATTCTGGATTAAATACATCCAAACATATGTGTCTATACCAAAGTAACCTACCATAACTATTAGTGCTGTTTAAATACCTTATATATCTAATTGCTTGTGCTTCATTAGTAAGGATCTGATAAAAGGTTATTCTCTTTTGTCATGATCTTAATACGTGTTCTAGACTCCAAGAAGGAAGAAGTGAAGTTCACATCCAGAAATTGACCGAAAGATCCATCACTTCCAGTGTTCTATGCACAGCTTGTTAGGGCCACAAACGCAACGAGGCCTCGACCTCTGTTTTGCTTCTCAGCGGCGATCGCGGAGTCGACTGGTTGGGTCCTCTCGCCTCTCATTCTAAGACCTAGATACAGTAACTGCATGCAAGAAAGATAGAGTGTACCAGGGGAGCAATCTACAGTGTGCTGTTAGAGGTAATTGCTGAGCGAGCGACCTCTTCAGACCCCCGATTCGCAGAGCCCCCTCACATATCTACGCATGCTCCCCTCTCTTCCACGGATTGTTTCCCTAGGCTTAGAAAAAGGGCACGTGGTGGAGTGAAGTAAAGTCGAAAATGACAGTTCCGTCTCTGCTCTGAACTTGCGGTAACACAGCAATTTGAAGTCAGTGCTGGCTTACAGTCTGGTTCGGACTTTTGATCCTCTCGGCCTGCTTGACTGTTTGAACATACAACCCCTTACTCCCCTCTGGAAGGCGGGGCTGTGGGGGTTTTTGCACAACAGCCTGCAAATTTTTTTCATATGAAGGATGCTTGTTACTCATGGATTATCACCTTATAACTTAAAAAAGAAAAAAAAAAAAAACCTGAAAGATGCAAGACAGTTATGGCGGAATGCATGATCTGGGATGGGGTGGGGGTGGAGGGGAAGGGAAAGGGAAATATGCCTGAACTGAATTGGAACATGATGTATGAAATGCACAAAGTATCAATAAAAAATGTTAAAAAAAAAGGAAGAGAACATCTATTTCAAGAAAGTATATGCTGTGTCATTGTTAGCATCTAGCAGAAGGCTTTGAACAGGAAAGTAAAATAAAGTGCTTACTTATTGAATGTGTGTTGTCAAACACATATTTATTTGATTTATTATCAGATAAAAAGTAAATCTTAGAGAAAATTTCAGCCACAAAATCTTAGCTAAACTTGGCCAAGCTTAGAGGATTCTACTTAATGGGACACTACATATTTTTGCCAGCAAAACCCACAAAAGATAGATGACTCATTTCACTGATTCTATTACTCAGTTAACATTTATTGAGATAACACAATAATATTAAGAAACTTTCATAATTCTATATATTATTAGAATTTTTAGAAAACCAGATATACATTTTCTAGAATTAATGAAAAGGAAATTTGCAATCAGTTCTTACAATGCTCTAATAAGTGATGGCCCATGGTTCCTTCCTATAAACAATATAGTCACCTAGTAATTAGAAACATCATCGTTAGTCTCCCTTATTTTGAGAAATCAATTTATTTTTCTTCATATTCATCTTATGCTCTTTTGAATGAATGCTAAGTAGATTATCTGAAATTAAAAGCTAATAGGTTTTTAGATCCATTTGGGGAAAGTGACATTCTTAAATGTCTTAAATGCTGTCCCTTAAAGTAAAATTTCACTAGAATTCATCCCCAGTGACAAACATTTGAATATTTTACACATCTAGTAACTCTAAATTTGATGAGATTTTTGTCTAATTTTAGTGTTCTGAAATTTGATTTTCTATGAGTAGAACTAAATGATCAAGAAAAGACCTCACTAAAACCAAAAGACCTTTTTTGGGTCTACCTAGTGTACACTGGGGATGGAATAAGGACTGTCATTTAATGATTGAAGTCTGATATTGTCCCATAAATATTCAATGTGTAAATCTATAGAAACTTCTGTGTTCTGACCTGAAGTCATTATGCTGAGGATATCCAATAAGTTCTCTTACAAAGTCCTTTAAATGAAAACGTTTAATACACTAAAGATATGATAGTCTTAATAGTTTCAAGGAAAACATATTCTTTTATTATAAATTTTTAAACAATTTGGGAAAAGAAAGCAATTTCTGATAACCTAGGATAAGGACATCTAGAGAAAAGCTAGATATCATGTAGTTAATTGTGTAAGACCAAATGCTTTTACTCTATATTCAGAGACAAGATAAATATGCCTTCTCTCATTATTTCTAGTCACCATCTTTCTCAAAATTAATGAAATGAGAAAAGAAAATTTAAAGGCAACTAGAAAGATAATGAGTAAAATGGTTTTGGTTTTGAATCATGGATGTATGACTTTATATTTAGACACTAACAAAAAATACATAAAACTGCTACTGTGCCTGACTTATTTAACAAGATAGCCAAATGCAAAGTCAACAAACGAATAATTTTATTCTTCTATATTAATATAAACTCTATATTTCAATAATACAAATTTTTAAAATTTTTATTTATTTTCATATGTGTATGAATGTACTGTCTGCATGTAGGTTTGTGCACCCGTGTCGTGCAATGCCATGGAGGTCAGAAGAGGGTCTCGGATTCCCCTGGAACTGGAGTTAAAGACGGTTTTCAGCCGCCATGTGGGTGCTGGGGGTCGAACCCAGGTCCTTTGCAAGAGCAGTCGGCGCTCTTAACCACTAGGCCACCTCTTCAGCCTCTCCATAATACAAATTTTATTGAGCATAAATGTTAGCAGGGAACAATAGGAAATTTAGATATATTAAATTAAAAAGGCACCAGGATTTGAAATATATGTATTACTTTTACAAAATATGTGAGATATGTGTACAGAAACCCTCAAAACATTAATAGTGGAAGCAAAGGAGACTGGGTTATTGTAAGACTATACTGAGCTTTCAGTCATGAGCTAGAAGGCCCATGTTTTTGAAAAGTTAGTCCTTTATAATTTTGAGGATTCATTTCCATCCTAGTAAAAATTTCAAAAGAAATGTTTTGGATAAATAAGTAAATCTATTCTGAATAAATACTATAGAACAGCTAAAATGATTTTGAAGACCTATAAAAATGTTAGACGTAAGTTCTGGAAAAATTATAATATTTTGAACAAATAGTCTGTATAAATGGTTTCCACACTCTAAAAAAAATACTTAGTATATACCTCACATATGCAAAGATCAACTAAATATGGAACAGAGAAACAAATGTAAAATATAATACTATAAAAATTTCATATCAAAAATGCAATATAAACATAAAAAACCTTGAGTAGTGAAAGAATTCATAGATGTAACAGCAAGTGTGTTACAAATAGTAAGAACTGACAAGAAAGAGCCAGATATTTCAGTTGCTACAGCATCAGACTTTTAATCTGAGGGTCCAGGGTTCAAGTCCCTACTCTGGCATCTACTCCTTAACCAAAACAATTGAATAACAAAACATTTACCTTCTTTTAGGGGCTGGAGTCAGTCAAGAGCACTGACTACTCATGCAGAGGACACAGGTTTGATTTTCAGCACCTACGTGGCAGCTAATAACCATCCATAATTCCGGTCCTATGCTCTCTCCTAACCTCCATAAGCATTGCATGACAAGGATGCATTTACATGCAGGCAATACACTCATACACACAAACTAAAAAAGTATTTTGGGGGCTGGAGAGATGGCTCAGAGTTCAGGAGTACTGGCTGCTCTTCCAGAGGACTGGGGTTTGAATCTCAGCACCCACACGGCAACTCTTGTATCCATAACTCCAGTTCTAGAGAATCTAACTCCCTCTTCTGACATTTAGACTTTGCATGACACTCATGAATTACATATATACAGGCAATAGAGTCATACACATAAATTAAAATAATAAAATTAAAATTTCACATAAATTGCTGGTCATAATAATTAAAAACTGCAGTTGAGAAAATGAAAGTCAAAAACTGGTAGAAAATATCTGCAAACGAATAGTCAATAAAGGAACTTTATTCAGAATATAAAAATATCTCTCATTTACAGTAATAAAATACAATAACAGAAACTGCACTAAATTTGTGAACAAAAATGTCAATACCTGTTTGCTAAATCTACAAGCAATAGAAACAAAACAAAAGCAAACCCAAGAATTGGAAATACTAAAGGGAATCCAAGGAAGGAAGCAACTGAGAGTTTCATGAGGTTTGGGGGTGATGCAAACAACGAAGATTTTTGGCAAACAGTTTTCTAGTATCTTCATTTAAACAGGCGACTGTCAAATGATCCAGTAATCCCAAGGAAAATAGAATCAGGCAAACCATATTTCTTCTATATATGAAGCACAGAGTAAAAACACAAGGCCTACATTTTTTCTGCAGTGATTTATTTCCATTACTTAATGTAAATGGAACTACCTTGCAGGGTCCAAAAGAATGCCTCTACTGATATGTGAGATTTAATATTAAAAATTAAAATTATTTCATAGAAGACAGATCAAGTTATTTTCAGTGAGACTACTTAAGAGATCTTCAATGTTACAACTAATTTTTCTTCATTTTTAGAATTTCCTTTTTTTTTTTTTGCTCCAGACTGTTATTAACTACAATAGAAATATAAATAAATAAAGACGGAACCCACAGAGCTAGAAGTGGTAATGTTGTGGCCCACGGTTGATGTCAGCTCTCTGGGGATAGATTCCATGTTTCCAGTGCAGACTAAATGCTTTCATGAAGATTGATTTTAACATTGGCAAACAAATCTATTCCAAGCACATACCATCCTTTTAACTTAAAGACTCAAGTGTCTTTAAGTTGAGGTTCTTATACTGAAATCACAGTGGTGCTAATTCAGCATGCCTTATCTTCTACGACAGGTGGACTAAAGAAATGTGGCTTCAGGCCTTTTAAATGTCTTGAACTTTATAATTACTTATAGTCTTCCAATAGCCCTCCTCCTTTCTTTCCAAATCATATTTTGACTACCTTGTTCATGAAGTCTGTTATTGATAGAAAGCTTGCTCTCTCTCTCTCTCTCTCTCTCTCTCTCTCTCTCTCTCTCTCTCTCCTCCCTCTCTCTCTCTAAACCCCCAGTGATGTTCTATGGGAAATTCAATTGATTATTTTGAAGTTCAATATTTTTGCAATGTTGTGGCTTCCGATCTATGAAATGAGGAAAAAAATATGACTTGAACGTATAAGAATAACTAATTAGATGATGAAAGAATGTTGGATGGGCTAATGGGAATAATATGCACTCAAGAGAAGCATAAATATATAATATTATATACTAATCATATATACTTGCTATATCTGATTAAACAATAAAAATATACTTAAAAAAAAAAAAAAAAAAAAAAAAAAAAAAAAAAAAAAAAACAAGAAAGAGAGAAAGAAAAACATCAATATCACACTTATGTTGGACTACCTATTCTTTAAGACCAATATGTATTTTGAGACATTTAATATATTATACATATATATATATATATATATATATAGTCACTAGTTTGGGGGAGTGGTGAAGGGATAAGAAAACACTATAAAGCATGACTTATAAATGCCACCCTACTTACTGTGTTTTACGGCTAAAGATAGCATCTCTCCAAATTTATATGATGAAATTGTAGCTCCTCATGTATTGGTGCTGGGGAATGGACTATTGGGCAGTAAATTTGACCGTGAGTAAGGATCCTTCATAAATGAGACTAGTGACCATATCCAAGAGATGCCAGAGAGCTCAGTAGTGTTCATTCACACTGTAAAGATTCAAGAACAATCTGGCAGTCCAGAGTACCAGAACCCATGATGCTGGCATCCTGATCCTGGATTTCTGCCTCCAGAACTGTGAGAAATAAATATTTGCTGTTTAAGCTACTTGGTCTATGACTATTTGCTAGATCAGGCAAAAAACAACAGACTCTGGCTTTGTCCCATCTGCCTAGAAATTAAATCTAGTAGCTGTCTGCATGTTTTTTTTTCTGGTGAGGCTCTTAAAGTAAAGATTTCAGATTATGGAGATCTTCACACTATTGGTTGAAGCTGAGATAATTTTCTGTGGGTTTTTTTTTTTTTTTGGTTATAACATGATACACTAATTTTTTCAGACAAATCCTTTTTGCTCATGTGGATACTACTTATATTTTTCTTACTCAATCACCACATTGACCACAGAACTTCATAGTTTATGGGTATGCTTTTTTCTATATCAGTTTTACAATAAGTAGTAATAAATAAATGTATTTTTTGAATTGAATAAGTAGTTAAAATTAATTTTACCTGGTTATAACAATTATCAAATAGGATTGGATTTCATTTTATAAAATCATTTTCTGATACTAATTCTAATAAGACTTTTAATTATTCATAAAGTTTGTCTATATATGTCAGTCTCATGATCGACAGTTATACAAAGCTTAATACAAATTTTAACCTAAAATGAGTTTTGTTGATCTTTTGAATGTACTTATCACATCAAGAAAAGACTACACAAAATACCATTCTTCTTATACAGTGTAACAGTATTCAGATGGAAAAAAATAAAATTATGAAATTTTCAGATAAATGGATGGAGATGGAAACAAAGTGGTTTATATTATGATCCTCAAGTCTAATGAAGTCTATAATTCATGGAATCATAAAATTATGTAGTAGAATTCCCAAAGCTTTGCCTTGTGTCTCTCTCCTTTAACTTAATGTCCCTGTGTGTCAGAGTTGAGTGCCAAATCTGGCAATACTGGTGGAGGGTGGTATTGGTGGGAGTAGAGACAGTCATGGGGAATAAGCGACTGGAGTGGTCAGTGGAGCTTCTCAGTAGGATTTTGCTACATTAACAATGTGTATTCTCACATGTCCTCTTTCTATTATTGAGAAATAACTGGGATGAGGGGTAGATTTCAGACAAAATATTTTTTTCTAGGAAAGGAATCAGTGAAGACACATTTGATAACTATGAGGTCATGTTTACACTTCGAGTGGGTAATATGGTTGCATCTGTTCACCTGTTGCTTTTGTATGTATAAATGCATGTCTGATTATAAAAATCTTCCAATAAATTTATGGCTATAGTAAGGCCCATGGTGGGGAGAATGCTGACAATTTTGTTTTGATGAGTTTATTTATTATTATTTTCTATTTTTTAAATTGATGTTATGTGTATTTCAGACATCATTTTTCAATTCAGTTCAGGCATATTCCCCTTTCCCTTCTCCCCACCCCGCCCCACCCCAGATCATGTATTCTGCCCTAACTGTCCTGCATCTTTCTCTCAGTCTTCTTTTATGCTTAGGAATTCTCATTTTCCTCCATTAATTTTATATTACTCTAAAATATGGATACATACTCTACACCCATATACAGTAATTACAGAGTCTGAAAATAATTGGTGGGTTGATTCTAGAGCCCCTTGAGAGATTCATATTATAACAACATAGTTGCTTTCAGATAAACAGAAGTATAACAGTAATGCTGTTCAGCTTGCCTTTCACCAAATCTGGGGGATTTGGTGTTAGCATCCACTAATGAGGGAAACCATTCTCCATTTGTCTTTCTGGGACTGTGATACTTCACTGAGCATAATGGCTTCGAGCTCTATCCATTTACCTACAAAGTTCATAATGCCATTTTTCTTTACTGCTCCATTGTGTAGATGTACCACATTTTTGTCATCCACTCATCTGTTGAAGGGCATTTGGGTTGGTTACAGCTCTTAGCTATTGTGAAAAGAGCTGCAATAAACATGGATGTGCATGTATCTTTGTGTAGGATGAGTATTTGAGGTACATACTCAGGAGTGGTATGACTGGGTCAGGTGGTAGGCTCATTCTGAGTCTTTTAAGGGTTCTCCACACTGCTTTCCATAGTGGTTGTACAAGTCTACATTCCCACCAGCAGTGGATGAGTGTTCCCGTTTCCCCACAACCTCTCCAACACCTGTTGTCTTTTGATTTCTTGAACTTAGCTAGCTGTATAGGAGTGAGATGATATCTGAGAGTGGTTTTAATTTGCATTTCCTTAATTATTAATGATGTTGAACACTTTTTAAGATGTTTCTCAGCCATCTTTAATTCCTCACTGGTGAAGTCTCTGTTCAGCTTAAACCTGACTGTTAGGAAGGTAGCTTTCCTAACACAATGAATTGTTTGGCCTGGATTTGATAATAGAGTGAAGTGAAAGTCTATATTGGAAAAGATTCTGTGATATTTCTTTCTTTAATTTAAATATTATATTTTATTTTATAGTATATATATATAATATATATATATATATATATATTTATGACCTTCACTGGTTAGGAGAATTTTAGTTTAGCTCCTTAAATGCGCATTTTGAAGTTCAGTTCTGTTTGGTAACTCAATCAGGAGATTGTTCTATCCCAAATCAAGTACTTCATGAGAACAATGAAGAGATAAATTAGGATGTGATTGGTTCAGTTGCCTTTTATTTCAGCTCCATTGTCTGCCTGGGGGAGAATATTTAATTGCTAAGGGATTTTCTTTAATTTTGTTTTTGTTTTTTTTTGTTACTTTAATGTGTTCACAAATGATTTTAGAATTTAATTTTTGTATTTGTATTTATGCCATCAAACTGTTTTGCTGCCACTTTTCCATGAATATTTTTAAGAAAACTTCTTAGCTTTTTATACTTGATATTCCTCACTGATAGTTGACACCAGTTATTGTTCTGCTGTACCAGAAAACATGAGTATCAAGGATATTTATGAAGATTATTTTTGCCATCCATTACAGATTTTTCTTCCTTTGAAAATGATAAATGGTGGGGCTGTAGGTGTTTGGACAAACAGGCCTGCAGATAGGTTATTGCATGAAGGAATGCTTGTACTCATGGATTATCACTGATAGCTAAAAATGCGACAAAAAAAAAAAAAAACTTGAGAGAAAAGCTGCAGGGACAGTTTTTATACAGCAGAATGCCACTGACCTGGGATGGGTTGGGGCGTGGGGGGGAGGGAAAGGGAAATAAGCCTGACCTGAATTGGAAAAAATGTATGAAAAGCACAAAGCATCAATAAAAACTAATTTAAAAAAATAAATAAATAAAAAAAAAGAAAATGATAAATATCTCTACAAAATACTTTTTTTTTTTTTTGGTCTTTTCGAGACGGGTTCTCCCTGTAGCCCCAGCTGTCCTAGAACTTGCTCTATAGACCAGGCTGGCCTTGAACTCACAAAGATCTACCTGCCTCTGCCTCCCAAGTGCTAGGATTAAAGGTGTGCACCACCACGCCCAGCTACAAAAAAAATTTATAACAAAATGAAGGCTAGTAAAGACATTTCCAGTAGCAGCGGTGAGCTTCTTCATTCCTTCATATCTAAATGGACACGGTTTGTTAGGTAGAAGTGCACTAAAGTGTCCAGTCTCTACTAGCTATATGCTTGTTTCCCACCACATTAAATGCACAATTAGGAAGTATGTACACAAAACTCTGATCTGAACTCTGAAGCATGATGAAAAGAGAGGAATGCACTGTCTACCTTTCCCAAAACTACATCATTCACCACAACATGATGGATTCACAGAGCATTCCACACTATGTGTTTCTTTACATAAGAAAGGAAACTTGGTTCTGCTGTGGTAGGACCCCTTTTTGTTGAAGTTGTTGTATATAGCTGGGTTGTGTGCTTGGTGACTAAACATACCTGACAGAACTGTCACACAACTGCCTCATTCATGGTCTCCCACTGCATTTTCCACTGTGGCCTCAAACTATGTGAGGTGGCTATACTGAAAAGCAATTAGTAAATTAAAGTATTTTGAATTAAATTTTAACCAGTGCCTAGAATCTCATTAATTATTGTATGTAAAATCATATCAGCCACGAGTTCTTCTATGAAACCATTCATACATGGTCTATATATTTTAGTTAAATCATGTGA
The DNA here is from genome assembly GCA_009823505.1 of Rhizomys pruinosus. NCBI lineage: Eukaryota > Metazoa > Chordata > Mammalia > Rodentia > Spalacidae > Rhizomys > Rhizomys pruinosus. The sequence goes on from VZQC01006553.1 coordinate 5,183,776, forward strand.
GATTTCTTTTCGTAATGCCTATTACCTTCAAGGACAATGCAAATGCATTAATGTTAACAATCAGTAAGACTTATTGCCCTGAGAAGTTTGTTTGCATTATCTCATTTATTGCTCTCAACAGTCTTGTGGGAAGATTGAAGGACAGATAGCCTCAGAAACTTGCCAGGATCATATCAGTCATGAAGGGAGAATGGATAAGAGCTGAACACATTTGTATTACTTAACAGCCTTTAACAAGGGTTCAAAGTATAGGTTTGACTGTGGCTGTGATTCTACATTAAGCAAAGTAGTTTTGTATGTGTCTTGTAAATACAAGTTATGCTAATGCTTTCTATTTCTATAGTGTTCTTCATAGCATTTTTCACTGTATCATTTTATTTATCTTAAGATAGTGTTGTGTTTTTCCTTCTATTTGTGAAGAAAATAAAATTCTTTCTTTTACAGCAGAGCTTAGACTAGAAATCAGTCTGGTAACTTCAAGAGTGGGTCACTCATCGCTGAATTACATTGCCTCTTATAACTAGAAATCAGTCTGGTAACTTCAAGAGTGGGTCACTCATCGCTGAATTACATTGCCTCTTCTAACTAGAAATCAGTCTGGTAACTTCAAGAGTGGGTCACTCATCGCTGAATTACATTGCCTCTTCTAACTAGAAATCAGTCTGGTAACTTCAAGAGTGGGTCACTCATCACTGAATTGCATTGCCTCTTGTAGGTTAGTCCATTCTTTTACTATGTAAGATATTCAATAAATGATAGATAATTCAGACGAAGCATTGCAAGGTGTGAATAGTACACTTTAACATAATGCATGTTATTTAAACTTGAAGCCTCCAATTTATTATAAGAATCCATCAAATTTTCAGAGAAGACCTTCACTTACATTTCTAATGATGTAGGAGGAAAGCTGAGGGCCAACTTTACTGAAAGACATGGGACCTGAGTGGTGCCCATACGGAAGAAGGGCTGCATTTGAAGAAATAACATTCTTATGTTAAAAGATCAATCTAGAAGTTTAAGATAAAATTTAGTTGCTTGTCTAAGAGCCCAACAGTATGGCATTTACTGGTTTATAAGTTAAGCAGTAGACAGAATTTTCAAATTTTTCTTGAAATTAAAACATACGTAAAATTTCCCTTACCACGTCTCTATAAACATATAACAATATTATTGTGAAACTTGTCCAAGACATGGATCTGCATAATAAATGCACTTGAAGTTTACTGACAATGCCACACAGTATGTAATTTGGTAAAGAAATATATGAAAGAAAAATCCAGTGCAGCATATCTATCTATCTATCTATCTATCTATCTATCTATCTATCTATCTATCTATCTATCTATCTAATTTTGGTAGGGCCTATATTGTTTCAGGAATAAATTAGAATACATAGATAATCTCATAAAAATTTGGCTTTCTGACTACAAATTTTTTTTTCATTCAGAAGAAAGCTGTGATGGAATTTCTCCCTCTAAAAATATGGACATACATTACTGTGCAATATATTCAATAAAGGCTGAAAATTTAGAATGTTGTGGCATTTCTACTTCCTGAAGCTCATTCCTTTGCCTGGAATCCATCCAATAAATGAATGATAGTTCTGATGCCTCATGAATATTATTTGCCACAAGTAGGCTTTTGTTAAGGGTAATTAGAGGTATTTGAAGGATGAAAATCTTGGTAAGGTGTGTCTTAATGTGATGACATCAGCAAGATGTCATCCACTGTGAAGAGGAAGCAGTTGAGGACTCTATAAAATTAAAAGGCATTTGTGAAGTAGCTTAGTCCATAAAGTGCTTGATGCATAATCACAAGGACCAGAGGTGGATTTCTAGCACCCATGCTTAAAAAAAAAAAACCTAACACAGTGATATATACAATTATATTTCCAGTTCTTGGGAGGCAGAGACGGGTGAATACCTGTTTCCTCCTGGCCAATCAGCTGAGCTGATTTGAGGAGCTGCAGGTTTAATTAGAGACTGTGGCTCAACAAATAAAACAGAGATCAGTTGAAGAAGTCACCTGACATCAGCCCCTGACCTCAACATGCACACATGTATATTTACCCACACACAGTATGAAGCACACGTATGAACACACAAGTACATACAAATTATGTGACAAATTATGTGACATAACCTTTATGTGTCTCCCACTAGATATGTATAAAATGACAATAGTATAAAAACAGCCACTTATTGAACAACAGCATGTTCCTACCCACGTTCAACTCAGTATTAAGAGGTTAAGAATGCTATAGCTATACCCTGGAAGACAGTACAGGAAGATCGAGACAGGATGTGTGCTTACTGGACCTCATGTGGGTGACCATGGGATGGAAAGACCCCGGTGTGCAGCACAAGGGCAAGATTGGTTGTTTGGGCTTGCCAAGGAGGAACCTTCAAACACTTCTAAGGAAACAATGAATTTGCAAAAAAAGAAAAAAAAAACCCTCCAATTCCAGTGATAATGTGTATGTAAGTATATTTTATATACATTATATATATATATATATATATATCATATATATGCTATATATCCAAGTGTGGGGAGAGACAACCACAAGAAGAAACTGGGGAAAAAACAAAAGACAAAACAAAAACCTGAAGGATGGGAAAAGAGATGCAGGACATGTGTGGCAGAGTGCGGGAACTCAGGTGGGGTGGGGGGCATGGAAAGGGAAGCAACTCTAGATTCGATTGAGAAATGATGTATGATTTATGGTAAAAGTTTAATTACAATAAAAAGAATGCTACTAGTCTCATTCTACCTAGGTGAACAAAAACTTCATGAGGTGAGATAATTCACCCCAGGTCTCTGCTTAGACATGACAACTTAATTAAAAGAATTCACTTAAAAGGAAGCTTTTAGTTCTGTACTTTAAAAAAAAGTCAGTAGGTTTTATTGAGAATAAATTATTTCAAATAAACTAAGTTCATAAAAGACATATTTGTATATTATGAATGAACATAAAATTTAAAACACAGCGATTATTAAATTTCCTTTGCTGCTTGCTGCCTTGTCCTGGCATTTGAGGATTTGTGGGTGGTGAGCTGGAAAACACTTTAGCAGGTCTCCACATGTTCCCTTAATACATAGAAGGCTTGTAGTAAATGGGCTATCAAATGTCCTCCAGCTTGATTTAAAAATACATATACTTTCCTTTACAAAATACCAATTTTTTAATACATTCTTATATATTATACTGTCCATTAAAAATACATTTTGGTACATCCAGAAAAGATTTCAATTTTAAAACTTAAGCTTCTAAATCTTTTTTATCCAATGACTACTCAGCCTTTATTTTACTTGCCAGGGCGTGTGTGTGTCTGTCTGTGTGTGTGTGTGTGTGTGTGTGTGTGTGTGTGTGTGTTGTATGTGTTTGTGTGTACTAGTGTGTTCTCCTCTGCATGCGCATGGGGAGGCCAGAGGTCACTGTCAGATATCTCCTTCTATCACTCTCTATTTTTACCAAGTCAGTCTCTCACTGTGATTGGAACTCACCAATTGACTGGACCCAGGAGACCTCACAAGACCCCTAGATCTACTTTTCTTTCCCTCCAGATATGAACTCTGGTGTAGCCATGAAGACTTTAACCACAGAAACACTCTCATAACATCTATTTCCCGACTGGGTTCAGTTTTCTAAAAACAGACACTGAGTACACTGGTGTATTTCCTCCTAGCAGTAGAGTAAAATGTGTCTGCTTTGAATTGGTGCTCAGAAAAGGGTTGGCTTCTCAGCTGGCCAGGAGAGGGTATTTTTTAAAGTGATACTTTGTTGCTTTGCTGTATGACAACACACAGCCCTATGGGAAGGAATAATTTGATATTCTCAAACTCAGCACAAGAGTTGAAGTTCTGAAACCTAAAGACATTTATTGAACCAAATACTGTCAGACAGTTTGGTGAATAACTGCCCCTAACCTGGAGAAACTGGATGAAGCAATTTTTTTAATATACATTAGGCAGTGGTGTAAATGAATGCAGTCTTCTTCCTGTCCTGGTCTATTTTACCATTCCTTCCTCCACCCCCTTTAAAGTCATTGTAATTGGTGACTGAATGTAGTTTCTTTACCAGCTTGTTCCCTTAGCCTGCAGATGTCGAGAGGAGGTGGGAGTGGATGCAGCTGTGAGAGCCAAGTTCATCCTCCCCAGTAAGTAGCGGGTGAACACTGCTCCACTCTGCTCTCTACAATATAACAGCTTCCTGTTATATTCACTTTCAAGATTATGGACCCAAAGGAGGGGGTTCTCCTGGATTCTGACCCTAGATTCTGGTTTGAAGAATCCACTTTGCAATATTTGCTCATTTTATCTGCCCAAGAGCCCTAGACACAAATCCTGGCAATGTCCCATAGCTAATCTAGACTCAGAAGGATTTTGTGCCTAGCAGGTTATGCAGTCTATGTTGCCAGGGTGGGCTTCATTTGCATTATTTCCTTCTTAATTTACTTGATAACAATCAGGACTTGCAAAGCTGTCTCCCTCTTCTGTTACTTCTATCTCCAATAAAAACCAATGACCGCACATGTGTTCCAGAAAAGCCATTATTTATACCATTTTAGTTTGGATATTTAGGATTACAAAGTAGGAGTCACAATGAGAGAATTTTAACTGACATTACAGAAATTTGTTAGACTGTGACATGAACAACAGGAAAAGTAATTAAAGCCAAGGTTATCACTAATTGCTTTACTTACATGATAGTCTACTTAAACATATTGTGACTTATTATTACTTAAGGACCCCAGAATCATGTTCCACAAATTATAACTGCAAGTAGCTTTCCAAAGTGGAGAGCAATGATAAAATAAAAGAGACATTTTTTTCAATTCAGTGAGTGAAGGATGTTATTGGCTGTCATTTTAATCCTCATAAATGACAAATACAATAATATTGTAAAAGTGTAGTATCTGCAAAACAACCCTAGAATCAACATAATTTCCAGACTTAGATTGTCATAACCTACCACACAATCTCTAGGAGGCATCTATAAATTACATAGAATCTGTGAGTGCAACTAAATTACTCTTCCTTCTCTTCAAATCAGATAAAGTCTTAAATGCAGCAGAACACAGTAGGGGTTGTAATAAACTATGTGCATTGTTTTAAGGACAATGCAATGTTTCATGAAATGGACCACTGTGAAGGTGGGAGTTTTGAGCAAGTGGACAGTGGATAGAACAAAGTGACTGATGTAACCAAGGAAATACTGAAAGAGAAAGGTCATCTTATGTCTCATATGCTTGAACTCTTTTTTTCAAAAAGACATTTCTGTGATGAAATCTATTCACATGGAAAAATAAAATTCTGCAGGTCATTAGGGGATGCATTCTTCAATCACTTGAGTGCACATGAATATGCCATGCTTCCTGATGATAAAACAGATTAAGAGTAATATGTTTGTAGCTGCTTTTTGGCCAAAATTTATATTATACCTTTTGGTGATTAGTGATTTAGAGATTAGTGTACTTGGCGTTTGCTTGGCTGGGTCAGCAATAGAATCTGTGGAAGAATTCTATGTCCACTTTCCCCTTTTTAGAATTCCTGACTTGATTTCTCTGCTGAATTTGAGGCATTATGAAGCAATGCTTATAGTCTGAATTAGAGATCCTGGATTACAGAAAAACATAGCAGACTCTGCTAGTCTTTTAGAACATGCTTCACTACAGTTGCAAAACAGGAATCCATATCATTTTTGCTTTTGCAGAATATTTCTACAGCATTGAAACATCATGAAATATTTGATTTATAGGGCAGAAATAGTAGATGTGTTAAAAATTTATATTCACTGTATCTCCTCTATTTTTCAAATAGAAATGAAAATTTAATTTATAATATGGTATAATGATGGATCTACTCTCCCACCCAAAAATAATTTAAAAATTAGTCTATATTTGGTATGTAAGGAGGCTTTTTAGGAAATGTGCATTAATTTTTAATGAAAGAAAAGTGTTGTTTCATCCTGATAAAGATCTTGAAGAAACTTGAGAAGTAAAGGCACTCCTAGACTAAATGAAACCATTCAAGCATTGCTATGAATGTGCCTTTGGCAGAGATTTATAATACCTACTTAAAATGCTGCATGGGTAGGAAATGAGAAAAAGAAGAAGACAAAAACATATCCTCTGAAAGTCAGGAAACCACTGAGAGAACAGTGAAATTCTTAGCAATAAAATGCCACACATCACTAATAATATATCTTTGGATCTTTGACAGTCCTCAAAATGCACAATAGTTGTACAGACATTTTGATGCAGGAAAGGATACTTATCTGCTTAAAAGTGACAGAAAATCCTTTGTGCCTAATATTGATACTGATCCAAAAGAAGGGTCTGAGTTCAATTTGTAGTAATTTTGAAATAACAAGATACTCTTCATCCTATATTATATTGAAGATTTTAGTTTATTTCAGGTGTGAAATTAAACTCCAGTTTTTAATTTTTGTCCTCTGACAATACCAGTGACAATAAGAACAGTGATGAGAAGTTTGTTATTTGAATAGAAGGAAATAAAATATGAAAACAACATATAAAACAGCACTGTTTAACTTTAGAATGCATGCATCAGATTTAAGATTTAATAATAATAAGGTTTAATGCCATGCTTTTGAAGCTCCTCATACTTTATGGCATGTGCTCATGTGTATGTATGCATACATGTTTACAACCATTATATATACTCTTGCTGATACTTAAGGTTTTTAGAAATCTGATCACATAATCCCCACTTAAGAAAATTCTCATAGAGAAATCAAGTAGAGTAGCCTTTGGCATCTTTCTTGAGAAAGGATTATGAGAGTGAGCTCAGAATTTATAGAGTTAGTTGGACTGGGTCATATGCCTGCTAAAGGATTACTCTTAAGAAGCTGCCAATTCTCCACAGAGAAACCTGAAGAATTCTCATTAATGTGGGGTAAATGAATAGCCAGTGATGGCTCATAGATACCAGGGAAGATCATCTAATGCCCTAGATTCACTGCCAATGGTTTTAAAGTTGCAATATTGTCCCTGGTTCAAACGGCCAAGCACTGTGATGTGTCATTGTGCATGCTTAATCTTTAGTGATCTGCCTCAGATCCTTGCTTCTCTGGTTTATGCCCTAGAATTCCTTCTTATTCTACTTACATGGGTGAAACCTGTCATCTACTTGTTTCTTTGTGTCTTTTCTCTCCTTGATGCCTATTGTGTGATTTCTGACCTACTGAAAGTATTATAAAATCCATTCTTTTTTCTACTTAAATTCCAGATCAGGCTTTCTCTACAAAGCTCTAACATGACTTGTTTCCCTGCATGCTTTACTCTATTTACCTGAATGCAAGTGTGCAAACTTGCACAGATCTTTTCTCTATGTAAATAATCTCAAATTAGGCCTCATGAAAACTCTTTGTCAACTACAAGGACTTTCCTAACCTTTACTCATCTGTCATTCTTCTCCCATCCTCCATGATTTTCATTTGACTTTCTTTGTGTCTAAATTTCACAGAGGTCTTTTCTTTTAAACAAGTTTTATTCAATATGTTTTTAAATCAAATAACATTAAAACTGTGTGCATATAGTTGTCATTTATGATAATTATGACTTTTAAAATTTCCTCAAACACTATATCAAATATTCTATTGTTCCTTAAAGAATTACAGATGTAAGATCTGTAATTATAGAGGTAAGGTCTCATTGCAAAATCTTAATCAATTAATCACTATCTAACTTTGTTACCATTTTTTTTCTTTTTGGTAAAAATATTTAAAATCAACCCTCTTAGAATTATTCAAGCATACACTACAAAACTGTTCATTATGGCTACCATGTTATATATTAGATTCTCATGGTTTACTCAAAGTTTGTAGGTTTTATCAATAATTTCCCATTTCCTGCTTATACTGTATAAAGCCATTTCCATATAACCTTGTTTTATGTATGCTTTGATATAAAGACACCGTATCCTTATTCAGTACATTGTTATTTCATTAGCATCAAATTCACAGCTAAGAGGTTGTACTTTATGCTTTGAACAAAGCTTATGATGAAATGTGTATTCTACTTGAAACATGTCCCACACAGCCTTCTTGCACTCTGGAACTGTAAACTTCGACTCTGTGCTTTGGGAGCATCTATCCCAATACCTGACTTTTAACACAGTTTCTGGGGATCAAATTTGGGTTTCTATGCTTGCAAGGCAAGTACTTTACTGACTGAACTATCTTTCTAACCCTCTTCCAATCTTCTGCAAATTTGTTTTCTGTTGCTGAGAATCAAATCCAGGTAATTGCCCATGCCAAATTAGAACTCTGTAACTAGTCTGCAGACCCTGCCCCTGCCTATTTTTAAATGGGCTGTCATTGAATTTTTATTGACCTTTCTGTGTGTCCCAACTTTTATTATCATTTTATTTCCCAGATTTTTTTTTACATCCCAACTCTCATATGCACAAGCAATACTTAATATTGCCACTATGATACTGGGTTCCCAAGAAGGGAATCACACATAATCATTCCTAAGTTACCCTAATACATTCCTAAAGCTTGAACAAGTTTTGCAAGATAGATTCAAATATTCTGAAATTCTGCCATTCTGAAAAGGGTTTTTGTTCAGGAAATATTTACTATTCCAGCATTCCGTCTCCCTCCAGCATTTCTCATCTTCTATCCACACATTAGTCTTTTTTTCAATGTCGCTCATGAGAATTAAAAATTTATTCTTTTATGTACCCCACACAATTACATTTTTTTTTTTTGGTTTACTAGTAGTTTTTCTTTCATACAAAATATATGTGAATGTATACAAGTGTGAGATAGGGATTCCATGGATAAGGAACAGACAAAATGAAGATAGACAAAATGAGGAAAGTGGGGTCCATGCATTTAAGATTACCATCAAACATTAGGATTGCTGAGAGTTGCATTATGCTTCTGTAAGAACCGAGAAGGTGGGGCTGGGGAGATGGTTCAGTGGGTGAAGTGCTTGCTGCAAAAGAAAGTCGGGGTCTGAAGGATACCTAGCTCTCATGTAAATATCTGGGCATGGTATTTGTGCCTACAATCCCAGTGCTGGGCATCAGGAAGAGTTGAGGTGAGATTTCCTGGCAAGAGATTATCCTGGATGCAGATTACTTCCTCAATGTTTCTTTTAAAAATATTTTATTTATTATTTTATTTTATGTTTATGAGTGTATTGCCTGCATGTATGTAAATGTAACTGTGTCCTATAATGTCTGAGGAGGTAGAAGAGGACATGGAATTGCCTGGAACTGGAGTTATGGATGGTTGTTAGCTGCCATGTGGGTGCTGGATAGCAAATCTAGTTTCTCTGCAAGAGGACCACTGAGCCATCTCTTCACCTGGAGTTCCTCCACAGTTTCTGTTTAGTAGTGCAACTTTTTTCAATGATGGTTGAGAATGACACTGAACATAAAATCCATTTAAGCTGTAGAAATATTTTCCCTGTTTTTGCTAAGAGAGCCAGGTTGGAAAATTACTACACAAGTCACCTAAAAATAACAGCAAGGATACCAGCAAGGGAACTTTAAAGTGTGCTGAGAGAGCCTCCCGACGTGAGACTACAAATGATCAGTACAAACCACGGCTGAACACAATCAATAAATGAAAATGGTCTGGGGCAGGTTTGGGAGAATGTATCTGCATGGAATGTTAAACTGTCAAAGCACAGGGGCAGCATATGTGCAGTGAGGAAATTCACAGTGTAACCTATGCCTGTATGTGTGCAAAGAGGATAGAAACGTATTTATATTAGCAGAGCATGTGTTCCATATGTCTCTGTCAATTGTGCATTCCAGATATTTAGCTCAGTTTTATGAGAATTTCTCCAGGGAATATGAATTGATATGATTTACAGCCTTTGAAATTCCACTGGATATATTAGCTACTTCCTTTCCCTCATTGAAATGACAATGCTGAATCCTGTGACCTCTCTGATGTCCCATGGTTGACACCTTCCCAGCTAAACTCAGCACATATTAGCCTGAATGACTGATTGAATTTTGTATGCACTTCTGTTTTTTTCTTTCACAAAGCTGAAATGTCTATTATCTCTATATTTTTTAACATAATTTTCTAATTTAATTTCTTCCATATATGGTATATATGTAAAATTGACTCCCCACAATTTATATATTAAAAAGTTCTAACCTCAGAGTATAACCATTCAGAGATATTGAAATATGTCTACCAAGGTGACAAAGTAAAGATAGGGTCATTAACATGGGCCTAACCCATTATGGTGGTGTCCTTATTTATTAGAAATGAATATTTAGGTATAGAGGGAGGGCCATGCAAAAGCATTTGGAGAAGTGGACCATCTTTAGGCCAGTAAGTACAGTTTTAGAAGAAAACAATCATACTGACTCTTTGATGTAGGATTGCTTTAGATTTTGACCCGAATTCAGAATATGGATTTGTATTGTTTTGAACCTGCCAGAATGTGGTACTATGTTACGGTAGCTCTACTAAAGTAATACAGTATGTGTCTACGTACACAAACATGGACACAGATACCCTCACGATTCAAATAGTTTGTTGTTCAACTTTAAAAAATTGAATAACATGATCTCAATAGTAAGAAACTTAAGAAGAAAATCATACATTGGAATTCATATTTGGGATACCAATGAAAACAGTCATCAAAGAATTGGGGAAAGCAGTGATAAATACCGAGGCGGCTGTGCACAGGGGGCGTGTTGGTCAGAGTATGGATTCTGAGTAGAGAAGAGAAATTTATACTATATTTCTTATGCATGTCTCTAACAGAGACTGTGAGCTTATCATTTATCATACTGATTACAAATATGAAAGATGTCATATGAAAGATGAATAAGAAATTTTGCCAGGGCTACAGGTTACATTGAAAGTATACAATATGCATCACATGATATTCTTCCAGAAATTACACTGGAATTGGGGGTGAAGATATGTGAAAATAAAGGCAAAAAAGCAGTGAAAATCAGATAAGGTGAAAGACATCATAAGCAAAGAAAATTATAGAAAGCTATTTAACACTTATGGCTGCTGGGAGGAGGAGATACAGAGTTTTACAGGGATGGAATTCTTGGAGATGGACCTACCACTGAAGGACATTTGGAGACACAAATAAGACTCTATAGACCATTTATACATACACACACACGCACACACACACACACACACATATATATATATATATATATTCATAATGCCATCAAACTTTATCGAAAATTACAAAAATTCTATAAAAATTATGTAGTTTAGAGAACTGATGAAATAATTTGAGACTAGAAAGTAAGGTCAAGTGATGAGGCAAGAATAAGGTAGAATTTAACCAAGAGACCAACAAAAGGACATTTGGAGACACAGATAAAACTCTATAGTCCATATATATATTAATAATAGCGTCAAATTATATTGTATGAACCAAAAGAGCAAATTGTATGCTTATTTGATTACATAGTTTAAGAGCATTTGTTTAAGGTTTTTTCCAAGATTTTCCTTGGTTCCATCTCTGCAGGGAAAAAAAAAAAAAAACTCTTTATGGAATAGTAAGATGAAGAAATCCTAGGAAGAGGAGGGGAAATTCCAGTGCTTATCAGAGGCACCAGACTCCGTGTTTTATAGAGTCAACAAGGTTGGAGAAGAGGAATTATTTGTTCGAGTCAAGGCAGCAGGAAAGTGAAGTAAAGCAGGCAGAATTGAAATGATCAGGTCACCATTTTTGTTCTTAATACAATGGCAGTCAGGTATGGTGGTGCACACCTGTAGTTCCAGCATTCTGGAGGCAGAGCAAAGGGATCTCTGTGAGATGGAGGCCAGCCTGGTCTACAAAATGAGTTCCAGGGCAGCTGGGGCTATAGGGATACCTGTCTCAAAAAGACCAAAAGAAAAAACAAAACAAAACAATAATATCATAGGTGATAAGGACAGAAGCAGAAGCCTGATAGCAGAACATTAATAATCAGGAGAGTGTATAACAGCCAAAGGAAAGCAACAACAAGAAAAACAAAGTACTCCTAAATTAAAAACTAAAGCTCAAGTTGAGGTTTAAAAGAAAGGAGAAAAACAAAAGAGAAACTAGTTAGAGAATTAAGGCTTCTACTATTTTTAAAAATGTGATAGAGGTATCTTTGGACTCTAGAGAGACTGTGAGGATGGATTGATTAATAACTTTGCTGAAGCATTGGGGCTCTAAAGCCCTGTGGTTACAGATTCTGAGAAAAGGTCAGGAGCAATTATACCGTACTTTTTAGATGAAGAGTGATATAAAACATTCTTAAATATTATGATCAAGGACTTTAAAAAAATCCTTTTCTTTTGTACCTTGTTATATTGTTAAATCTACCAATTTGAGATTCCAGACAAATGACTTTCTGCCTGCTCATCTTTCCTAATCTTTATTTAAAAAGACTAATACAACTACAAAACACATTTTTCTTCTGTAAGGGAAAGATGTGGGTAGAGGATAACATCTCTTCCAACGGTGAGGAACTAAATTATTATTTTTCGTTCATTAGTAAGATGGTTTGTCTCTTTGGAATCTAATTAGAACTCCATCGAGGGTTATATTTCAACTCTCTGGTAGGAGATATGCCATAGGAAAACAGGACTGGAGATAGACTTTCTGGTCTGGGTATGCAATTCATTTCTTATATGAATGTTTGGTATTGAAAGTAACAGAATTTTCTTACACTTCTTTTCATACTGAATTTGGCAATTCATGCTCAACTATCCTGACCTATGAGTCATTAATCACATCCTTTAGTGATTTTAAGAAGTAGACCGCTGTACTGTGATTAAAAAAATCAAAACTTGTAGCTATGTGTGGTGGCGCTTGCCTTTAATCCTAGCATTCAGGAAGCAGAGGCAGGCAGATCTTTGTGAGTTCAAGGCCAGCCTGGTATACGGGATGAGTTCCAGGACACCTGGGGATACAGGGATACAAAAAAATAAAAGAAAAACTCATACAGTGAAGTTATAAGAATTACTATATAGATTTTGGCTGAACATCACAATAGCAAAGAACTGGAACCAACCCAAGTGCTCCCCAATTGATGAGTGGATAAAGAAAATGTGGTACATCTACACAATGGAGTTCTATGCAGTGGTAAAGAAAGATGACATCACAAACTTTGCAAATGATTGGATGGAATTAGAATATATTATGCTATGTGAAGTAACACGGTCCCAGAAAAACAAACGACAAATGGTATCCCTCATTTGTAGATGCTAGCACCAAATATCTGGTAGTAAGTCAAACTGAGCAACCTTAATATTATATTTCTTTTTACCTAAAAGTAACTGTGCTGTTATAATGTGAATCCCTTAATGCAGTCTAGAAATAACCTATCACTTATTCTCAGACTATGTAATTTTGGTAGATGGGTGGAGAGTAGGTGAACATATTTTAGAGTAACATAAAATTAAAGGGGAAAATTGTCAATTTCTAAACATGTTTTGGAATTAACATACAGTTTATTTTCAGATATAAGTTTGGTATATGTGTGATACATATATATGTATATATTGGAGCAATACAAATTGGAGAGAACAACAATAAAAGGACTAGGTCAAAAAACTGTAAACTTCTGTCTAAAACAATAAACATCTGCAGAGAAAAACTTTAAAAAGACTGAAGAAAAAGATAAAAGCTATGTAAGGCAGAATGCATGAACTTGGGTGGAGTGGGGGGGCATGGAAAGCGGAATGAGTCTAAATTGGACTGAGAAATATTGTATGAAATGTACAAAACTTCAATAAAAAATTTTTAAAAAATTGGTTGAATTCCTATTTTGTGTCTCTAGACACTGTTCAAGCTTTAAAAAGAAATGAATAAATAAAAGCCCCAGCTTCCTGGAACTTAACTCTAATGGATTATTTGAGTAATAAACAATGAGTGAATGATATTTTTTTGATTCAAAGAATTATGTTTTCACAATTTAACATCTTTGAAATAAAAATACTGTTTGTAACTGATGATAAAAATTTCCACTTAGAGCAAATTTTTGTCTTTTTGAGACCAGGTATCCCTATAGCCCCAGCTGGCCTGGAACTCACTCTGTAGACAAGGCTGGCCTTGAACTCACAGATATCTGCCTACCTCTGCCTCCCAAGTGCTAGGATTAAAGACATACACCACCATACCTGGATTAGAGCAAATTTTCAACAAACAATTTTATCTTATTTCAGAAACAAATATAAATAAAATATAAATTTTATTAGATTTTTCTATGTAAGTCTTTATAAGTCACATTACTGAAGTTAGAAGATAATGAAAAGTAATGGTTGGGGGGGCTGGAGAGATGGCCTAGCAGTTAAGAGCGCCGACCGCTCTTGCAGAGGATCCGGGTTCGATCCCCAGCACCCACATGGCGGCCAAGAACCATCTGAAACTCCAATTCCAGGAGAACTCCAGTTCCAGGGGAATCCGACACCCTCTTCTGACCTCCGCGGCATTGCATGACACGGGTGCACAAACTTGCATGCAGACAGTACATTTATACACATACAGAAAAAAAAAAATTAAAAAAAAAGAAAAGTAATGGTTGGTTGAATTTCGTCTCATGAGGCAGCAAGAACAAGAGGAAATGTGGAAGGTTACTCTCTTTTTAAGGAAAAATCAGGTAAGCTCCAAGTTTCACTGTTTTGTTGCTTCCCACAAATGTATTTTTTGAATACATATTAAGTATTTTCTTCAAAATGCTGAGCTTTTGTTGTTATTGTCACTTGAATTCAAGGAGGAATAGTTAACCTAGTTTCTCTTAACATAGGCTGAAATGGTAGTAAGCAGATTTTCATTGTTACCCTTGTAGGCATGAGAAAGTCACATAAGAGAAATGAAAAGTGATAAATGCTCCTGGAAAGACATAATTCACCATTGTTCTATTCATAACAAGTTATGAATAAAATTCAAAGAAATCCAAAGGGAAAAATAAAAATGACCTTCTGTCTATACTGTTATTATTCTTTTTCTATCTTTTCAGATTCATCATGTTCTTTTCTCTAAACACTTGAAAGTAGATACAATATCCTTCATTGCTAGTGTTAAAACTTATTTTTATTTTATGTTTTTTTTTTCTTGCATGTATGTATGGTCACCTCTTACATGCCTGGTACTAGCAGTGGCCAGAAGAGAGTATTTGGTCTGTTGGAACTGGTTGTGTGCTACCATGTAGGTGCTGGGAATTGAACCTGGGTCCTTTGCAAGAACAGCAAGTGTTGTTAATCACTGAGCCAATTCCATAGCCTCATCCAATTGGAATTTTTAAGAATATTGTTTTAGCTTTATATCTCTGTAAGGATCCATCCTATTTTTTTTCAGTGTAAAATATTGTACAATATCCACATCAGTCTTTGCCAGACTGTTATTGGTGGGCTTTTTTCACCTTTCATTTTTCATCTAGGTATTAAAAATATAGTTTCTTGGAAGAATGAGCAAAAGAAAATCACTTTAGAAACAAATCCTACACTCACTTATGGAATTAAATATGAGATTGTGGATTTTCTGTCTTTGAAAACTAGAAAGTGCATATAAATTTGTTCCTCATAACATTACTCATGAAGTAGGGGCTGGGAGTTGGCTCAGTGGTTAAGAGCACTGGATGGTTTTACAAAAGACCCACGTTCAAATCCCAGCACCTACATGGCAGCTAACAATCACCAATAAATCCAGTTCCAAGGAATCCATTGCCTTCTTCTGGCCTACATAAGCACTGAATAACAGAAATGTACTTACATACACATGC
This sequence comes from Rhizomys pruinosus, assembly GCA_009823505.1. NCBI lineage: Eukaryota > Metazoa > Chordata > Mammalia > Rodentia > Spalacidae > Rhizomys > Rhizomys pruinosus. The sequence continues at coordinate 5,199,505 of VZQC01006553.1, forward strand.
AGCCTAATGCTCATACATATGAAATAAAAACAAATAAGATTTGAAAATAATATTATTCATGAAATAAAGAATATTGGACACATCTTGAATCTTTATAAAAGTTCAATAAATTTGTAAGATGATGTTACACCATTTAAATTCAGGATAGTATTGGCTACTATTGAATAATATTTGTTATAACCATTAAAAGAAATAACCCTCATGAAATTATTTAAATGCATGTAATAGGATTATGATCTTTATTGTCAGTCATTAATTTACTTTTCTATAAAAATAGTTACATTAAGCATTAGTATTTTAATATTTACCTCTGTGTGCAAAATCTAGGAGCTATGAAAAAATATTGGCAAAAGTATCTTGTTAAAGGGTGGTGATGAGACAATATTATTATTGAGTTTATCAATTTTTCTATTTTCCACAGTGTGCCTGACACTTTCAAAGTTAGCTATCACATAAAAGTGTGAAGGAATCAGGAAGCAAAACTCTGTGTAACACACAGAACTATGTGTATTAATAGATGCATATATCAACAGAAAGATAATTTCTAACATGATAAGAAAAAATTTGTATGATCTGAGTGTTCTTAAGAACTTGAGAGATAGCTTTGTCAAACATGGTTTTTCGCTATGAGAAAAATGCAGGGACCTGTGAGTTAGCAGTATTGTGACTGTGTACTGATGCCAGGGCGAACAGCCAACTTCTGGTCTGACCAAGTGCAAGCAAAGAGTAATTCTCACTAAATAAGAACAGACTCTCCTAAAACAAATTATTTCTGGGTTTCATGCATCTATGTGTACAGAGTTTGGGGTAGTCAGAATTATTTTGGAAGGAGATTCTATATGATTATTTATTTAGTTATCTATTATTTTTGAGGGTGAAAGATAAGCCTCATAGTAAGCATTGCTGGGTTTTAAAAATCTATTTTATATTTGTAAGTGCTTTTCCTGGATGTATGTTATGTAAGTGAACCTGTGTATACAGTGCCAGAGGCCATTAAGAGGAATTTGTATCCCCTGGATCTGAAGCTATAGATGGTTGTTAGTTGCCATAAGGTCCTCTGAAGAAGCAGCCAGTGCTCTCAACTGCTGAGCCATCTCTCAAGCCGTAGTATCATATTTTTTTTTAAGTGAGGAAAAGAGTTATCAAAGCCCACCATACTTAGTTCTTACAGGAGTCAAAGTAAAGCCATTTGTTTTGTTGTAAAAGCCGATTTAAAGAATAATACAAAAAGGGGCACTGGTGAGAGAACAGTCAAAAACAGTGAGTTTTAACTCAGCTGCATTTTACAACTAAGGAGGAAATAGGGGAAAAACAAAAACAAAAACAAAACAAACAAACAAAAAATCAACCTCCAACACCCTGGTTGAAAGTAATAAACTCAATCTAGGAAGTAGCATTTAAAATTTTGGTTTTCCTGGACTGGGGAGATGGCTCAGTGGTTAAGAGAACTGACTGCTCCTGGAGGAGACCTGGTTTCTAATTCCAGCACCTACATGGTGGCTAACAGCCATATATAACTCAAAATTCAGAGGATCTGATGCCCTCTTCTGTCCTCCATGGCACTGCACAACACGAGTGCACTTAAATATATGCAGGCAATACACTTGTGCACATAAAATAAAAAAAAATAATAAATAAAAATTGTAAAAATGACAGTAGAAGTGATTTAGTAGTGCAGCTAAGTGATCAAAGTTTGAGAAGAATCGTCACTCTAAAAGTTTTGATTGAAGTAGATCCATTGCTTGGATCTTTGCTTCTGTGGCTTCTTAATACATGCTAAAATTTAAGGTTTCCTTTGAATTCAGAGTTCTCTTTTATCAGATCTTGTAAACAGAAGCATCAGTGGCACATTTACAGTCATCTTTGCTTTCATTCATTCCTTTTTAAGGATTGTCACTGATATTTTAAATCATCTTTCAGGTACTATGGGTGAAGGCAGACTACTGACAAGAATTACTATTCATTGAACACTTCAACATATTTGACAGTGATTGAGTCCAAACGACCTTGGGTCAGTATATAACCCAAATCAATTCATTAAATGGAGTCTATAAGCTTTGAGAACTGAATATGTTTAAATGCATTATATGAAACTGTCAACAATGTCACTTTGATTGCATTCTAAACTAAATTCTATGGTCCAGAAATCTATCTAGGGAAAAGAGAAAGAAAATGTCAAGGATCTTAAACTTTAAAATTTCTTAGATTTAATTTAAATTTATTGTTTTTCCCGATTTTAAAACAATTTTAAAATTAGCCTTCTTTTTTGTTGTTTTATAATCTTTTTGAGACAGGGTCTCCCTGTAGCCCCAGCTGTCCTGGAACTCACTCTGTAGACCAGGCTGACCTTAAACTCACAAAGACCCACCTGGCCCTGCCTCCTGAGCTTTAGGATTAAAGTCATGTGCCCCCACACCAGCTAAAATTACCCTTCTTTTAAGTGACTAACACTAGCTCAGGAATAAAAGCCAGGAATTTTAATGTTAACTTAGCACTTAAGGCTTTCCTTTGTCTTGCTTTGCTTATTTGAGACAGAGTCTCCCTGCATCCCCAGCTAGCCTGGAACTTCTTTGTAGACTCGGATAACCTTAATCTCACAGGGATCCACAGGCCTCTGCTTCTAGAATGCTGGGATTAAAAGCATGCTCCACCAAAACCAGCTTTGAATTTAAGATTTTTAAAGACAAGAATGATAGACAAAGTGAAGGGAGAATTTTTTTACAAGATCTTTAATATTCTTTTGTGGACTTAATTTTCAGATTAATTTCTTGACTGTAATTCATCATAGTAGACTATTATAAAATTAGATTTTTGCTCAGTGTTCAGGATCTTGCTAGATTATATTAAAGTTGGATTTTGTCACTGTATTTGCTAGAGAAATGTCTCCTATATTTGTGACAGAGATATTTACAATGTATTTTTTAAATAAATTTATCTGTGTTTTTAGTGATGTGTAAATTTGTGTGTCTGTGGTGGTATGTGTATGTGAGTACAGGTACCAGAAGAGGCCATGAAGTTACATGTAGTTGTAAGCCCCTTGACATGATGGCTATAAGAGCAAGGGCTTTTCACTGCTAAGACATCTCTCTAGCCCACTTCGAAGGCTTTTACATTTTACAAATCCTTGCCAACTTGAGACAATGGGCCTCCACAGAAATTTGAGAGTGTATGAATTTTAGTGGGGGGCTGTGGGAGGGTGCCAGTAGGGAAGGGGGTGTCCAGGAGATTAAGATTGATTGAGATGTTCTGTATGAAATATACAAAAATTCAATAGAAAATGAAAAAAGAATGTATTTCTAACTATATATATATATATATATANGTGGATTCCCTCCTCAGAATTCCTGAGATGTGCCTCCTTACATAAATCCCTTTTTTGACTGGCCTGAGAGTTCTTTGCATGGTGGGCTCCCCTTCTGCTTGCTGGTCTCACTAGTAGTCCACAGTAAATATTTGTGGTTGAAAAAAGCAAGTGGATTTTAATTCAGTGATGTCGCTAATATATATTGTAGGCTGAGTCTTCATTCTAGGAGTTGTCAGTTCTTACTGACATTAATTAACTTAATGGAGCTGCACAAAGAGAATTGCCCTTTAAGAGCTTATAAAAGATGAAAGTAGTAAAAATGAAGAATATTCTAGATCTGGTCAATAAATCCTTCCCAGGCTTATGTTTGTGCTCTTTTTCCATCTCTCTGCTAAATGCAGACTGAGAGACTTGGGGGCTTGAAATGAAAGGAGCCTGGCTTTTTAAGTAGCTGCTTGCAGGAGAGGGGCCTGGATAGGAGATCTGTGTCAGATCAGCATGAGACATAACGATTTTTAGTGTTAAGACAAACAGTACACAGGGAGGGAAGCACCCTTGCTTCCATGCTACTAGTTGGTTGAATGTTTATATATTAGAAGAATGACAGCAGGCTCTCTCAGAGGACTAACCTGAAGGCAGGCATTGTCTACACTTACAGTTATAGAAGAATCTGAGGATATACATACATATGTGTGTATATATATATATATATATATATATATATATATAAAACATATAATAAAATTATGTCATCCGAAAACAAATTGCATGTTATTTTAAGATCATATTTCAGGATTCCCATTTTCCCCTTTTAATTTTATATTACTCTAAAATTTGCATACATATCCTCCACCCATATACCAAAATTCCAATATCTGAAAATAAGTAGTAGTTTAATTCTAGAGGTTGTTAAGGGATTCACATACTAAGAGCACAGTTGCTTTTAGATAAAGAGAAATATGACATTAACATTACTCATTTTGCCTTACAACTAGGTACTTGGAGCTAGCATCCACAGATGAGGGATACCATTCCTCATTTGCTTTTGTGGGACTTAACATCATTTAACATATATCTTCTAGTTTCTTCCATTTCCCTGCCAAGTTCATAATGTCATTTTTCTTTACCACTGCATAGAACTCCATTGTGTAGATATACCACATTTTCTCTATCCACTCATTGGTTGAGGGGCACTTGGTTCCAGCTCTTTACTACTGTGAAGAGAGCTGCAATAAGCATGTGTTGTATGTATCTCTGTGGTAGAATGAGTCTTGTGGGCATATACACAGGAGTGGTATGACTGGTTCAAGTGGTAAGCTCATTTTGAGTCTTTTAAGGGTTCTCCACACTGCTTTCCATAGTGGTTGTATGAGTTTACATTTTCACCAACAGTAGATAAATGTTCCCCTTTCCCCACAACCTCTCCAACATTTGTTTCCCTGATCCTAGCCAGTCTTGTCGGAGTGAGATGATATCTTAAAGTGGTTTTAATTTGCATTTCCTTACTTATTAATGATGTTGAATACTATTTAAGATGTTTCTCAGCCATCTCTATTTCCTCATTTGAGAAGTCTCTGTTCAGCTCTTTATTCCATCTTTTGAGTGAGTCATTTGTTTTCTTAATTCTTTGTGTTTTGAGTAGTTTAATATTTGAGTAGTTTATATATTCTGGAAGTTAATGCTCTGTCAGATGTATCACTGGTGAAGGTTTCCTCCCACTCTGTTGGTTTTATCTTCACTTCCCTGATTGTTTCTATACTGTACAGAAGCTTTTGAGTTTAATGAGGTCCCATTTGTCAATTTTTGACCTTATTCTTGTGCAGCTGTTGTCTGATTTAGAAAGTCTTCTCCTATGCCTATGTCTTGTAGGTTGCTTCCAATGTTTTCTTGTATCACCGTCAGAGTTTCCTGTTTCACTTTGAGGTCTTTGATCCATTTGGAGTTGATGGAGGGTGAGAGGTAGGGGTTTAATTTTATTCTTCTACAAATGGTGATCCAGTTTTGCCAGCACCATATGCTGAAGATGCTGTCTTTCCTCCATCGAGTCTTTTTGGCCCCTTTATCAAATATGAGATGGCTGAAATTGTATGTGCTCAAATTTGGTTCTTAAATTTTGTCCCATTGGTATATGGGTCTGTTTTGTCCCAGTACCAGGCTCTTTTTTATAACTATAGTCCTGTAACATAGTTTGAAGTCTAGTATAGTGATTCCCCCTGTATTGCACTTTTCACTCAGGGTTCCTTTGGCTATTTGAGGTCTTTTCTTTGTCTATATGAGCTTAAGGATTTTTTTCACTCTGGGAAGAAACTCTGGGGATTTTAGTTGGGATTACATTGACTCTGTATATCAATTTGGGTAGGATGGACATTTACTATATTAATTTTTCAATCCATGAGCATGGGAGGTCTTTCCATCTTCTGAGGTCTTCTTCAATCTCCTTCTACAGGGGTTTAAAATTTTTGTTGTAAAGATCTTTGGTATCTTCAGTTAGATTTGATCCTAGTATTTTATTGTTTTTGAGTCTATCGTGAGTGAGAAGGTCTCCTTATAGTCCTTCTGTTGCTTTTTGTTGGTGTAAAGAAAGGCTACTGATTTTTCTAAGTTAATTTTGTATCCTGCCACTTTAATGAAACTCTAAATCATTTCCAGGAGTTTTCTGGTGGAGGTTTTAGCATTTCATAGGTAAACTATCATGTCACCTGCAAAAAGGGATAGCTTGACTTTCTCTTTTCCAAGTACTCCTTTAATTTCCCTTTCTTGCCTTATTGCTCTAGCGAGCATTTCAAGCAATATATTGAAGAGGAGTGGTGATGCATGAGCCTTGCCAGGTTCCTGCCTTTAAGGGAAATGCTTCTAATTTTTCTCCATTTAGGATGATTTTTGCTGTGGGTTTGTTTTACATGGCTTTGATTATGTGGAGGAATGTTCCTTCCAGTCCAATTCCCTTTAGGACTTTAAGCATGAAGGGATGCTGGATTTTGTCAGAGGCTTTTTTTCTGCATCAATTGAGATGTTCTATCATGTGGTTTTTGTCTCAGTCCATTTATGTGTTTTATGATATTTATTGATTTGCATATGTTGAACCATCCTGTAGCTCTGATATGAATCCAACTTGGTCATGATGGATGATCTTTTTGATGTGGGTCTGTATGCAGTTTGCAAATACTTTGTTGAGTATTTTTGCATCTATGTTCATTAATGAGATGGGTTTATAGTTTTCTTTTTTGGTTGTATCTCTTCTTGGTTTTAGTATTTAAAGTATTTTTATTGTTTAAGAATTTCATGAATGTATGTAAATGCATTTTGGTCAATGGACCGTACATTCTACCCTCCAACTTCACCCCGTTGAACCTATCACAACTTGTGCTTTCCAGTATCCTTACTCTTTTTTTAACCCACTGAGTACACTTATTGCTATCTATATTTGCATGGCTATAGAACTATTTACTTGAGCATTTTTAAAATGTAAAGTTTATATTCATTGTCATTTTCAGATTATTTCTGCTGCATCTTCATACTTAAATTATTCAAATTGAGAGTAGACATGGACTCTGTGGAACTCAGTGTCACATTCTCACACTTGCACACACATTTCTCATCACTAAATTAAAACCTTAAGTGAAATGTAAAAAAAAAAGTATAGGTCAGAGACTGCATGCTGCATCTCAACTTAAATTATTCAAATTGAGAGTAGACATGGACTCTGTGGAACTCAGTGTCACATTCTCACACTGGCACACACAATTTCTCACTCACTAAATAAAACCTTAAGATGAAAGGAGGGGGAACCTCCATAACTAAGAGCTCCCTTCTTGTGCCCAAGAAGAGCAGGGGCAGCAAGGACACGCACTTGGGGCCCTCCTCAACTGAAGCCCTTCTCTAATGGGCTTAGCTCACCCAACAACACAACACCTCCAAAATGACTGTGGGACCGCCCCCTGGCCACTGGAATGTGGGAGGATAGCCCATGGAATTTGTCTGGTATTTTTGAGGATTTATTCACAGAGATTCTAAGCCTGTGAAAAATCAACTCCAAATGGCTAAAGACGTAACGCGGAAACAGAAACTCTAAGGTGATAGAGAAGAGGTTGGCGGCAACCTACAGGAAATGGGGCATCGGATAAGGCTTCTAATCAGATAGCAGCTGCACAGGAAATAAGGATCAACTAGAGGGACCTCATTAAATTCCAAAGCTTCTGTACAATGAAAGGAACAATCAATGAAGTAAAGAGAAATCCCACGGATTGGGAGGAAACATTCAGCAGTGAGACATCTGACAGAGCATTAACTTCCAGCTTATATAAACTACTCAAAACACAAAGAAGTAAAAAAAAAAAAAAAAAAAAAAAAAGCCGGGTGTAGTGGCGCATGCCTAATCCTAGCATTTGGGGGGGGGGGGGGAGCAAGGGATTTTTTGTATATATATATATATATTTTTTTTGTATTATATATATTTTTTGTATATGATATAGACATAGTTTTGTAATATATATATATATATAGATTGTTTTATAATATAAACAATCAGATGGAGGGAACACCAGCAAAAAAGGAACTGAAACAGAGAACCACTGAAAGCAGTACAGGTTCTTCCCCCGCAAATCATCAGACATCTGTGGCGAAGTATGACTCAGGAGGAGTGTGGGCGAGGGATAGAGGGGAAAATGAGTCTAGATTTGACTGAGATGTGGATGTGTGGTAAATGCACAAAACTTATATAGATTAGGTTAAAAGAGGCTTTTAAGAGATTAAAAAGTCCAAATTCATCAGATGATGGTATACTCAAATACATAAGAAGCAATTTTATCACCTGTTTGTTTTTTCATTGTTTGCATTGTATATGTGCAGGTGCATATGCGTTTAACGATTTTGTAGNTTTAACGTTTTTTAATTACATGTATTTGTATGTGTGAAGTCAGAGGTCCCTGTTGGATGTTTATTCTTCAGATGTAATTCCACGTTGATTTGGAGAGGGGAGGGTGACCAGGGTCTCTAATGGCCCCAACAGTTACCTCACAGTGTAGAACACCTGATGAGGGATCCTCAGTTATCTGCTGGTCTCTGCCTCCACTCCACTGGAAGTATAAGTGCGCACTTCCTTGAGTATTTTACAATGGTTCAGGAAAGTGACCTTAATTCCTCATGAATGTGTGGTAAGTACCTTACCAGTTGAGCTAGCTCTACAAACTAAACAGACTTCTTAAATGAATTAATACCCAGTGATGTTGTTTTTCAAGCCCTTTGCATTCACTTATTATGAAGGGTCTTTAGGTTCTCCAGACTACTAGAGGATTGCTATTTTAGTCATGTAGGAAACAGCAGTTTTCAACTAAGTTTAAGGGTATCATTAATACTAGTAGAATAATTGTCTTGAGAAGAGGCCCCATTTCAGTCTGCAATGAAATGGGAACAAACTTCAGATGGACCAAGCTGGAAAATGTGTTTCTTTCTGCATTTCTAACAGAGGCATTCAACATTTTAGTCAAACCTTGAGGACAATAATCATTTGCTAGTTTCCAATGTGCATTTTAAAATTGCATCTGCTTTCTGAATGCTAATGTGTAATATAAAACAAATGGAAAAAGAAAATGGAAAGAACTGCAAACCATTATAACTTGACTGACTTATACTTATTTTGTGCTTATGTAAATTTAAGTGCTGTGGGAAATAATAGCACTCAAATTTTGCTGCTGTGGCAGAGTTTTTAAAAATGAGTTTAAAAAACATAATTGAGGATATATTCCATAATATTCCAGATTGAATAGTTTGAGGATCTCATAATAGTCAAAGTATTCTAATAATGTAACTAATAAATCAGAATTTGCTGGATCCTTTCCTTTGTCAACTTGTCCTACCTGGGCAGAGGGAATCTCTTCCATTGTACTGGCCTTTGGTCACATCTACGGGGTGTTTTCTTGATTGCTGATTGATGTGAAAGGGCCTAGTCTGCTGTGGGCAGTACCACTCCTGGACAAGTGGTCTTGTGTTGTGTAAGAAAGCAGGACAGCAGAGCAAGTCAATAAGCAACATACCTCCATGGACTATGCACCAGCTTCCTGCCCTGAGTTCCACCCTTGGTGATGGACTGTGAGCTGTAAGAAATAAACTCTTCCTCAAGTTTGTTTTGGTCAGTGTTTTAGCACAGCAATAGAAAGTAACTAAGGCAGTATCCTACTAAAATTTATATGCATTTTATTTTAAAATGCAAATACTTTGTGTGTATGTGTGTTAGTGTGTGTGTTTGTGCATGCATTTCTTAGTGCACACATGCTTATCAAAATTTTGATAGATTATTTATTGAGATCATGTTCACACATTCCCAAATTATTAAACTGTAACAAACCATCACAATATGACTCATTCATTAGGACAATTCATTGTGTGACATATGCATAAGGCATTTGTGTAATGCATCAAACACTAATGTAAATGGCTTGATGGACAAACCACACATCTCAGTACTGATTTTGTAAACAGTGAAAAAGAGAGAATCATTGACTTTGGAACCTGCTCTTCCTTTAAATATTAGAATCTATGTACCTACACATTTACTACTTCCTAATTAATGTAGGGAAATAATTTTAGAACATAAGCAAATGAGTATTTGAACATAAGCAAATAAATGAACATAATCAAATAAAATGAGTATTTTAAGTTATTTGAGCCCAAAGCAGCTATTGTTCTGATGAGAAATTATGTGTAGTATATCTATCATAGGTCTCTGCTTAAATCTATGCAGTAAAAACAAGGAAGCCAATGAGATCACTCTTTTACTTTAGTCATGTGACATGTAGATATTTGCAAATAAGATAAATACACCAATAAGAAATTGACCTTGAGGGGCTGGAGAGATGGCCTAGCGGTTAAGAGCACCGACCGCTCTTGCAGAGAACCCGGGTTCGATCCCCAGCACCCACATGGCGGCCAAGAACC
>VZQC01006553.1:5209899-5260635 GCA_009823505.1 Rhizomys pruinosus
ATGTTTGACAGTGGCACTTTTATTATTCGAACCTCTTAAACCTTATCAATACAAGGCATAAATACAAGTGATTTATTCCACATTGAATGTACATAGTATTAACAAGTGGCGCACGCCTTTAATCCTAGCACTCGGGAGGCAGAGGCAGGTGGATCTTTGTGAGTTCAAGGCCAGCCTGGTCTACAGAGCGAGTTCCAGGACAGCTGGGGCTACAGGGAGACCTTGTCTCAAAAAGACCAAAAAATAAATAAATAAATAAAATAAAATAAAAAATAAAAAAATAAAAAAAATAAAAAAAATAGAGTTGTTTGTGTTTGGAGAGCAATACTGCTTGGCGAGTGGAATGCTAAGGAAATCTGAAGATGAAGATAATCAGGAAACACACTGTACGAGGCAGAAAATTATAACAAATAAGCATATGTCTAAATTCTTTGTTAGGAAGCAATTCTAAACATCTTTTTATTTTATTTTTTTAAATTTCCGTATGTGTATGAATGTACTGTCTCCATGCAAGTGTGTGCACCCGTGTCGTGCAATGCTGCGGAGCTCAGAAAAGGGTCTCGGATTCCCCTGGAGCTGGAGTTCTCCTGGAATTAGAGTTTCAGATGGTTCTCGGCCGCCATGTGGGTGCTGGGGATCGAACTCGGGTCCTCTGTGAGAGCGGTCGGCGCTCTTAACCGCTAGGCCATCTCTCCAGCCCCAGGAAGCAATTCTAATGAGAAAGGTAATATGTTATTTATAGATGGATCTGAAACAGGTTATCATGTGGTAGTAAAATGAATTTAAATTGAGAGTGAAAAACAGAAAAAATGCTAACGACACAAAGATTATCCGAAGTAGAAGATTTACAGGAAGAGGAACTGAAGGATCCTGTGGGTCCAATCGTCAAACATCAAATTCCTATAGATTATGCACATATTCATAAATGATGCTTTAGCAAACATGAATTATTTACAAAAATATTAAGAAGGGCTGGTGAGGTAACTCAGTGTGTAAAGGTAGTTGTTACACAAAATTGATGACATTAGTTTGATTCCCAGACCCCATAAATGTGGAAGGAGAGTATAGAATTGAGAGCTTTCCTCTGACCTGCACATGGACATGGTGCCAAATACCTGCATACAGACACAGACACACAGACACACAGACACACACACACACACTAAAAAATTTAAATGTGAAGGAGAATGCTAATTAAAACAAATATTTACATAGAGATACACTGAAGATTATTTTCAATATATTTTATGAATTACCTAAGAGAGATATTGCTCAGACTGCTTAGTTATGTTTTTGAAAGCACTATTAGCATTTGACAAGTACAAATCAATCCCCAAATGAAAGGTCTCCTGTCTCTTATTACAGCTCAATCAACCTGCCACTCTCATGGCCCTTTACAAGCATCTGTCCAATTACAAATCAACCTAAGCTGCCTACTATCTTAGAATCTCAATTTATATTCGGAACTTAAAAATCATTTCACAGACATGGTCTGCTTTATTTTGTTGTTGGAGTTTAAGCCCTAATTTATTTTTAATACTCTCCAACCTAGAATTTATACTTAGAACTCATTTGGAAAATTTCCCTATGAGGGTATTTTATATTTTCTGATTGAAAGCCACAACTTTTTAGTCTATAGGTTGGCACAGAAAACCCTCACATCTGCAGGAGACACATTCCAAGACCTCAGGTGGGAGGCTGAAAGACACTACTGAATGTTATATATGCTCTGTTCTCTTCATACATAACTATGATAGACTATAAATATCATCATGCAGTCTAAGTGATTAACCAATAATTAAATAGAAGAATCATGATTTTTACACTGGAATAAAACTCATGTGAATTTCCCTCTGTCTCTTTTTCAAAAGGTATACTGTTCTTTTACATTGATATGAGATGGTACAATGCCTGTGTAATAAAATGAAAGGTGAAGCTATTCTTACATAGCACAAGGATGCTATGTAAGGGTGACCAGGCCATAAGAACTGTTAGATAAAAGAATGATTTATGACCTAGGTGGGATCTCATCAGTCTACTTACAGTGATGTTCAGTTTAGAAATAATGAGTCATTTATTTCAGGAATTTTCAATTTAATATATTTGAACTACAGTTGGCTGTAGTTAACTGAAGCCTCAGGAGGTGAAGTCACAGGTGCAAAGGATCAGTGTCTCTTTTATTATTTGTTTACTTATTTATTATTTTTATTATTTTCTTGAGAATGCAATACAGAAGCAATGCATGACCATGATTTGCAACCCTCCTCTACCTTTCAGATCCTCTCATGACGCCCACACTCCCTCTCAATTTGGTTACTATTTATTATTATTCCTACATTTATGTATTATAATCTATTGAATCCCTTAGTGGTGCTTGGATGTACTTGTGGCTACTGCTGACCCCTTGGTGTTGGGAAAATCATTATATCTTTCTGATGATGTAGGGTCACCTCTGTGTGTGCGTGTGTGTGTGTGTGTGTGTGTGTGTGTTTGTGTGTGTGTGTGTGTGTCTGTCTAGCTGTCTCCACATGCTGGGGTGACTGACCCACCTGCGAATGGCAAAATAGTATGTTGATTTACTAAAACTTGAGCTCATAATTTTGAATCTTGTCTCTATAAGATCTCTCAAAGTGAGAAAAAATATTTCCTGATATTATTTTATTAAAATATAAAGAGATTTAATCAGGAAATAATGAAATAACTAAATTTCAGAGGCAGCAAGTAACTATTAGAAATCATATTGTAGAAATATTACCCTAGAGGATAGTTTGTTTTCCCTGTCAAAAGTCAAGGAAGAACAGATCTACATTTGTCAGCCATTTGCCAATGCTTTGGTAAGACTGTGTGATAAAGGTTAATATTATAAGAAAATAAAATCACATCAGAAATATCTTTATATAGAAGAAAGAATCATAGCATCAATACATTCAAAGATGAATTATCATTAATTGAAAACTTCTTGAATTAGTTTAAAATCAAAACCACATGTAGAATTAACCATTTAGCTTCTACCCTAATGTTTGCTTATCCTTTCTATGTGCTAGTAGTGAGAAACATGGCGATTAAAAGTGAAAGACTAGCCGGGCATGGTGGCACACACCTTTAATCCTAGCACTTGGGAGGCAGAGGCAGGTGGATCTTTGTGAGTTCAAGGCCAACCTGATCTACAGAGTGACTTCCAGGACAGCTGGGGTTACAAGGAGACCCTGTCTTGAAAAGACAAAAAAAAAAAAAAAAGTGAAAGATTGATTCAGAGATTCCACTAGAAGTATTGAGTGTCTTACTGCAGGATCTGTCAGGGCAAACAACAGTCATGTCCTTGCCCTCAAAATACCAAGCAACAAATAATGATTCTCATCAGCTTTACCATAGCAAACCCTGAGATAACATTTCCTAAATTAGCTAGCTTCATCCTCATAAGAACCCTGTGAAGTACTGCCTGCACTTTATTGATAAAGGGACTTTGTAGCTTGCTAAAGGTAATAAATCAAGGAGTGTTAGAGATCAGGCAGCCTGGCTCAGATTCCAGGCACTACTCTACCTGAACATGAGCTCTAGGTGTTCTGATGCTGATTGCTAATTGTCCTTCAAGCCTATACTTCTATGATTGGAATACTTGCCACATATCTTAAATAACTCTTGTGGAAATCTTGGGGTTTGATTAAAATAAAACATCTGCCCTAAAGTAAAATACAAGTGTATTTTGAAAGGACACATGATTCTGTACTTTTTCATTCCTTTATACGCACTAGAATTGTGTGAGGTTCAAGACATTTTTTTCTTGATTCCTCTTTTATGCTACCAATGAAAATATACATTTTGAATAGAATAAATATGAATCTGGCTAGTTTCTTTAGAAACCCATTAGTTCTAGAACCCAGTGATTTTTAATTAATCACAAAACCCTCATGGAGCTTTAGGCCTGAGAGCTTTAATATATAGCAGTCCTCGTGCAAACCCACTGAATTTACTATAATATTAATCTTAAGGGTTAGAAAAGAGTTTATTTTCTGCCTACCTCAAAGTCATTAAACTTATTTCTTACAATTACATTGAGAAAAGACTTATGTTAACATTCTGGCATATTTTGTAATACTTTACATTGGAAGTTAGTTTGTGTGAACAGTTTTTTATAGGCCTATTACCAAGAACATATATTAGAAGGTACTAAATTAATGTTGTACACATACATTGGTTAAATTTAAGAACATCGCATGCCTCATTGATGCAAAGTATGATTACTGGAGGAAGATTAAAGAACTATATGTTAGCTGGTCAAATGATTCAGACTATTATCTTCTCTAAAATACCTAATATTATTCCACAAGCATTTTATTTATTATTAGCATGGTGACCCATAATGTGATGGGCAAGGTTTAAATCTGTCACTGAATTTGTAGACAGAAATGTAAGTCCTGTTGAAGTTATTTTATAAGCATCATTCATGGAATCATTCATGAAATCAAGAGCAAACAAAGCTTTATATTGGGTGAATTAAATTATCTGCTTAGTTTAGGTATCTGAAAAATGTTACATGTAACAATGTGCGATTGCAGAAGCTGATTGTCAGTCTTTACCTTGGTAGCTGAAATGTGAAAGTGTTCTATCACAATTCTCTTAGAAATAGAAATTTGCAGCTCAAATTTAGTAAGCCCGCTGAAAGAAAAATTTACCTCTGAGGTCCAAATGGTGACAAATTTATATTCTTGTCAGATCACAAGCTATTTTTCAGATGACAGATATATGGATTTCAAAACAGTGAATACACCTGAGGCAGTCATTTCTATAAAGTAGAGGGAGATATTGTAAAATTATAAACTAAATATTATTTCTATCGTTACTTTGGATTACAAGGAAATCATATTAAGTAGATACAATTACAAATGGCTGTCCATGGACTTGGAGTATGGTAATGTCTATTATAGATTTTTTTTTTTATAAATGAGAACATTCATATTCTCATGCAAAGCACAGTAATCATTCTAGTTGCTGGAAAAAGGTAAAAGGGTTGGTTCTGATGATCAGTGAATACTGATAAACACAACAGGAGCAGGAACATGAAATTCTTTTTATAAGATTATTTTTCCTTCAGGGAACTAAATCTGATAATAGATGTTCTGATAAAAAATAATTTCCCATTTAAAAAATGCAAGACAGACTCATATACAAGCGGAGTAGTTTGGATTTTCCAACAGATTCCTTTGTAAATTACAATAAGAAACCTCACAAAAGAGCCAGCAACTTAGCCGGTTGCCAGAGGTGTAAGCGTGCATACAAATATATTTACTATTTATGTATATGCTGTCTATAAATATAATGTACAATGAAAGAGAATAATTTAAACATTAAAAAAGTGATGTAGGGGCTGGAGAGATGGCCTAGCGGTTAAGAGCGCCGACCGCTCTTACAGAGGACCCGGGTTCGATCCCCAGCACCCACATGGTGGCCGAGAACCGTCTGAAACTCCAATTCCAGGCGAACTCCAGTTCCAGGGGAATCCTACACCCTCTTCTGACCTCCGCGGCATTGCACGACACGGGTGCACAAACCTGCCTGCAGACAGTACATTCATACACATAAAGAAATAAAAAAAAGTGATGTATTTAAAAATTCATGGAAATGAATTGGGAAACTATTATATATGCATATATAATATTACATATTATATATAATGTATATTACATATGAAAGTATAATTCTGTATAGACAATAGGGCTTTCTATATCCATGTGTTTAACTATGAATTTAAACATAAACAAAGTTGAATTTGTTGTATATCAAGCACTACAGAGTCCATACAAATGAAGTGATATGGTGGCTTACCTTACTACTGCCCCTGCCAATGCACGTTCTTAATCTCTGCCCATGATTATTTCCCTCACATCTCTTTTGTATATTTTGCAATATTTTAAGATGATTGTGTTTATACTGAACATGTACACATTTGTCTCTCTTCTTTTTCCTCCTAAAACAGAATACAGTTAAAGTATTCACATAGTATTTGCATTTTGCTAGGTATCATGCTATACAAAATTTTGAGACCATGTGCATAAATTGTATTCACACAGTAAGCCATTTTATTTATTTATTCAGATTTTGTATTTATTTATTTTTATTTTTTATTGAGCATTTGTACAACTCATACAATGGTTCCCAATCAAACCCAGTACCCCCCCCATGCCCAAACTCCCCATCCAACATCCAAGTTAATCCTTATCCAGTCAACCTCCCAAACTTGTCCTTCTGTGCAAATAGATCTGTTGGAGTCTAGTCAGAATATCTAGGACTCCTAGATAAGGCATACTCTTGCTCAGTCAACAGTACTCAGTCTCTTGTAGTTCTCAGTCCAGGGTCAGTGCCCTACTCATTCTCCAGTGCCAAACTCTGACAATCATGATGAGCTTCCCAGCAAACAACCTCTATTAGTGCATTAAAGGCACTGTTGTCTTGGGGATGGTCTAATTGGACTTGGAACCCTCTCAATGGGAGTGAACACATGAGAGCCCTTCTATAAATTCAGCCAAATGCACAGGGGTGGAGAGGACAGACAGACTAGAAAACAATCCTATGAGGGTTATAACTCTAGACAAATAAAATTTCTTACCATACACTAATTATGAAATCTTATATTTACAGACAAGCGTACCATATGCCACTCATCAAAAAAGCTAATCTTTGCAAAAGATGGAGGTCACTGCAGAATCCGACAATTGGTCAGACATAGAACATACACATCCGAAAAATCACCAATCCTAGGTGACACGTCTACAACTGAACATCAGAATGAGGAGCAGAGAGAACATGAGTGCGCCCCTCAACTCTGACCAGCAGAGCTTCCCTACACAATAGAGTGTGATGCAAACAGAAGGTCGCAAGTAGTCAGGCTTCAGAGAATAGGAGCCCCCAGAGTGTGTATCCCTGGATGGGGCCCCTATATTAAATGCCACCTACCGATGGCTCAGGAATCATTGTGGAAGAGTGGCAGAATGATTGTAAGAGCCTGGGCTGGTGCATGAATGTCGAGAAGCAGCGACTTACAACTGACAGCTTTCACATGTAAACCTCTGGCAATGTAGGTATCAGACCCGGGACCCATGCCAACTGGAACAAGGTCTCATAACTAAACCATTTTTGTCTCTGCAGATTTCATTGTCTATGGACATACTGGACCCTATGCCTTAGGTATGTAAAAGTGAAGTCTATATTGTCATGCCGATTTATTTAATATCTCTGAGCCACATTAATCCTTAAAAATAATAATGAAAATTCTTGGTAAAGAAACAGATATTTTGAAGCTTCATTGGTATTTGGATTACTGCACCTGAAATAATTTGAGATGAGGAACATGGCAGCTTTGCCCCAGTTCATTCCACTCCACCCTTAGTCTTGTGTGACACTCCGATATTTCAGAGTGGAAGGTGACTCATGCCAAAGTAGCATTGGTGACACCTACATTTCAGTAATAGAAAGAAAAGTCACAAGACTCTGAGGTAGTACTTCTTTCAGTATAGGAATTTTCCAGGGATCCATTCTGTTAATTACTGAATTTTTGTGTATCTCACACATAGCACCTTGATCATCTTTGTACCCCTTTCCCATTGGCACCCTAACACCCACTGAATTTCATGCTTTCTGTAGTTTCTGTTAAGGCCTATCAAGTCAATTTAGTGTCCTCTGATGTCCTTCAGTTCACATTCATTCACAAAGGGTCTAGTAAGCCTACCTAGGGTCACTTTCTTAAAGAAGATCAGATCAATGCTTCCTTACCCAGGAGTAATCAGCTGCTCAATAGTTATTTGACTAAGATTGTGGCTTGGTGCCCATTTCCACAGTTCTATGTTGGGTTTTTGTCTGCCTGTGTTTGCATGGGTTTTGTGCATTCTGACACCATTGGTAAGTTTGTATGTGCAAAGTCCCAGGAACCTGTAAGACTGTGCATCCAGGTGGTCATGCACCTCCTCCTGTGGCTCTTAAAATCATCATTCCATCTCCTCTTCTGCTCCATCCCTGAGCCCTGTGTGCTTTACCACTGCATAGAACTCCATTATGTAGATGTACCACATTTTTGTTATCCAATCATCAGTTGAGGAGCATTTGGGTTGGTTCCAACTTTTTGCTATTGTGAAAAGAGCTACAATAAACATAGCTATGCATGTATCTTTGTGGTAGGATGTGTCTTGTGGGTATATACCCAGGAGTGGTATGGCTGGGTCAGGTGGTAGGCTCATTTTGAGTATTTTATGGGTTCTCCACACTGCTTTCCACAGTGGATGTACCAGTTTACATTCCCACCAGCAGTGGATGAGTGTTCCCCTTTCCCCACAACCTCTCCAGCATTTGGTGTCTTTTGTTTTCTTGATCTTGGCTAGCCTTATTGGCAGGAGATGATACTTTAGTGTGGTATTAATTTGCATTTCCTTAATTATTAATGATGTTGAAGACTTTTTAAGATGTTTCTCAGCCATCTTTACTTCCTTACTGGTGAAGTCTCTGTTTAGCTCTTTACTTCATCTTAATTTTTTTCTTTTCATTATTTTATTATTTATCTTATTTTTATTATTTATATTTTTTTTTAATTTTTTTTTTTTTTACATTTAATCTAGACCCATGTCCCCCACACTATCCCCCACCCCACAGAGCTCATGTATTTCCTGCCAAAAATGCTTTTATCTCTTTCTCAGTCTTCTCAAAATTCTCCATGTGGAAGGACTGTTTTGAGCAGAAGTTCACTGTTCAATCATTTCTTTATGAGTCCTTTTGTTGTTGTTGTTCTATTTACAATATGCATCACTCCTATACTACTTGGACAAAGCTCAAGGGCCATGCAAAGAAAACACATCAACTAGGTAATTGGCAGACTAGCATCCAAATGAGGGATCCAATTTATCGTTTGTTTTTCTGGACTGTGTTTCTTCACTAGCATGAGTTTCAGCCCAGCCATTTTCCTGCAAAGCTCATGATGTCATTTTCTTTACTGCTGCAATAGAACTCCATTATGTAGATGTACCCATTTTCTTTGTCCACTCATCAGTTGACGGGAATTTGGGTTGGTTCCAGCTCCGTTGCTATTGTGAAGAGAGCTGAAAATAAACATGGCCGTGTACATGTATCTCTGTGGTTGGGTGAGCCTTGTGGGTAGATGCCCAGGGTGGTATGTGGCTGGGTTGGGTGGCAAGTTCATTCAAGTCTTCCAAGGGTTTCCACCACTGCTTTCCATAGTGACTGTACTCCAGTAGATTCCCACCAGCAGTGGATGAGTGTTCCTCTTTCCCCACAACTTCTCCAGCACTTGGTCTCATCTGTTTTCTTGATCCTAGCCAGTCTTTTGGAGTAAGATATCTTAAAGCAGTTTTTGATTTGCATTTCTTTAATGATTAGTGATGTTGAAACTTCTTAAGATGTTCTCAGCCATCTCTATTCCTACTTGTGAAGTCTTGTTTAGCTCTTTGCTCCATCTATTGAGTGGTCGATTTGTTTTCTTTTCTTCTTTGTTTTTTGAGTAGTGTTTATATATTCTGGATAGCTGCTTTTTAGATGTTTCTTGTGTGAAGGTGTTCCTCCCAGTCTGTGGGATTTTTCATCACTTTTCGATTGTTCTTTTGATGTACAGAAGTTTTGTTGAGTTTAAAGAGGGTCCCATCTTGTCATTGTCTGTTACCTTAATTCTTGCTCAGCTGCTGTCTGAGTTTAGGAAGTCTTTTCTTTATGCCTATGTCTTGTAGTTTTGCTGCAACTTTTTCTTCTATCACCTTCAGAGTTTTGGGGTTTCATGCTGAGGTCTTTGATCCATCTGGAGTTGACTTTTGGTGCAGGGTGAGAGGTAGGGGTTTAACTTCATTCTTCTACAAGTGGTGATACACAGTTTTGCCAACCCAACTCTGAATGATGCTGTCTTTCTCCATGTGTCTTCTGGCCCCCTTGCCACAATAATATGAGATGGCTGAAAATTGTATGTGCTCAAGTTTGTATCTTCGGTTTTGTTTCATTGGTCAACAGGTCTGTTTTTGCCAGTACAAGTTGTTTTTTTACTATAAGCCCTACAGTATAGTTGAAGTCTGGCATAGAGATCCCCCCTGTGTACTCTTTTCACTCAGGGTTGTTTTGTCTATTTGGGTCTTTTGTTTTTCCAAATGAATTTAAGAACTTTTTTTTCCAAAGCCTGTGAAGAAACTCTGTGCTTCAGGTACTCTTGGGAGATCTCCCTTTACTCCATCTTTTGAGTAGGTCATTTGTTTTCTTCTTTGTTTTTTAAGTAGTTATATATCTTCTGGATGTTAATGTTTGTCTGATGTATCAGTGGTGAAGGTTTGGCCCACTCATGTGGGTTTTCTTCTAACTTCCTTGATTGTTCTTAGCTGTACAAAAGCTTTTGATTTTGATGAGGTCCCACTTGTCAGCTGCTGTTACCGCTGTTTCTGTGCAGCTTGTTTTGAATTTAGAAAGTCTTTTTTCCGTACACCTTGTCCTAGGTGGGTGCTCAAATTTTCTTCTATCCCTTCAGGGTTTCAGGTTTTAGGTTGAGATCTTTGATCCACTTGGAGTTTATTTTTGTACAGGGTGAGAGGTAGGGGTTTAATTTGTCCGAAATGGTGACCTTTTGCCAACACCGTTGGCTGAAGATGCTATTTCTCTCCATTGAGCTTTTTTTGGCCCTTTGTCAAATATGAGGTAAGCCTGATTGTATGTAGCTCAAGTTTGGATTTTCAATTTTTGTTCCATTAGATGTCTTTTTTGTTTTTTTTTTTTTTTTTTTTTTTTTTTTTTTTTTTTTTAGTTTAATGTTTTTTTGGGGTATTTTAGGGAGATAAGGTCTCCCTTTAGTACCAGGTGTCCTGGAGACTCATCTGTAGACCAGGCTGTCCTATGAACCACAGGATCCACCGTCACGCGGGCTGTGATTAAAGGTGTGTCACACCAAATGCCGCGGCCAATATTGGCACTTTTTGCTCAGGTGCTTTAGCTATTTGGGGTCTTTTTTTTTCCATATGAAATTTAAGAGTATTTTTTCTAAGTCTGGTAAAAAGCTCATGGAGATTTTGATTGGGAGGGCTTGCATTGAATCTGCTCTTATATGGTAGATGGCATTTCTACTTAAATTTTTTCAAATCCATGGCATTGGAGGTCTTTCATCTTTTGATGTATCCCAACTCTTCGGTTTTTAAAATTTTTTTGTTGTAGAGGTCTTTGGTGTCTTAGTTAAATTTTAGGTATGTTTTTGAGGCTGGTGTGATTGGGGCTCTCTTATATTCATTTCTTCTCCAGTTACTCATTGTTGATGTAAAAGAAGGCTATGATTTTTCTAGGTTTATTTTGTATCCTCCACTTTACTGAAACTTTTGGTGGTTTCGCGAGTTTCTGGTGGGGTTTTACAGCTCCCTAGGTAAACTATCATATCATCACTGCAAAAAGGGATAGTTTACTTCTTCTTTCCATAGCGTAGTATTCCTTTAGTTTTGCTTTCTTGCCTTATTGCCCTAGGAAGCATTTCAAGCAATATACTGAAGGGAGGTGGCGAAAGAGGACAGTCTTGCCATGTTTCTGCCTTTAGGGGAATTCTTCCAACTATTTCTCCATTTAGTTGATGTTGGGTGTAGTTTTCTTGTATATGGCTTTGATTACATAGGAATGATCCCTTCAAGTTCAATTCCTCTAAGGACTTTAAGCATGAAGGGATGTGGCTTTTGTTGAAAGGCTTTTTTCTGCATCAATTGAGATGATCTCGTGGTTTTTGTCTTTAAGTCCATGTTTATGTGTTTTTTGATATTTGGATTTGAGTACCTGAACCATTCCTGCAAAGCTCTGGTATGAATCCAACCTGGTCATGATGATCTTCTTGTTGTGGGTCTGTATGTGATTTGCAAGTATTTTTGATGAGAATTTTTGCTACTGGAGTTCATTAATGTATGAAACTCTAGTTTTCTTTCTTGTTTGGTGTCTGCTGTTTTGGTATAGAAGTAGATGCGTAGCGTTGTGTGGAATGTTTTTTCTTTGGGAGATTTTGCTCAGTCTGTATCCTTCTGAAAAGTTTGGAGTAGTAGTGGTTGTAAGAGCCTGTTGTTAGAGTATTGTTTTGTTTAGTAATTTTTTTTTTATTAATTTTATTTATTTCTGTATGTGTATGAATGTACTGTCTGCATGCAAGTTTTGTGCACCCGTGTCGTGCAACGCCGCGGAGGTCAGAAGAGGGTATCGGATTCCCCTGGAACTGGAGTTCTCCTGGAATTGGAGTTTCAGACGGTTCTTAGCCGCCATGTGGGTGCTGGGGATCGAACCGGCGTCCTCTGTAAGAGCGGTCGGCGCTCTTAACCGCTAGGCTATCTCTCCAGCCCAGTTTAAATATTTTATACAATTCTGCTGTGAAACCATTTGGGCCTGGGCTTTTTTTTTTTTTTTTTAGTTGGTAGGCTTTTTATTATATCTTCAATTTCCTCAAGTATTATGGGTCTGTTTAAGCTGTCAATCTCCTCTTGGTTAAGCTTTGGCAAATCCCAGGATTTCAGATAGTCATCCATTTCTCTTAGGTTTTCATATTTAGTAGTGTATTCTTTTTTGAAGTATTCTAGTATGATTGTCTGGATCTTTGTCTGTTGTGATGTGCCCCCTTTCATCACAAACGCTATTGATTTTGA
This sequence comes from Rhizomys pruinosus, assembly GCA_009823505.1. Classification (NCBI taxonomy): domain Eukaryota; kingdom Metazoa; phylum Chordata; class Mammalia; order Rodentia; family Spalacidae; genus Rhizomys; species Rhizomys pruinosus. Next base: position 5,222,529 of record VZQC01006553.1, read on the forward strand.
GTTGCTCTTTCTTTCTTTTGGTTAACTGGGCTAGAGGTCTGTCAATTTTGCTTATCTTTTCAAAGAACCAGCTTTTGGATTCATTGATTTTTTTTGTATTGTTTTCTTTGCTTCTATTTCATTGATTTCTGCTCTGATTTATGTTATTTCTTCCTGTCTGTTGGGTTTAGGGTTCATTTGCTGTTGTCTTTCAAGTGTTTTTAGTTGCAGTGTTTGAAGATCTGATCAGCACCATTCTCTTGGGATTCTTCTCCTTCCTCTATCCCTATGATGTGGAGGTTTTGTCTTTTCGTAGTGTCCCACATTTCCTGTTTTTTCCACTCTTGTGTTTTTTTAAGTTTTTCATAATCTTTACTTGAGGTTTAAAGCTGTGCTGTGTTATCCTGTAGATCTGATATTCTTTTTTTCTGCTTCATCCATTCTGCTTCTGAGGCTTTTCCCCATCCTTTCTTGCTGATTGGATGAATGTTCAATTTCCTTTTTTATTTCATCCTGTAATTTCTTCAGTATTTCCACTTCCTTTGGAACTTTTCATTCTTTTCTTGTAGGTCCTTGCTTTGCTGGTCAGTTTCTTTTTCCTTTCAGCCTGAGATCTTTTCACTGTTTACACTTCCTTCTGGAGTTTGTCATTCTCTCCCTCTAGTTCTTTTTGGAGTTTGTTTTTCTCTTCCTCTAGTTGTTTTCTGAGTTTGTCAATTTCTCCTTTTAGCTCTTTTCAGAGTTTATCATTGTTTCCTTCTAATGCCTTCATGAGTTTTTTGTTTGCTCCCTTTAGTTGTCTGATTTGTTCTTTATAGTCTTTGAATATGTCTACAATTATTCTTCTAAGGTCAGTGTCTTAGTTTCCTTCCAGGGAGATCTCATTGTTGGGATCTTCTACAGGATTGGTTGAGTTTGGTGGGGATTTATTTTGAGCTTTTCCCATATTGTTGTTTTAACGTTGTGTTTTGGGCATGTGTATTTGTTGTTGTTGTTTCTCCATTTTGTTTATTTGTTTGCCTTCTGTTGCTAATCTCAAATGTTAATATGGAGTTGGTCACTCAGTTTGCTTCCTGTTGGTTTCTTCTTTAGTTTTGGCTATGCAGCCTTGAATCACTGACACTGCTGGATCCTCCCAACAGCAATAAACCTCAGCACCAGCAGTTTATACTTTCCACCACAGTATCAGTAGCTTGGGGGGGGGTTTGAATCCTCCCCACATTGGCAGCTGTTCACCCCTGTCTGACCTTCTATCCACACATAAAGTTCATTTCTATGGTTCTAACGTTGGGTGTGGGTTGCAGAGGTGGGCTGCCAACAGCCTGCAAGGCACTAACTGATATTCTTAAAAGGAGGGACTCAGGATGTGCTGACTAGACCCCAGTCAATGAACTTAGGGGCATCTGGGGACACTAACTTGACACTATGGACCTTGATACAGATCACAACAATGTATAAATTCCTTGGAGGTAGAAGGGGTGGTTGTCAGTGTTGAAGGGAGGATAGATATGATTGGGGTGTTCTATATGAAATAGACAAAATTTCAATAAAAAATAGAATGAGAAAAAAAGATGTTTCATTGGTCGGGTTCACCTCTTGGTATGATCACTGATTCTTCCCCCAACCCTGCACCATGAAAGCTAGCTACCATGGAGGAAGCTTCCAGGTTATTTTCAGCCTGTTTTCTCTGTCTTGCAAGCAATGTTGTCTTCAGAGATAGGTTCTTATCAACTAGCTATGATAAGCAGCAAGAAGAGTGGCAGGATCCTACCTCATACCTGGCACTAAGGTTTTTGTTTAATAGCCCATATCTACTAGGAACATCATTATCTATACACACAGAACATATCTTTTCTAACCCACTTTAATGTTTATTTTTAACTGAGTTAAAAAGAAGTGTCCATGTTTTCACATATTCTTCCATTCTCCTTCTCTGCACATCCCAATCTCTGCTTAAATTTCCATCCCCAAACTCCTATTCTCGCCCTTCTCTCTCAAAGCATCCTCTATTCCAGAGGCCCTTTTCTAGTTTACTAACTTGTACAGGTTCTCCAATTATGTGACATGAACATTACTTTGTATTCAAACTTCATTTTCCAACACTAAAACAAGAGATGTTTGAAAAGGAGAGATAGGGAATTTCAGCAAAACCAGTTTTTACAAACGGAGGGATGTGAGAATGCTTCTGAAGTATTGGAAAGACTGTGGGTAGTTGAGCTTGGCCAGATGTAAAGATGGAAGGAAACATGGTTTATGTATTTAATGATTTTTCACTTCATTTGCAGGATTTTGAATTTGAATCTGTTGACTATACAAAATGCTGCAAATATATTTTCATCTTGGATTGTTCCCGTATATGGAGAATAAATTGGAACATAGCAGAATTGAAGGGAATCTGTCCAGTTGATGGGCTGAAAATGATGATATTTTAAATTGAGATGATGGATGTATGCCACAGCAAAGGTATAGAACTGCAGGACTCAGTGACTGATGGGGGCGAAGAGAAAATGAAGAGTGCGGGGTGATATTTCAAACAGTGGGTGAGTCAGTGATCAGTGGCGCAATCTGAGGAAGAATATAAAGAAGAAAGCATTTCATGGAAAAAGGAAAGTCATATAATACCTCATTCCTTTCCTTTAGGTAATTCTTGCACTAGGTATTCACTTATTATTCTTATTAGTGGAGTGGATGTGTTTATATTTTAGAGGGTGACCTAGCTGGGAAATACCTTAGCATTTCTAGGCCTTGAGTAACTTTACAAAGCTATCCATTACCACTTTAAGTTCTTTCTTCTTTAGTAAATATATATAGTTATAGATAGATATATATATATATATACATATACATGTGTCTTTACAGAATTTTCAATTTTAGGCATTAGTCTTTACCTCTAAAGCAAAAACAGGTAACATTTTCTTTGTTTACTTGGGAAAGATTATATTGCATTTTCTTCTCACACGTGTTGAGATCCTATTTAAGAAGGGGCAATTGTGGGCTGGAGAGATAGCCTAGTGGTTAAGAGTGCTGACAGCTCTTGCAGAGGACCCAGGTTCGATCCCCAGCACCCACATGTCAGCTGAGAACGTCTGTAACTCCAATTCCAGGAGAAGTCCAGTTCCAGGGGAATCGGACACCCTCTTCTGACCTCCGCAGCATTGCAAGACACGGGTGCACAAACCTACATGCAGACAGTACATTCATACACATAGAAAGTAAATAAATAAAATTTTTTAAAAAGAAGGAGCAGTTGTAACTTTAAAATCTTTACAACAAATGCCTTCATCTGGTTCTAAAGTAAACCAAGAATATCCAGATTTTTTTTTGTCTTTTTGAGACAGGGTCTCCCTGTAACCCCAGCTGTCCTGGAACTCACTTTGTAGACCAGGCTGGCCTTGAACTCACAAAGACCTGCCTGCCTCTGCCTCCCAAGTGCTAGAATTAAAGGCGTGCACCACCACACCCAGCCAAATACCCAGATTTTATACTGTGTGACACTGCACACCCAAATTTGCTTATATTGCAGGCAGAATAAAGTTTTTTCTTTAATATCATTATATATCACAAATATCTTTTCTGAAAGTTACCTCACTTCATGTGATCTATCAATGACACATAAATATTTCATTACCTTGTGGTAATACCATAAATTTCCACTGCTCTTTGATGATTCATTTCTGCGTCCATGTTGTCTCAGTGTCTATGCTTGTAGCTAACTGGAATTCCTGCTGCTATAAACTTTTACTAAGATATTTCTCATTTTGTAATTTGTCCTAAGAAAATAAATCCTAGATACTATGACACAGTTTTGTATGTCAGTGATAACAAGTAACCACAGAGTATTTGTAAATGTTATTAGGAACGTTATTTAAAAATGTGAGAAACATCAATGTCTTGTTTCTTTAAAAAATTAGAATGCAGTCTGGCTACTACCACCTTGATAGTCCAGAAACTCTTTTCCCCATCTCACTGACACCCTGATTGTTGTCCTCAAAAGTATCTCTTGATGTCCGATGTCCTCTCAGGGATCAAGGTGCCTCTAATTGAGAACCTGTGTTTTAAATATATGGTTTTAGTAGTAAGATCAGAGGTTTCACTCCAATTTGGAGACAACAATAGTGCTTCATACTGTGTCAGTGATTATTTTTATCCAAAGTAGATTATGGCCAAAATGATGGTCAAGCTTTGACTGAGAAGTGACCATAAATAAGTTTATTCTCTTGCTGAGGTAGAAAAAGCCCTCGACCGGAGTTCTTCACACATCACTTCATTTTTGTTTCAGGAAGAAGTAGTTCAGTCAGCTGGCCTCACATGTAGAGAGCTGGAGTCTTTTCTTATCATGACACTAAATTAGCATTTTACCCTCAGATTCTTTGCCCTTCAAGAATATTTTGTTTTGGGCTGGAGAGATGGCCTAGTGGTTGAGAGCACCGACTGTTCTTGCAGAGGACTTGGGTTCGATCCCCAGCACCCACATGGCGGCTAAGAACCATCTGTAACTCCAATTCCAGGAGAACTCCAGTTCCAGGGGAATCCGAGACCCTCTCCTGACTTCAGCAGCATCGCATGACATGGGTGCACAGACCTACATGCAGACAAGTACATTCATACACATACAAAAATAAAGTTTAAAAAAAGAATATTTTGTTCCAAATTATTAATGTCATGTAATTTCTGTTGTTTCTTGTGTGAACAGATCATCTATAACCATAAATCAAAATGTTGACATCTATTTACGTATCAGCCAGACAATGTGTAAAGATTTCTCTGGTAGAGATTTGTCAAGCCATACTGTGGGAGTTCATGGTTTTAACATAAAGAACTAGAATACTCAGTTTGTTTTGTATCCAGGTTGTGCCTGTGTTACCTGAGTAGAGTGGAAGTTGTTTGTCAGGAATATTGTGTGCCTCAGCCATGGACTCTCTGCATTGTGATATTTGGGCTGCACGTTATCCGAGCAGGATGCTAATGCAAAAAAATGAACATTTTAAACTGATTATTTAGGTGATTTTTAATATATTTTTAGTTTTCTATTTTATTCTCAAAGAATACTCTGAATTACTGGATGTAAGCAGGAAATTTAGCTTGGCAAACTCCAAAAGTTTCCTTATCCTTTAAGTCTGTTTTTCTAAAGCCTTCTGGGATTGTGATGTCACCGGTTGATTGTTTTTCATTTTCTTACAGTTTACACCCATCTAAATTATCTTTATTAGATGGCAGACTTGAAGCCCCGCTGTGGTTGCCAGCTCCAAAATGTGTATTTCTTTACCTGAGTTTACTGCTGGCCTTCATGATTCATTCTAAAGACCAACACAAACAATCGAAGTATCCTTGAGAATGAGAGGAACAAAGAAAACTTTTGGCTTTTTGAAGTTCTAAAATGCAATCAGGCAATGTATGCCTGTAATTCCAGGCCTGCCTAGGCAGAGGAGGAAGAACTCTGGAAGTCATTGCCAGCCTAGCTGAATCGCTGGGGTTCCAGGTTCAGTGTGAGACCATGTCTCAAAAAAAAGTCAATTGTAGAGCAACTTGCAGGGCATCAAATGTTGACCTCCAGCTAGCCTGACCTAAAAACTGATAAAATAACAATAAAATATATGACAAAAAAATCAAAATGTGATTGTCTAGGGAAGCCCACTGCCCATTTTCATTCTCCAAAGGAAGTAACTTTGATTATTATTCCACTTCAAGATAACATTCTCCAGAGGAAACTATGTCATCACAGACTCCACCACACCTCTAACCCATGCTTCAACTACTTCTGGTGGCTTGAGCACCTAGGCAAATGGGCCAATAGCCATGATCCACATGCTGCACAGGGTGGCCTTTTCTGTATCTCTGTGTCTTCCTCTTGTGGACACATTGATCAGCCTTTGTTTCTCTTCATTCCTGACCTCTCTTGGAACTTATTCTTATTTAGTTCTTCTCTCCACACTGTTTCATGCCTTATTTTCATTTCTTTAGACTTTCTCATTTTGATTACTTTTCCTAGTTTATTTTCTGCTTTATTTCCTCAAAAGCCAATGTTTGTACCTCAGGGAATCTCATTTCTCACTCATTGTAGTTTCTGAGCAAACCTGCACACATTCATCTTATGAATTGCTGTGTCCATAGTTTCCAAAGACTGCAGCAAACATTGACTCCCTAATATGTGGATAACAGCTATGTCCATGTAACAGAAATAACCATCCTTCTCACCTCTCATAAATTTTTGTCCTTATACCAGACATATTTTAGAAATGCAGTCATATATTGCATCACTTAACAATGAGGGTATTTTCTGAGAAAAACAACATTGGGCAAATTTGTCAGTATGCCAAAACATCATAGAGTGTACATATATACACTAAGCCTACTAGGTCCTCACCAGGCAATATACCTTTAGAATCATCATGGCTTGTGCCAACCTTCTGTAATCCACTGAAACATCATGTGGAGCATGGCTGTTGACCAATTTTCATAGACTCTCAAGATACCGGAAGTAGTCCATAAAAACTGTGTGGCCCACCTATGGCCCAGGGATCATTGCAAAAAAGGGGGCAGAAAGATTTTAAGAGCCGGGGTTGGTACATGAGCATAAGGAAACAGAGGCTTTTAGGCCTCTGGGAAATTGTTCATGAATTTGCAACAATGGTGACAGCATTCATAAGGCCCATGGTGACTCAATCAGATTAAAGCCCAGTATAGAACAGGGGAAATGGGCTGCAGGCCCCAACTCCAGCCAAGGAACTATTAGCAAATGATTACTGTGGGGCAAGGGAGATAGATCTTCTTTAAGGGAGTGACTCTAGATAGGCTGACTAGATGCCAGTGAATGCTTCTGAATTAAGGGACATCTGGACACAAATTCTGGACCAGATAGGGCTTAACATATACGAGAGGATATCTGCAATCTGAGAAGATGCATGGTGGAAGGTCTAAATTTATTTAAGATGTATTATATGAAAGGCACAAAGCTCAATAAAAATTCAAGGAAAAAAAACATATGGCTTCTTATTTAAGAACATGGACTCTGCAAACATGCTGACCCTCTGATTCTGGACCATTTCTTCAACATTTTTTAGTCTGTTTCCAATTCTATAAGGATCATTATTGTAATATCATAGGGTTTGTGTAAGGATTAGTTTTCACAAATACCTAAGAGAGTAAGTAATTCACATCATCTGCAGAAATTATCATTATTAATCTTCACCTTCTCTGTCTCCTCTTGCACATTTTTGAATCCAATCAATATTTCAATTTTGTTCATTGTATTTCCAATTCATCTCTCCTTATCTGCCCTTGCTTCCACTGATGTCTTTAAGAACAAGGACACACTGTCATTCACCTCTTCAGTTTCAGTGCTCAAAGCACTGTGCTCTCAACTACTGCTATGCTCTCATTTACTGTTCTCTCAACTACTGCTTTTACTAATAAATTTTTCTATCAATGCTGTAAAATCCAGTTCTGAATGGGAACTGCAAAACCGTTTTTTTGTTTTTTTTTTATAGAATGCTTTTATGGGTTAAGGCAATTGTTTTGAAAGATTAATCATTTAGGCACAAACATATTGGTGTATTTGTTAATCCAGTCCACTGTTGGTAAAACTGCTGTGATTTGAAAACACTAATGGCTAGTTTAGATTCTAATCAACATTCTGCGCAACAATCAAACATTTTGGTACCTACTATTTTTGTATCTTTGCAAAAGGCACATACAGCTTCTCTGAATCCTGTTTTCTTCTCTAAAATTAGTAAACTAGATGGGAACATTCTCAATTTTGTTTAAATTCCAACAGATTTGAGCAAGTATTCAACACATAAATAATGAAATTTGGAAATGGATAAGTCATGGAGAGAGTTTCAGGCAGGGGGACACTAAACACATAAACTTGGCTTTGCCAACCTGATGCTTAGTTCAGTGAGACATGCTAGTAGATGCGAATTTCTAGAAGGCAGCTTCTTAAAGTTAATTCTGCAAGTTTCCACCAATCTCACCATTCATTCACTTCTATTTGAAACAAAAAAAAAATTCTTCTCTCCAAAAAGTGAAAGATAATTTAGCCTAAGATGGTTGCCGTGGTAATGTTTTGACCTTGGGTGCAAGGAAGGCTACGTAGAAGCTGAATCCCTATCTTCTAGGTTCATATTGAATGCAAAAATATAAGTTCTGACACATTTTGTTCTCAGTTATTCCCTTGATTATTTGATTTTTAAGGCAAAATATTTTAAATCAAATTTAATTCATTGTTTCAGATCATTTCAGACAGTTTCATAAGTAGGAAGTCTTTAAATGTAGCCTTTTAAAAATCACTTAATACTCAAAATTTCTTCTGATGATTAATTTTTTAAGCTTTTATATGACCAGAATGAAGTAGAAAAAAATGATTTCTGGGGCCCTGGAAAAGTTTCCTATAGAAAGTAGAAGTGTTTATATCAATGTTGAATAATTCATGAGTCAGCCACATTAATGTCAAATTTTAACTGAGAATGACCCAACGATTTTCACAAATGTGATTTATTTGCTTAAAATTAATGTTTTATGAAGGACAACTAACTATGCTAGGATTTTGGTAAAGGCACTACACTTCTATCATAGTGCACACAAAGTTGTTTTGCACACAGTATTTGACCATCAGTTTTTGCCTTTGCATCGTTCTTCATCTGAGAACTTCCTCCTCCAAAGGAAAAAACCTGTGGTTTTTTTCCCCATATATCCTTAAGATATCAAGGCCTCATGTAATTTTCTAATCATATTAGTAGCAAATGAATTCAAAAACTAAAATTTTGATGAAGTATAGAATTGTATCAAATATCAAAGGTCACTCAACTAAAGCCATATGATTCTGTGTTGTATCTTTATTGTAAACTGGAATCGGCCAAACTCTAAAGCACAAGGTATAACATTGCAGTAACTGTCCAAGAGACCTTGGATTTCTTTTTTTTAATTTAATTTATTTATTTCTGTATGTGTATGGATGTATTGTCTGCATGCAAGCCTGTGCACCCGTGATGTGCATTGCCGCGGAGGTCAGAAGAGGGTCTCGGGTTCCCCTGGAACTGGAGTTCTCCTGGAATTGGAGTTTCAGATGGTTCTTGGCCGCCATGTGGGTGCTGGGGATCGAACCTGGGTCCTCTGCAAGAGCGGTCGGCGCTCTTAACCGCTAGGCCATCTCTCCAGTCCAACCTTGGATTTCAAATAACCTGTTGCTTTTTCTCCTGAACATATTTCTGTTTCAATCAGACCTTTTGTCTCAATTTTAACTTTTGAAAATATTGCTATAACTAGATAAAAATTACAATTTAATGACTTCTAAATGTGTTTTATCAGTATAAGGGTGGTTAATGTTCATCTTTGAATTCACTTTCTACCTGTATGATTTTCAGAAAGTTACCAGATCTGCCTTCAGTAGAGGAGACTGAGAATACCTCATACTGAGCAGAGGGAGGGCTGACACAAGATTGTTTCCCAGGTCAAATGCAAGTTGCTGGATGAACAACGCTGGTCAAAGGGAAAGTACTCAGCTAATCCTTGATTTTATTAGTATCATTACTAATAGAAAGCATTGGTATAAATATAAATCTAAAAAGCTCCTATAAAATATATACTTTTGCTTATGATAGCAGAACATAATAATTTTATCACAAATAAGGTAATGCACTTAATTATGCTGTCACAAAAGGCGAGTCAACTTAGGAGAGCTATATTAAAAATCCCCAATTTTAAGCCCTTGCTTATATTAATTTGGCAGTAATTCCAAAACCAAATAAAATAAATAAAATAAAAAAGTAAGAACAAATAGGGGCTGGGAAGATTGCTAAATGGGTGGTGCTGTATAAGTGTGAAGACCTGAGTTCAGATTCCCAGTACTTATGTAAAAGTCCAGTGCCATTTGAGCTTTTGTCACCCAGGTGACCAGAGACAGGTGGAACATGAGGGCATGTGGCCAAGCCAGTGCAGAGAAAATGGCAAATTCCAGGTTTGAAATGAGACCTTGTCAACCAAAATAAGAGGGAGAATAATACTGAAAAAATATCTAATATAGTAGACTTTTGGTTTCAACATACCAATGCATGAGCATACAATCCTCACCCTACATGTGCACATGTGCACATATAAAGTACAGCACATGCATACAAACATACAAACCAACATTTATCATATCTATCTATCATCATCATTTATCTATCATCTATCATCCATCTATCTATCATCATCTATTTATCAGTCTATCTATCTATCTATCTATCTATCTATCTATCTATCTATCTATCTATCATTCTGTATCATCATCTATCAGTCTATCTATCATCTATCTATCTATCTATCTATCATCATCTATCTATCTACCATCATCTATCAGTCTATCTATCTATGCATCATCTATCTATCTATCTATCATCTATCTATCTATCATCATCATCTATCTATCTACCATCATCTATCAGTCTATCTATCTAAGCATCATCTATCTATCTATCTATCATCTATCTATCTATCTATCTATCTATCTATCTATCTATCTATCTATCATCTGTCTATCTACCATCATCTATCAGTCTATCTATCTATCTATCTATCTATCTATCTATCTATCTATCTCTCATCTATCCATCTATCTATGCACTTACTAACACAATCCAGTTCTCACTTTAACACTTACCAGCCATTTATCTACATAATAGCTTGTAAACTAAACAGTTTTTGCCCTACTTTGAGCCCTGTCAGACAGAATAGTTTCTTAGGTATCCTACTTTCCTTCTCACCAGGCTAGACTGAGTCTACTTAGGGAAAGGGGTGGTGGTGAAGATATTTCAAAGAAACAGACAACTGTGGGGGGACAAAATGGAATTAAGGTCAGAATTATCTTGCCTATAAAGTACAAACTCATCAGCTCATCCTTTCAAAAGCTCAGCTAACAGCTGACTCAATCTGTTTCACCATAGGAAACAGGCCATTATTTTCAATGAAAGAATCATTAAAGTGCATATATTACAAGAAACAGTGTGGTTAATTAATTGTTCAATATTTCCAGCAGATCCTAGTTACTTCTTCCTACAATGATGTTATATACAGATAGATAAATTAATTTGTGAGCTGAATTAAGGTGCAAATCCCTACCCCCAATGCTGGGGTGAATAGTTAGGGTGAAGATGTGTCCCTGTGTAGGAGGAAAGGTTTTCAGTACTGTCAAATATCACCAAGAATGCTATAATTTAAGGGTGTGATGGTTGTCCCTCTCTGTCTTATCCCAGTACTTATGACTGTAACGCCTCTCCTTTTGTGATTCATCAAGGCCATTTATATTCCCTCCTTTGCAGAGTTTTCTAGTTACTTTTATTTAAGTCTTGAATAAAATTTCACCTTATGGGAATCAGATCATGTTTTATAGAAAGTGTAACCTTGTTACTGGGTTCTAAACTGTATAAAAGCATAACTAAGCAAGCCAGGAAAATGTGCAAGACAAATTTCTATTGCTTTCTGAAGAAGCTGGAGAGCCACAGAAAGAAAGATTAATACTAAAGGCGCTGGGGTGAAATATCAGTGGAAGTTTATGAGGCCTGTATTTTGAGTATTCTCAGCCAAGATGGAAAAATAATTAGATAAAGAAGGGAATTTAAAATTTAAATCTTGTATTTCTTCAGAGGTTTAGTAGCTAAAAACCACAATACAATTATTCTTTATTTTGAATTGACCATTATTTCCTAAAATGCATCTATAGGTATCTGAAAAACTAGCATAAGATTAAGCGTAGACATTAAATTTAAAGCAGAGTGTTTACTGAGTATCAAGTGTCATCATTTTTTCAGCTGGGATTTGGCTACAATATAAAACAAAGTTTGGAATATTTAATGGTATTAAGCTTCAAATAGAGGACATTCAAATCAATTCGAAATATGATGCTATTTAAAATAAAAAATAGTTTCACTAATAGTATGCTATTACTCATAGAAATGAGACAAACATAGGAGTGGATAGGTTAGAAAACAATCTGGAAAAAGTGAAATTTGATTTTTTTTATTAGAAAGAGAAATGAAAGGGTATTTCAAGTGGGAATTAAACAGTCTAAGAAAAAGCAGGGAGAGATAGTAAATACCATAATTTTGAATATGCTATTGTCCTAGTTTGTCTTCCATTGCTGTGACAAAACACTCTGACCGACACCAACTTGGGGAGGAAACGGTTTATTCAGCTTACATCTCCTGCTTCACAGTTCATCACTTAGGGAACCCAAGTCAGGAACTCAGGGCAGGAACCTGGAGACAGGAGCTGAAGCACAGGCCATGGAGGAATGCTATTCACTGGCTTGCTCCCCTGGCCCATGCCCAGCCTGACCTCTTAAGTACACAACAACTTGCCCAGGGTGGCACAACCCATAGTGGGTTGGGCCCTCCCACATTGCTCAACAATCAAGACAATACTCCACAGACGTGGCCACAGGCCAGTCCAATGGAGCCAATTCCTCAATTGAGGCTCCCTCAACCCAGGTGTGTCAAGTTGACACTAAAGCTATCCAGCACAATTGACCCCTTGTCAACTTGACACACAAAACACATCACTATTAAACCACCACTTTTCCAGCTCTTATCCCCAAAGTATGATGTTAACATTAATCACAACCTAAGACAGTACAAACTTAAAAGCACCACAGTCCTTAAAATGTCCAAATACTTAAAAATTCACAATCTGTTAAAAGTCTCTTAACTGTGGGCTGCTGTAAAATCCAAAACAAGTACTGTCTTATTTCAAAGGGAAGAATCAGGCACACTCAAACAAAACCTAAGTCCAGCAAGTAGCTCAAGGCTGGAGACCTGGGATTCACTCACAATCTTCTGGGCTCCAAAGGGTTTCGGCAGCTCCCCTTCTCTGACTCTGCTGTCCGTGGCACACACAGCTCATCTTGAAGGCTCAGGCCAACTCCATTCCACACCTGCCACTGCTCTTGGTGGTCGTCCCATGGTCCCAGCATCTCCAAAACGCTGGGGTCGCCACTGAAACTGAGGCAGCACCTTCACCAATGGCCTCTTCTGACCTCTCCTGGTGCAAAGCCTCAGCTTCTCTCCATGACCCCTGCAGTCCTGGGGTCTTCACTGCAACTAAGGTGCACTTCCACCAATGGTCTTTCCTGACCTCTCACAGTGCCAAGCCTTGGCTGCTCTCTGTGACCCCCTCAAATTTCAACATTAAAACCATATAGGAGACTCTTACATGTTACCAAGTCCTGCCTCTGGCTCGAGATGGAGGCTCAGGCCCCTTCTGGAACATAGCTTCTGTGTGCCAACCCTGAAGAAATTCTTCCCAGAAGATTTTGCCACAGTGATGCTGGTCTCTTGTCACTTACAGCTGATTTTTCACCCCCAGCTAACCAGCATCAATTGCCCCAGTACAACAAAGATTTCACTTCAGGTTCTGGTCTCCTGTTATTTACAGCTGATTCTTCAGCCCCAGCTGACCAGAACCCACAGATTACAGTCCTGATGATCTCTGCTCCCCTTTGAAACTAGAAACTTCACAAGCCAGGCCTCCATCTTCTACAACTCCTTCATCAAAACTGCTCCAAGCTCCACAGCAACCAACTTTAGGCATTCAAGGATCTTCCCAGCCCAAAGTTCCAAATGCTTCCACAACCCTTCCCCAAAACACCAAGGTCAGGTCTGTCACAGCAATACCCCACTCTTCTGGTAACAATTTCTGTCCTAGTTTGTCATCCATTGCTGTGACAAAACACTCTGACTGACACCAACTTGGGGAGGAAACGGTTTATTCAACTTACATCTCCTGGGTCACAGTTCATCACTTAGGGAGCCCAAGTCAGGAACTCAGGGCAGGAACCTGGAGACAGGAGCTGAAGCACAGGCCATAGAGGAATGCTGTTCACTGGCTTGCTCCCCTGGCCCATGCCCAGCCTGACCTCTTATACAGTACACAACAACCTGCCTAGGGTGGCACCACCCATAGTGGGCTGGGCCCTCCCACACTGCTCAAGACAATACTCCACAGACGTGGCCACAGGCCAGTCCAATGGAGCCAATTTCCCAATTGTGGCTCCCTCAACCCAGGTGTGTCAAGTTGACACTAAAGCTATCCAGCACAGCTATTAACATATATAGTATTATATATTAATACATATTTAAATATAACTTTAAAACAACACATCTCATGAATTAGACTTTCTCATTGATTGGAGCAAGCAACATGCTATTATATGAGAGAAAAATGTAAAACTAGAAGACAGTCCACACATGAAATTTTAGATTACAAGCCTGAAGAGGTAGGGATTGTGTGAATAACATACTTGTTGATTTAACAATATTGGCAGTAATACACAAACTTAGGAAATAGTACTGCAAAATTTCCAACGTGGATAAGGAAACTAGAGACAGACCTCTATTCAGGACAACTCCGCTCTTTGCAATATTAATGTGTTCACGAATTCCGTAGAGTGATTTATATTTAATGTCTATTATACAGGTAAATCTATTTTATTAATATTTTAAGTCTAGATCATTTGCTGGGACATATTTTTCAGGTAGCACTGTTTCTGTGTGCATGTGTGAAATAAATCTTTTGTCTTCAGCATCTGTACTTTAGTAGCGGGTGCTCATTCTGCATCCCAATAAAGTAAGATGCCAGGGTGAATAAAGCACAACAGTCATATAGTTGATGAAGTCCAAAAAGAACCTGTCAGAACAAACCTTTGAACTAATGGTAAAAGAGAAGCTAGGTCCTGGGTATTGCTGTCTATTCATATGGAAGATGATTCAGTTCTGAAACAATATACACAAGTCAGGTATTGAAGCCTCTTCCTGAGCAGGCTTTTGTGGGCTGCTTGAGGGACTCTTCACTTGAGGGACCCTACATCTTGAGCCTTGTAATCTCGAATTACATGTGTGGATTGTCTTCTAGTTTTTCAAGCATGTTGCTTGCTCCAATCAATGAGAAAGTCTTTCTAAGGTATGAGATGTGTTGTTTTAAAGGTATATTTAAATATGTATTAATATATTATAATACTGTATATATTTACCTATAGAAGAGCTGTGTCAACTTAATTGTGTTGAATGTGTGTACTCTGATGTGTCCAGGACAACACAGGATACAAAGATTATTCATTACAGAACAAGAGTCAGTGTTTATGGCTTACTAGGACACTTCATTCATTCAGTGCCCTCATTCAATGCCCACTCTTCATTCTCTCTTAATTTGGAGGTACTAAGAAAGTGCAAGGCAATTAAGAGTGATGGAAACTTTCTTCATAGAAACTTTTTAAAGTTTTATTTATTTATTTTCTTATGTGAATGAATGTACTGTCTGCACGTAGGTGTGTGCACCTGTGTCGTGCAATGCCGTGGAGGTCAGAAGAGGGTGTCGGATTCCCCTGGAACTGGAGTTCTCCTGGAATTGAAGTCACAGATGGTTCTCAGCTGCCATGTGGGTGCTGGGGATCGAACCCGGGTCCTCTGCAAGAGCAGGCGGTGCTCTTAACTGCTAGGCTACCTCTCCAGCTCCGAAATATTACATATTTCACAAACTCAGATTTCCCTTTCATTCAAAAATTGCTAAGATGCCTCTTACTTTTCATAGTTATTTTCAGGTTTAATGTCCCTTAAGTTAAAATTAAGACTTTAGCTGGGTGTGGTGGCGCACACCCTTAATCCTAGCACTTGGGAGGCAGAGGCAGGTGGATTTTTGTGAGCTCAAGGCCAGGCTGGTCTACAGAGTGAGATCCAGGACAGCTGGGGCTACAGGGAGACCCTGTCTCAAAAAGACAAAAAAAAAATATTTTTATTTTGTGTATGTGTATTGTTTGTGTGTTGTATATGTGTGTTATGTTTGTATATATTGTGTTTTGTGTGTTGTGTGTGTGTGTGTGCGTTGGTGCGTGTGTGTGTTTAGTATGCATTTTAAGGTATCTTCTTTAAATCATCTTGGAGTATAAGGAAAGTGATCTTTGAGTTTTGGTGTTTTGGTATACTGAGTTAACAACTCTGTACTCTATTAAAGCAGCAAAACTTCTGGTAAATATGTTCTGAATCAAAGATATTGAGAGTTAAGACTTTATCAGATTTAAATGGTCCTTGAAATAACTATCATCCCCACATTCGATTTACATTGCATACCTATTTAAATATACCTTTAAATTATATTTCTGGCACTATACCGAGCCTCTTTTTGTACCAAGATTATAATATCTTCAGTTACAGGAAACTAAATGCAGAACAACTTGATTTTGTAGAGAACTAATTGTGCTGACACTTTTAGTATGCTGACTTGCTGACCAAAGAGCCTGCATTTTTCCTGAAATAGAAGTTAACAGCCATTACATTCTTACCAAAGCCCCTCTCTTGCAGATTGTTCTCTTGGGCTTATTTTTTTGAAAGGGGACAGGTGGATGAGGAGGCCACAAATGCTCCTTTCTCTGGAGCTGTTGTTCTTGGACTCTGGTCAATTGGTGTTTCCTTTTCATGCCTGGACAGTTCGTCCCAGGAATAACCTTTCAATCCTTACTATGAATGACACAAGCAATTATATATATAGGTATTTAAAACATGTACTAATTGTTACTGGTAGGTTAACTTTGGTATAGACACAGTTGTTATTTGGATGGTATGTTAATTCTCATGAATTACTTTTTTTTTGTAAAATATGGGACGGGTTTACTGTGGCTTCTAACATCTCCTAACCATTAGAGGATGTAAGCTTGTGGATCAGTTGGGGTTATTCTGTAAGGGTCTGCTGCATTGGGTGAATGGTGAAACAACTGCATGCCATTTTATGTACACACACACACACACGCAAGATTTGTGCTCCACATTTATTATCCCCCTCTGTTCTCAGGATGGACCTCACACCTGCCTCCACTCGTGCGTTTGGAACCGTACGAGCCCCTCGTACCCCAATGCTTGTCATAGGTCGAGGTGAGTCGCACCCTGCTGGGCTGTCCGTGGGTAGAGCCCCTGACATGTCGTTCCCCCTTGCATGCCCTTCGCTCCAAACATTCTACCTGGTGTCTTTCACCCTATTCGACCCGCCCCGACTGCCTCTTCCACCTCATCTCTCCAACATCTTACATACATATATTTGTTATTCCCTTATAAAATCTTCATGACTATACTAAAAATTCAAAATACACTCCCGACCCGAGAATAGAGCAGGTTTCACAGTCCCTATGGCAGACAGCACGATCTGGGATTGGGGTGGCGGTGGGGTGGTGGGCAGGGAAAGGGAAATATGCCTGAACTGAATTGTAAAATGATGTATGAAATACACAAAGCATCAATAAAAATGAAAATTAAAAAAATAATATGTAAAGTAAAAAAAAAAAGAAATGACAATGTGGTTAGGAAATGTTAATTAAAAGACACAGCTAAGAAAAAAAAAAGTAATGGCCAATTGTTACTCTCTACAAGAAAAAAAACCAAAGAAAGAAGAATAATGACACTGTCAAGGTTTTCTAAAATTAAGTATGATGGTCATTATTCTGAGCTATTCCCTGCAACTGTCACCCCAAATGAAAGTACTCTTAATTTTTTTGTAAAAATTAATACGGGAGTAACAGAAGGGCCACTTAGCCACTAGGGGGCAGCAAACTCTGGGAATGTTGGGTACCACTGTCTCTGTTATAGAGTCAGAAGATAAAGGACCCAGAGATCTCTGGGTGGGTGTACTGAGATGTTTTTCTTCACAAATATCGGTAAATGCAGGACCACTAAAGAATTTCATAGGTTTTAATTTTTTTTCTTTGTGAACAGGAATGGAATGGAAGACATGGAGAAAGCCAGAACATTACAAAGAAGTAAAGTTAGAACTTGTGTCAGAAACAGTTAAATAGGAAGGGGCAGCTAGCTTGGTTTCGTTCTGTGACTGATTCTGAAGATCCTTGAAATTTTCTAACCAAGAAGAGATCGATATTTAGCCCCCTAGACTAGACACAATATCTCCGAGGAATAGCAGAAATGTAGGTCCTTAGCACTGTTCAAAACTTGGAAAAAATGTATGAAATGCACAAAGCATCAATAAAAATTAATTAAAAAAAAAAACTCTCCAATGAGAAACTCTGAGGTAGTTGTCATAAATCAGTGTTTAATAGACCCTCTCTCCCCCTAATGGTTCTGATGCAAGCTTTTGTTTAAGAACCACAGTCTCAGGGCTGGAGAGATGGCTCAGTGGTTAAGAGCTCTGACTGCTCTTCCAGAGGACCCGGGTTCGATTCCCAGCACCCACATAGTGGCTAAGAGCCGCCTTTAGGCCAGGTGTGGTGACGCACACCTTAAAAAAAAAAAAAAAGAACCACAGTCTCCTGAACCTGAAATGCTGTGAGGCTGACTAGGACTGACAGGAATGTCATCATCCCATCGATTTCATTAATTTTCTTTATGTTTCTTCTTGAATTGTAAGCTATTCTTTACTATTTGTTGTGTATTTGTGGCCAGGGCTGAGTTTGGATCCTCTTCTAGCTCAGCAGAAAAGTGGGCTAACTGGCATAGTAAAAATAAAGCATCATTAAGTCCCATGTGAAATACAAAATATTGGCTCTCCAGGGTATGAATTGCTTAACAAGGTCGAAAAGTCACAGGAAGATATGATTGTAGTCATATCACCAAGTTTTGCTTACACAATCTGCACAAAATGCTTTCCTTCAGGAAAACAGAAAATTTGCATTATGTGGAATTGAAGCATAGTACACACCAGTCTCCAAGGCATATCATTTCTGCTCTTGATAATTCTAGTCCTTCTCTTCAAACCTCACTTCAGCCAATAAATATCATGAGAATTATGTTCATTTACTGAGCGATCAAATCTGCTTGCTCACAGGATGGACTATAAGCATTTCTAACAGATGTGAGCCATTTCGCTATTTAGAAATGGATCATGAGAAATTATCAAATCACATCAGTAGTTATAACAGCATAAAAAATGTGTTGCAACAGTACACAAAATATACTGCAAGAGTTGTGAAAGCCTCAAGTTCAAGGGACCTTCAATTCAGTTATGAAATCACAGCTACAATTTAAAGAAATAAAAATTATTTACCACAACACAAGATTTCATGTCTATCAATGGATGGATGAACTGAATGTGATAAATATTTATATAACTGTATATGATTATATACATATACTTATACTAAAAATTCTTTCAGCTTTAAAAGGGACACAATACTGTTGTTTGTGGTAACAACATAGATGAACTTAGAGAACATTACATTATGTGAAAAAAGCCAGACAGATACTGCATGATCTCACTTACATGTGGAATGTAGAGATGTCAAACTCATAGATACAGAGATTAGGAGGATGGATACAAGGGGCTAGGGAAGATAGAAATTCGGTGAGGGGTTGCCGAGGGGGCATAAGCATTCAGTTATAAAACAAATAAATTTTAGAGATCTATAGTACTGCAAGGTAACTATAGTTAGTGATAATGTACTATAAGTTTAAAGTGCACAAAGAGAATAATCTTCAGTGTTTCTCCCTAAAAAGCAGTTATATGTGGAAATAGGTAGCCTAATGATCATAATTTTAATAATCAATTCATGACATACGCATACTGTCATATTGTACACATATGGGAAATATCTTGTATCCTAAATTTTGCCTAACCAATTTGTCAACTGTATCTTCATAAAGATGGGGAAAGAAAAATGTGTAGCCAAAAAAGGTGAACTGTTTAAAAAATAAATTATAAAAAAAAATATAGCACTTTGACATACTGGATACTTCAAGCTAAGGAATTTGACAGGTATGTAATAGACTCCTGCTTCTTACTCTGAAGCAGGTCATAAGAGTCTCAAATGAGAATAAGTTTCCTGATGCTAAGAGCATGCTTGTTGCTAAACACTGATCACCTAAAGGAATCAGTATGAATAATCCTTGCTGTGAACATAAATCTTCATGGTTAGCTGGCCTACATTTGAAATCACCTAGGAGACACATTGCTTGGCATGACTAGAGAAGTGTTTCAAAGGAGGATTAATCAAGGGAGAAGATACCTCACCATGAATGTGATGTGACCATCATGGGCTGTGGTCTGAGACTGACTGAAAATGAAAAGACAGTGGAAGCTATGTGGTACCAGCATTTGCCTTTCTTGCTTCCTGAGTGCAAGTGCAATATGGCCATCAATTTCAGCCACCTGTTGTCTTACCATTCTCCCATGATGAACTCTATTCCTCCTTGAAACATAAACCAAAAATAAATCCTTCCTCCCTTCAATTGTTCATGTCAAGTGTTTTGTTACATGAAAAAGATAATTAGTAATAATGTTGTTAGTACATAATCCTGCATCCCAACACAATTTTCTGAGTTTTCACTCATCTTAAATCCTAGTACAGAAATAATAACATATAACCAATTTTTCCAGCATTCAGTATTTTTGTGAAGGTATGTTTCTCATTAATTTAATAAGTATGATTTTCAAGGATTTCACTTGTTAAAGTGTTTTGTTCCAGAGTTGCAGTACAGAAAACAGAAGCATGGAAGAAAATAAATTTTAAATATTCTTATTTTGGAAATGGCAGTAAGAAAGTAGTTTGAGCTTGCAATCAGCATGATTTTTGGAAATATTTTCTAAAAATCAGTTAGTTCTTCACATATAGTAAAACAAAACAAAACAAAAAAAACCCCCAAAAAACATAATGTTTATTTTCTCAATCCACCAGAAAGTGGGTTTGTGAATTCATTTGAAGAGACTGGTATCATCAAGAGAGAAATGGGAAAATGGGTACATTTTAAATGGGGAAGGTATGAAGGGAGAGTTAGTCAAAGAGAAAGAGATAGCAGAGACAAATAATGCCTAGCTAATGTAAGAGGGAATTATATTATATTATATTATATTATATTATATTATATTATATTAGTCTAACAAACTAGATAAATTATAAAATATCTCTACTTGAGTCCATGTGTATAGCTGAAGGCTACATAACAAGAAACACTGCCAGACTGGAGAAACTTTTCTTTGAGTTGAGACCCCCAAAATTACACAGGCTGTTTGAACAGCTCTTGATCGGCTCCCAGAACTTGTCGGTAAACCCTGCTGCTAAAGATAGGAAATACTTCGGAGACGATGTTTGTAACATTGAACTGGAATTGACCTGGTAGCCACCTCCTCTGAAGGCTAGCTTTCATAGCTTTGAAGGGCATTACCCAAGCTGCTAAGGGAGAACATCAATAAATGGTCCAACAGCAGCTTTAAGACCAAAAGACCACTTCAGTGACTCAGCATAGCATAGGGCATTGGTACAGTAGTGGCACTTTTATCTTGGGAGCAATCATTGGCTACCTAATTGGACTTAAACCCCACTCAATGGGAGGAAACTCATGTGTGGTACTGCAAACAAATCCAAATGCACATGAATGGAAGGGTCATAGGGCTTAGAGGAATCCCCAAGGCTGTCATATTCCTAGACTAATATAATATCTTACTAAGTGCAAAATATGGGTCCTTATATTTACAGGCAAGTATCTCAGTTGCCACTCATTAAAGAAGCTTTTTTTTTTTTAATACCAGACAGAGAGTATTACAAAGTACCACAACTGGACACACAAACGTTGTCTGTGAATTGCCCAACCCAGCGCACTTACAATGCAACCTCTACACCTAAGGCTCATGGAAAATAAAAGAAGGGTAAAGAGGACACTGATGAATCTCTCAACTTTTCTTAATGAAGCTGCCTCGTGCAACAGATGGCCAGGGAACCCCCCCCCCCAAAAAAAAAAAAAAAAAAAAAAAAAAAAAAAAAAAAAAAAAAAAAAAAAAAAAAAAAAAAAAAAAACAAAAAAAAAACAAAAAAAAAAAAAAAAAAAAAAAACACAAATGGCCAAAGCTTGGAGTTTGGGAGACTGTAGAGTGTGGGTTCCCAGACAGGACTCCTGTATTAAGCTGTATTTACCCAGGACTCACGGCTCATTGAGTAAGTTGGAGGAGGGGAGAATGTAAGAGGAGGGAGCCATTGCATGCCATATGGAAACAGAGTCCCATAAGCTCATGGGACCCCGCTCATCTGAACCTACAGTAACAATGTCAATATGCATAAGGTCCATGAAAACTCAAGGAGATAAAAATCCAGCATGGACCTGGGGGAACCAGGAGCAGACCCCTAATCTTAGCTGAAGGAATATTGGAAGATGTTTACTTCTAGTAAGAAAGAGCTGAACTTCTTAAAGGATGGGGCTCTGGATAGGCTGACTAGACCTCGGTGGAGAAAAATGCACTGAAGAATATTTGGAGACACTAATGACACAATAGGCCTTAACACAAATGACAGAGTGTGTGAATTCCAGTGTGTGTGTGGGGGGGAGGGGCGTGCTGTGGGAGGGCACCTATGGGGAAGGGAGTATAAAGGTGATTAAGAGTGTTTGAGATTTTCTGTATGAAATATACAAAAATTCAATAAAAATATAAAAAATCAATATGTTTGTGTTACCAGTTATTCACATATACAGGATTTGAAGAAAATACATATAAATGATTTGCATTCTATATATTTATATATTATATATAATGATTATATGCAATATGTAAATATATATGCTACATACAAAGTTGGTGGAAATTACTTTTCCTTAAATCACCTAAACATTTTCATTAACTATTGTACTCCATTTGTTTCTCAAACTCTTAGATTTGAAAATAGTTAAAAGAATATTATTAGAGTTATTCTAGATAAACAGAAAAAAACATGAGCCTTTATAGTGACTATGAATCCTCTTTGAATGAGGTCTTTCCATTTAGGTAGTGCTGTTTCAAACTTGCTTTTCTAACTCTGTGCATATATTTGAATGGGAAAGTGCCTCTCTCCTCAAAATTTGTTCTCCCTCAGTTTACTGATAGGAAGATTCCAGAAGCATAAAAGCAAATTGCTCTTACTTTTGAGGCAGGGAGTTATGAAGCCATGTTTTATCCTGAAATGGCTCCCTAGAGACCTTGAAGAGCTTGTATGAATACCAACAGTCACAGCCTCCTGTGGTTGACTACAAAGTGCTTGGTTGCAAAACCATTTCCTGTTTCTTAACATAAAATGGAATGAAGAAAGTGAATCACCGTTTAAAAAATATATAGATAAGTCAGCCCACAAAATGAGACTTGACCAACTAAACAATATTCACTCTGTGTCTTTAATTAGATCACTTAATATGGGTTTCTAGATTGATAGCCAAATATAAAATGAGTGATGAGCAATTCTACCCATTTTCTTTTAATTTCTGGGCTAAGAGAAAACAGCCTCTCATGGACTCCTGATAGGCCATTGAATTTTATGCTAATGCACTTTTACCCACTGGTAAAATGGGGATGATAGTTCTATTCACTCCATGTCTGACTAAACTTTCTTAATCATTTTGGTATAAGAAGAAAACTTGTGAAAAAGAAGTGAAAATTAACTCCATTTTTAATTAAAAACCAAAATTAAAAGGGCAAAAGAAGCTGTGAGTAGTGCTGGGAGGTGGAGAATTAGAAGCTGTGTACTGAACAAACTTCAAATCTCTCTCTAATGGAAGCTTCTCACTCTTGCATGGTGTGAGACTGGCTTGGTATTCAGTGGGTATTGCTATCTACATGCCTTGATGTATTCTTTCTGACTATCCTTCATCTTTATGTGCTTTATTATAATCAATTTGATATGGCTATTTCTATTTCATTTTACAAATACTACTTTTTAAAAGAAAACCTGGCAGTGCAATAAATGATGTCACGCACTAGCTGAAGTGATGGAAATAATTCTCTTTGAAATAAAGCATTTCACAGAAAAACCTACTTCCCGAGAAGATGGTATTTTCAGTATTCATGGAGTACTGGCTCAGGAGACTCCCATTAATGTTAATGGGAGCTAATCGGTGAGAGAATAAACACCTTATCACACATTACATTTAAAACTCAGCATGATCTGAACAACAGCTATTTTACTCAGTTAGCTGGATGGATGTTTTTAGAGTAAAGGGAAAACCTGCTGTTGAGTTCACAATTCCCCTAGGTAAAAAAGGAAAGAAATTATTTTAAATGTTATTTGTATCCATAACCCACTACTGTGTTTCGGCTATAATTTGTAGCAACCTGTCAGTTAAGTAATAACAGATGAAACTATAACCATGTTAATCAACACACAAACACTGGGACTATTAAGATTGAAGTCTTGGCAGGAATGTGCTCTTATGGGTAGAGAACAGGCCTCTCTCCTCCAGCTCCCTGCTACACTTTTCGTTTCTTCCCTTAACTTTTCTACACATTTCACCTGTCTGCCATAGGAACTGGTGAACTTCTCTAAGTCATCATGACTGATCCATGGAGCAGAAAGGAAAGGTTTATTAAATCAGATCCATGCACAGAGCTTCCCCTACAGATGGCATGCTTGCTGGTTTCCAGTTCTGCTCAATGATTATATGGTTTGCCTGTGCCTCCCTCTGAGTCTTCATGCTTAAAGTTGATGTGTTGTTTCTGCTTATGCTTCAAACAGCCTGACCTCTGTTTCTCTGTTGCTGACATTTCAACGGATGTGAGGCCAGATTTTGCTCAGATATCAATCTTGTTAAAATTCGACTCTTACAACAGGAAGCTTCTTTTGACTCTAAAGCCTGCTAAAAAGATTATACATAAGTGTAATCTTTGAATGAATTTTTGCCACAAGGTCATGAGCTGGATACTCCTCTGGTCATATCCCATGGGTCCCTCTTTTGCCTTTCTTTGTGATGATCTGCATCTGCCCTATCTACTTTTCTGGTCCAATCATTTGACGTC
Organism: Rhizomys pruinosus; assembly: GCA_009823505.1. NCBI lineage: Eukaryota > Metazoa > Chordata > Mammalia > Rodentia > Spalacidae > Rhizomys > Rhizomys pruinosus. The sequence continues at coordinate 5,247,216 of VZQC01006553.1, forward strand.
CCATTAGTAACATACAGCCATGGAATTGCCTCTGTCAACAGTCCTTTGATTCCTCCCCATTCGAGGGAGTGCAACTTCTCTTCCTTAGGCTCTGGAGAAATTATGGAATGTGCTGACATAATTCTGGAAAGAGAGCTATAAGAGTCCTTAATTTTTTCATTTCAATTGGCAAATATTTAAGACTGCTGTGGGATTTTCCTCTCTCACTGAAACATTTGAGGAAACAAGACTTCCCTGATTTGATGTAGAAGGAATGGTTTTCATCTAGGGATTTTGGGCAGAACAGGAGGGGAAAAACATCTTGGAGGGAAGGACATTTACATTTTCTTAAGTCATCCTCTATGGAAACTGATACTACCTTTCAAATAAGAAAGGGTCCCTGTTGTCCTCTCTAGTAGTATATGGAAAAGAATGAGGTATGTTGAAGCACCGCATTTTATTGTTCATCTATTCAGAAATATGATTACCTACTCCTTCTCTACCAACCTTGCAATTTGCTCACCATTTTTTCTAACACAAAATACAACAAACTATGAAATCCCACAAATGTGAGAGACTTGACTGTCTTGAGTGTGCCTCCAAATCCTCCTACCCCTCCTGAGATGGGTATTGATTACCCAAAGAATGCATGTTGTCCAGGAAAGTCAATCATCTACCTCCTTTAGGAAATTTTCTGGAGTATTTGGTTATTTGCCTAAGGAAACATTTTCTTTTTCCTTTGCAGAAATAAGACTCTTTATTTTTTTTTAATTTTTATTTATTTATTTATTTATTTTTGTTTGTGTATAAATGTACTGTCTGCATGCAAGTTTGTGCACCCGTGTCGTGCAATGCCGCGGAGTTCAGAAGAGGGTGTCGGATTCCCCTGGAACTGGAGTCCTCCTGGAATTGGAGTTTCAGACGGTTCTTGGCCGCCATGTGGGTGCTGGGGATCGAACCTGGGTCCTCTGTAAGAGCGGTCGGCGCTCTTAACCGCTAGGCCATCTCTCCAGCCCCAAGACTCTAAATATTACAAAGTGAAGACAACTGCTTTGATGCAGCAGTGTGGAAACTGAGTCCCCAGGAGGTTCGGAATCCATGCTGGATAGCTTCAGTTGTCAATCTGACATATCTGGGAAGAGGGAACCTCAGCTGGGGAATTCCTTCTATCAGACTGGCCTGTGGGCATGTCTGTGGGGCATTTCCTTGATTGTTGAAGAATGATACAGTGGGTACACTTCACAACAGGTGGTGACTCCCCTTGGCAGGCAGTCTTGGATTGCACAGGAACACAGGGTATTCACAAGGCAGAGGGGCAAGGCAGTCGGCAGCATTTCTCTATGGTCTGTGCTTCAGTTCCTTCCCTGATCCTCTGACCTGGCTTTCCTTCATGATAACCTATAAGCCATAAACTAAAATAAGCCCTTCCTCACCAAGGTGCTTTTGGTCAGTGTTTTTTCACACCAATAGAAGATAACTAATACAGTATCCCAGTGATGAGCACACAGCCTGTTTCCTGATAGTTGAAGACTGGAGCTTTAAAATACTGCTGATGCAGAAAAAAAAAATACTGCTGATGCTAAGAACAGTGGCAGATGCCTGTAATACCAGCCCTTAGGAGGTAGAGGTAAGAGAAACAATTGTTCAAAGTCAGCTTCAGCTACGTAGTAAGATAGTATTGTTTTTCTCTGACTAGAAATCTTTAGGACATCTAGAAATCTTTAGGACATACAAAAGTGAACAAAGCTGATTGCTTCATATTCTTCAAAGACTACTCAAGTTTCATATTAGAATTAGACAGCATTGATCATATGATACCATTCTCTGTCACTGACAATACAAAGGACATCAATGGAAGACCTTAACCCTTTGCTGTACTTAACATTAACCCAGAAAGAACAACATAATTTTTATCTAGAATTATTATTTTTTGAGACAGGGTCTCCCTGTAGCTCCAGCTGTTCTGGAACTCACTATGTAGACCAGGCTGGCCTTGAACTCACAGAGATCCACTTGCCTCTGCCTCCCGAGTGCTAGGATTAATGGTGTGCGCCTCTACACCAGGCAGAAGAAAGCCAGGCAAAGACACTAGTGCTGTGATTCAGATTCTAGAATTATTTTAAGTGAAGTGTTTTTTTTTTTTCAAAAGATAGGTCCATAATTTATCCATATTCTCAGGTTGACTGTGAAATCCACACCACCGTTAGTTGTACTGGACCTTTAATTGCAACAGCACTTTAATAGCTGCAATGAGACTGTAACAAAACTATCCCCATATAGTTGATTATTATTTTGCAAGAGTCGGTACAATCGATACTCTTTTTTTTTTCTTTTTTTGTCTTTTTAAGACACGGTCTCTGCATAGCCCCAGCTGGCCTGGAACTCACTCTGTAGACCAGGCTGGTCTTGAACTCAGAGATCCACCTGCCTCTGCCTCCCGAGTGCTAAGATTAAAGGTATGTGCCACCACGCCAGCTTAGAAGTGATGCTCATTTGTAGTAAAGACCAAAAAATAAAAGGAGGCTCAGAGATAAAATGACCATACAAAACCCCTTTCAAAGAAAGTGAAATCAGAAGCAGAACTTAGCAACACTGGAATAGAATGGGAATGATTGGAGTCACTGAGCTCTTTTTGAAGTTCATGATGCAAGCCCAATAGATTTTATCCAAGTAATTCCAAGGCTGACTAAATTTGATTCATTTACAATCTCTTTCTCCATCTTCGACCTGTTCATATTCACATTAACATGACATAAAAGTGATTTAAATTTAAGTATGGAACAATCGAATGTTTTTTTCTTGTAACTGCAATTAAATTTCATACTCATTTTTAATTTTTTTTAATTTTTGTATGTGTATGAATATACTGTCTGCATGTAGGTCTGTGCACCCATGTCGTGCAATGCCACAGACGTCAGAAGAGGGTGTCAAATTACCCTGAAACTGGAGTTAAAGATGGTTCTCAGGTGCCATGTGGGTGCTGGGGATCAAACCCAGGTCCTCTGCAAGAGCAGTTGGCACTCTTAACTGCTAGGCCATCTCTCCAGCCCTGATTAATTGTTTTGATACTAGTGGCATCAGTTAAATTTTAAGAATGAGAATACTCATTATACAATATCTCAATATCCCTTATTGTTTATTATTCTCATAACAGAGGCCAGATATGAGATGATGGGTGATTAGGGAATAAGCATTGGAAAATGCATACAGCTTTATTATTTATTGATACTCTCTAACAATGAATAATTTTCACAGGCAAGGTATTTGCTATTGAGCAAAATACTGTTTTATTAGATGCTAAAATACATAACAGATACTTTTGCTGCTGAGCTTAATATAACTTAAAATTTGTATTGTGTTTTGCACCTCTACTCACAAATACTATGATCTCTTGATTACTCATTAAATGCTTTACTTGCTGAAAGTTTACAAATTGACCTCTATAGCATATAATTTAAATAGATAATATCAACATGGAACTTATGTGAGAAGTTTTCAAGTAAAAAAAAATCCAAATACACAGGAAAAATACGCCTAAAACAAATCCCAAAACAACAAAATCCTGGTGGTTGGTTGCTAGCTCGGTATTTATGTCTAAGAAGTTGTAGAAAATTGTGAATCACTAAAATATTCCGGGTGTTGGACTTCTAATTTCAAAAATAGGAATAGGCAAACCTGTGCCCCTCAATCCAAAAGTTTAGGAAGAAGACCAGGAAATAATAAATGTGAGTCATTTGGAAAAATGTAGATAACAGTTCTCTCACATTACTAAATAGTTTCCTTCTCTCAAACTGAAGCAAAAGAAGAGCATTAGCTAATTTCCTTATTCTGATCTTCTCTTCTTTTTTATTTTTATTTTTCCATTTTTTTTATTACCATTATTAAACTTTTTCCATAGGTCACACATCATTTCTTGATCGAATCTAGGGTCGCTTCTCCTTCCATGCCCCCATCCAGCCCAAGTCCCTGCACTCCACCTTATATGTCTTGCATCGTTCTCAGAGTATCTCTTAGAGTTTTTTTCTCAGTTCTTTTGTTGTTGTTCTCTCCAACTTGTATTGCTACATTATATATATGTATATATAGTTATATATAAATATATACATACATACACATATCACTGGGATCTTCTCTTCTTATCCAACTTATAATGCTGCTAGATTAACAGTACTAGAACTTTGCTCATTCAGCAAGTACTGATTGAATCACACTCATAAATTCAATTTTCAAAAGTAGAAAGATCACTAATTTCCTTTTAGGTTCCCTTGAGAACCAGACCAAAAGCCAGATGATCTCTATCACATATTTACTTTATTATAAGAATTGAGAGAAGAAAATTGGACATTTGTATGTATTACGAATGCATTATTTTACATTTTGATTTTGTGTGTCTTTATTTAAATGTTTTATATAACATTTTCCTTTAGACTAGGAATGTTCTCTTTAGGTATTTAAGCATAATGCTTCATGTGGTCAGCTTATAGGAAGGGCTCCTAGACTCAAAAATCAGTGACCTGTGAACTCCAATAACTTGCTGATAGAATTAAACTTTATTTCAAATTTGGTATTTATTTGGTTGTAACAGTTGATAATTTAGAGATGACACCACATCCTTCATTATTTTCAGAGTGATATTTTTATGTGCTGCAAGAATAATTTTAAACTACTTTTACACTGATAACTTCTACCCTGGTTTCAAAGGAACTTTTGGTAAGCCCATATTTCATTTTTATTATAGCAACCCTGTGCTGTCTCACCCGTTATCTGCAAGTACAAGCACAAATATTTTACACACATTATACCTAAAGTTTTAACTCATATCAATGAGAATAATTGAAAATGAAAAAGGATATTTTAGGAGACATCATGGAAATTGCTCCAATTCTTTCCCTTTAATGACATTAACTACTCACTCATGATATATTTCATCTGAAAATAATAAAGGTTTTCAGGACCAGAAAAATGGATTCTTCCTTATAATTTATATAAATAAAATCTCTGTCCACACACGTTTTGTCCCCATTATATTACTTTGTAATAGCTACAACAAATTCCTTAATACACGATATTAAAAAATCCCTCCTAACTATTGAGGCAGTTCTGATTTCTTCTGAGACATGGATTAGCATCACTAATGCTAGACCAGAAAGTCAGATGTCTGCTTCACTCTTCAATAGTACTATTCTCTCCTTATTGCCTGTTTATTGAAGTGGTGAGGACAAGAGCAGACATTTGTTGGTAGATGGAAAATAGAAATATTTTTGGATACAATGATGTATGATCAAATTACTTTTGCAAAACACCTTTTTTCTTTTAATTTTGAAATGTATTTTTAATTTTTTTAAATTTTATTTATTTTCATATGTGTATGAATGTACTGTCTACATGTAGGTTTGTGCACCCATGTCGTGCAATGCCACGGAGGTCAGAAGAGGGTGTCAGATTCCCCTGGAACTGGAGTTAAAGACTGTTTTCATGTATTTTAAGAACAGAATCTAAGTATTTACAGCTATGGCAGTACTTGGGCATATAAGAGAAGAAAAGAATAAAAGAGTTTACAGAATTGGAAATATCTTTTAAGTAGCTTTTGAAGTTGTGAAGAAACTACCTGTACTGAGGCTTTCTCTATTTACTGATATTTTCTTATCTTCAATGCAACTCGAGAGTTGTCTTATATTCAACAGCTCTAAACATCTCTTGTCATTTGACTTGAAAACTAGAGATTCTGAATACCAAATGTCCTTTACTGAGTTGGCTTTTGCAGTGACTGATGAGTTGAGAAACAAGGGTCATTGAGAAATAGGTTTTGAGAAACATAAGTATTGTTCTGGATAGAAATACTGGGGAGTCAAATTGTCAGAATTTGATTCTAGGTGAATCAGTATTAATTTCAGGGCCACAAGCCATAGAATTTAAGGATCATCCAATCATAAATCTAAGGTCAAGAAACCACTGCTAATTATAGAGTGATTCCTAACCTTTACAGATATAATTCAAGATTGATGTGATTATGTGGTAATTACTAATTTGAAAATGATTGAAAATTTAAATGTATTTCCTTACATAATTTTTCACCCTGGAATAAAATAATCTGTTTTAATGGGGTTAATACTCTTTCATTATTCTATTGTGAAAAACATATTGAAATATTGATATGAATTACCTGACATTGTTGTCAGGTGTAAGACAAGGTTTTATCTCCTTTACAAGAAAATATAATCTTGAACCACTTCTGAGAATGTCTGTTAAGCCAGAAATATATAACTGTCCATTTTGCTGATAGCTATTGTGTCTAACCTATCACAATTTTCTTCTCCATAAAATATTGACCTTATTATTAGCTTTTTACTTGCTTCAGAAAAATCTTCTATATTTTATTATTTTATTTTCCCAATGATAAAAACTTTGATATAAATTCTAATATTTTTATTTATCAAAGCCAAGGATGCAAAATTGACAGGAAGGTTGACTGTAATTATCACTATTTGTTCTCTTACTAATCGAGTGGTTTTTATTACTCCCTGTTTTCTGTCAATTTTTAAGATCAGTGGACTGAATCAGTTGTCTACAACAATTATACACATAATGGAAAAATATGCAGAAGATCAAATCTTTAAAGGAGGTAGTAATTACCTAAATATGGAAAGTTCTTACCATAAAAGGATGAGAGTTGGCTGCATCAAATCACATTTTTATTCATAAGACAAGATGACCAAGAATTATCTCCAAGCTTTTTTTTACAAATAGGCAAAGTAACCATGCTTCAAGAGAAAGATAGGACAGATATTGAAAATTAGATGTGATTTAATAAGATTCTACCTATAAACATGGCATATATATATATATATATATAATGTCTACCCAAATAAGACAGTGTTACATAGTACAGAATACATAATTTTTGTTTAAATAGTAACATTCAAATTATTTAAGAACCTGAACAGGAAACATATCTTAATATGAAACCACTATCTCATTATCCTCATATCCAAATTGCAAATGTGAACGATGAAAAATTGAAAATACTAAGTTACATCTTTTCTTAGTCCTCTATGCTTTAAGTAGAAATTTGCTATTAGTTCTCTGTTGGATTAGGAAAGTGTAAGTAATAAGAACACAGTAGGAGAAAACAGATGAAGACTTGCTCTGCAAGAGAGAAATGAAGAAACCTCAGAGGGAATGAAACTGACTGATACTGAAGAGGAGACAGATGAGGTTGGGCTGAAAGGAGGTGGGGGGAAATGGGTGGAGCCAATGCAAGAAGTTGGGAAGAAATATTGATTAGGCTTTTGTTTTGTTTTGTTTTGAGAAAACCTTGATTAGATTTTAAAGAATTTGTGACAATTGCAATGGAAAACCACTCCCACTCCCACAGAAGACTTTCTGGCGTTTCTCTCTCTCTCTCTCTCTCTCTCTCTCTCTCTCTCTCTCTCTCTCTCTCTTTCCCTCCCTCCCTCCTTCCCTCTGTGTGTGTGTGTGTGTGTGTGTGTAGAGCAAAAAGGGTCAAATACTCTATCCAGTAGAGCTAATCCTTCTCGTGATGCACTGCTATAATAGTTAAGATTATTTATTAGACTGCAGAACACATACATAGCAAGAGACTAATAAATAGCCATTTTAATCATAATCTATAGTTCTCACAACAGACTTTATTTCACAAATAGCCATCTCGTATAACCCATATGCTCAAGCTTCCATGAGCAGATGCTACCAACAGAACACTAGAACCTGAATAGAAACGATTGAATCTGTTTTTTACCATTACTTAAGCTTGAGTCTACATTCATTTGGTATTGTGTGCCACCATTGCTACCCTCCCCAGAAGCCAAACGAATGTCCCTCCACCCCATTTCCTTTCTTACTCTAACTTTGAAACTACAAAATTATGACACACAGCAACCTCCTTTTCATTATAAATAACCATGTCAAATCTACATTCTAGTGATGACAAACATAGGTAGTCCATCTGTATTATGTCTGTTGATTTTCATATTTAACTTTGTATTCAGAAATATTTCTGATATATATCTGGATTTATATTCCAGAAATCTTCAAGTTTATGAAACCTAAGCCACCCACAGAAAGAGCTCTGGTCCTCACAAACAGCTTGCTGAATTTTTGCTGATATCTAAATGGCTATGATGCATAAGATAGAAAAGCAGAGTGGGCTTTCTCTGAGACTTCCAAGGAACAGTGAGCAAAGGACAGCAGAGCTTGAGCAGAACAGGGCCACCCTGGCTATCAGAGACACTGTATTTCCCATATAGCTTCTATGATTTGCTTCATCATTATCCAAAACAGAGCCCACTAAGAATATCACAGGAACAACTTTTGGCTAAGGATTTGTTAAATTATTTTGTCTATTTCAGGTACATAACAGGAAGTTTTGATATACATATAGTGAAGTTGTTGTAGTCAAATAAAGCAGCATATCTATCATCACACAGTATCCCTGAATTGCATTTTTAATTTTCCAAAGTCCTGGAGTGGCCCGTTCCTGCAATTACATGTTGCTAATGCTTCACAAAAAGAAAATTTAGGAAATACGTGTGATGAGCAAGATCTAAGGTAGACAGTGAGGACTATACGTTCTTGCAGTTGTTACTACAAATATGCTCTTCAATTGAAGTGTTTCCTGAAAGAGTGGATTTTATTTGGTTTTCCCATAAAAACCAGAGATGTCATCAGGTATCTGGGAGAACCAAGTTCACAGTATTCCTTCTAAGGCTATGGTGTTCTGTCATGATTTTGTGGGTTCAGTGTTTGGGCCAGGGTGGAAAACGGAATGAGAGCTCCTTAGTGGCCTCCATTGTGGGAATCAGATAGCAGTGTACCAAGGCTCCTCAGTATAAGAGAAAAATGATTATAATGATTATATCTCATAGTCTGCTGCCGAGCTTCTCTTCTATCACCTCAGAGTTTGGGGTTTCACGTGAGTCTTTGGTCCATCTGGAGTTGACCCTTGTACAAGGTGAGAGGTAGAGTTTAATTTCATTTCTGCTCTAAAGTGGTGATCCAGTTTTGGCAACACCACTTGCTGAAGATGCTGTCTTTTCCTCCGATTTGTGTCTTCTTGGTCCACTTGTCAAATATGAGGTGGCTAGAAATTGTATGAGCTCAGGTTTGGATCTCAGTTTTATTCCACTTGTCAAACTTGGTCTGTTTTTTGTGCACAGTACCAGCTAGTTTTTTTGACTGGATAGCCCTGTAGTATATTTTGATGTCTGGTATGAGCTTCTCCCCTGTGAATTGCTTTTTTCTCCTCAGGGTTTGTTGTTTGGCTATTGGGGTTCTTTGTTTTTCCAAATGGAAATTGAGGATTTTTTTTCCAAAGCCTGTGAAGAAAACTCTTGGGGATCCTTGATTGAGGATGCCATAAATCTGTACACTAGTTTGGGTAGGATGGAGACATTTTTACTATATTTATTTTCCAATCCAGTGAGCATGGATGGTTGTTCCACTATCGATGGTCTTCCTCAATTTCACTTTTTCAGGGGTTTTAAATTTTTGTTGTAGAGATACTTTGGTGTCTTTGGTTAGGTTTGTTCCTAGTTATATTTATTGTTTTGAGGCTATTGTGAGTGGGCAAGGTACTCCTTGTAGTCCTTGCTTCAGTGCTTGTTGTTGTATGGTAAAGAAAGGCTACTGATTTTCCTAGATTATATTTTGTATCCTGCCACTTTACCAAAGCTCTTAACCATTTCTAGGAGTTTTCTGGCTGGAGTTCTTGCCCTACCCCCTAGCAACGAAGGAGACAATATGATGATGAATGAGAGGTACTTCTCCATGTAAAAGTTGAGACAACTTATAGAGGTAATCTCTATTCAAAACACGCAGTAAAAATGCCTTCTTTAATTGGACTAATAGACCTAAGGAACTTTGAAAAGGATCTTTACTTGATCAGAACCAAATATAAAAATAAAGTCTATGGGCTATGCGAACTCAGGCAAAATATATTAATACAGGAAAGCTCTGACATCCAGGCAATGGCATGTCTCTGAGCGCGTAAGGTGTGATGTTGTGCTAAGGCAGCGTGATCAGGCCCCACAAAAGGTAATATGGCAATCTGCCCCTACAGTTGGGATGCACATGCGGAAGAGGAGAGGCAATTAGACACCCACGCTAGTCCTGCTGCCAAGACGACCGGTACCGTTAAATGCGGAGGCTGACCTGTATGAAGAATCATGCAAGACCTGTGACATTGACTCTAATGCCGGGTTGCCAGGGCAACCAATTAGAAGCAACATATAAAAGGTTCCTGTACAAGACGAACTCGCACGGTCAGCATTCCACGTACAGTCAATCCACTACTGCCTAAGAGAACGAAACCAAAGAAACTCAGATAGACATTAAACTATACGGCGTTCCCTAGTGCTTATTATCAACTTAATGGACCTCCAGGACCGCATGGCGATGCCCACACACGCTCTAAAGGCACGAGGCCTACCTATGTCGTCGAATCTAAGGATCCTGGAGAATAACCATGTATCAAGTTTCCCTAAGCTAAAAGCTAAAGACCCTGTCATATATTTAACAGGGGGGGGAAAATGTAACTCATAGATTAACATACATCATCTCACAGACATATGTGTCTATGCCAAAGTAACCTACCATACTATTAGTGGTGGCTGCTAAATACCTATATGATTCTAATTGCTTGTGTTCATCAGTAGGATCGAAAAGGTTACTCCTGAACACTGTCACCCATGAAGGAGAACGCCAGGAATTGACCAGAGTCCAAGTCAACAGCTCCAGAGAGAGGGGCTGTTTTACTTCTGCGAGCTCCACCTGTGCCTCCTTTCTAAGCTTTCTAGGGAACAATCTGGGAAGAGGGGTCGTGGTAGAATGTAAGAGCGGCGATTAGGGGTGAATGGCTAAACTACAGCGAGTTGCTAGTCTGGACACTCTATTTGCTCAAACTTATTTGAACAAACAAGCCTTCACCCCCCCACTGGATGTGTGGGCTGTGGGAGTTTGGGCACACACAGCCTGTAGTTGGTTTTGTATGAAGGATTTATGCCTGTACTCAGGATTATCACTTATAGATAAAAAATTGAAAAAAAAAAAAAAAAACAGAGAAAGATGCAGGACAGTTACGGCAAAATGCATGATCTAGGGATGGGAGTGGGTTGGGGGGAAAGGGAAAGGGAAAATTATGGGCCCTTTGATTCTGAATTTGGAAGATTGATGTACAAAAGATGCACAAAGCATCAATTAAAATTTTAATTAATTAAAAAATAAACAAATAAATAAAAACATCATTATGCATGATCAACAATATTCTAGGAGAAATTCAACAAAGCCAAAATCTGAAAATACTTTTTCCAGCATTCAGATAAAAAATGGGGGTACTGGGCGGGAGGCGTGAGGTTGTTTTCACTGCTCATCCAGCACGTGCATGGGCAGGTCCAGCTGTGGGTGGGGATTCTTCGCTCAGAGTGTCAATTCTTAGGAGGACTTTCTTTTTTTCAAATTGGTGTGGGTGTGTTATGTATTTCATACATTCATTTTTCGGAGTAGATGGTTTTTATTGTTTTGTGGTTGGGGGGGGTGTTTTGTTTGTCTTGAGTATGAGTTGGGGGTGGTGGGGGGGTGGGGTTGGTATTGGGGGGGGGTGGGGGTTTTTGCTATTGTGGGGCTTGTGGGGGGGGGGGGGGGGGGGGGGTGGGGGGTGTTTGGGGAGGGGTTGGGGGGGGGGGGGGGGGTGGGGGGGGGGGGGGGTGGGGTGGGGGGGGTATGGGGGGGGGGGGGGTGGGCGGGGGTGGGGGGGGTGGTGGGGTTTGTGGGGGGTGGCCCAACTCCATCTACATTTTTTCCAATTCAGTTCAGGCTTATTCCCTTTCCCTTCCCCCCCACCCCTACCCACCCTCCCATCCAGATCATGCATTCTGCCAATAATTGGTCCCTGCATCTCCTTCTCAGTTTTTTTTTTTTCCATTTTTAGTATAAGTGTAATTCTTTTTTTTTTTTTTGAGTACAAGGGCATCCTTCATGCAAAAACCTATCTGCAGGTCTGTTGTGCCCCGAACCCCCTACAGCCCCTCCATCCAGTGGGGGGTTTCAGGGTTTGTGTCAAATCAAGTTGATCAAACGTTGTCCAGACTACATTGCTGTAGTTTCCACCATTCACCCCAATCGCAGCCCTACATTCCAACACGCCCCCTCTGTCCGACAAGATTGTTCCCTAGGTTAAGAAAAAGGGCACAGGTGTGGATGAGAAGGGCAAGAACAGTCCCACTCTCTCTGGAACTGTTGACCTGGAGTCATAAACAGTCATTTTTCATTTCTGTTCAGGCATAGTTCCCACTATCCCTTCCCCCCACCCCACCCCATCCCATCCCAGAACCCATGCGTTCTGTCAATAAATGCTCCTGCGTCTTTCTTCTCAGTCTTTTTTGTATGGGCTTAGGAATTGCACATTTCCTCTGTTAATTCAATTATTCTAAATATGGATAACATTACTTCTCGACCCATATACAGTAATTACAGAGTCTGAAAATAATTGCGTGCGGGTGGATTCTAGAAGCCCATTGAGGGATTCACATTATTATAACCCTCAGTATTTCAGATAAACTAAAAATATACACCATACTGTATTTCAGCTTGCCGTTTCACTGGGGATATTGATGTTCGCATCCACAAATTACGGAAACCATTCTTTGTTTCTGGGACTGTGTCACCTCACTCAGCATAATGCGCTCGAGCTCCATCCATTTACCTGCAAAGTTCATAAGCCATCCTTTCTTTACTGCTTAAATAGTACTCCATTGGGTAGAGTACCACATTTTGTCATTCCCACTCATACTGTTCAGGGGCATTATTGGTTGTAGTTCCAGCTCTTCCTATTGTGAAGAGACACAATAAACATGGTGTGGCAGTATTTCTATTGTGGTAGGAGAGTCTTGGGTATTATACCAGTATAGTGGTTATGATTGGGTCAAGTGGTAAGTCAATCCGAAGTCTTTTTTAAGGGTTTCTCACATATGCTTTCCATACTGGTTGTCAGAGTTTAATTCCCACCCAGCCAGTGTATGAGTGTTCCCCTTTCCCCACAACCCCTCCAGCCACTGTTGTCTTTTGTTTTCTTGATCTTAGCTAGCCGTGTACTGGTGTGACGTGATAGTCTGATAGTGGTTTTAATTTGCATTTCTTAATTATTCAATGCATGATGACACTAACATCTTAAAGATGTTTCTCCAAGCCATCTTTAATACTTCACTGGGTGAAACTCTGTTAGCTTTTACTCCTATCTTTTGAGTAAGGTCATTTGTCTTCTTACCTTCTTATTTTCAAACTTAATGAGCTGGTCTGCAGGGAAATTGTTGGGTCACTGGGATTGTGCTATTAGGACAGAGTTCTCTTATAATCCTTTGATTTTTCTCTTAAGAGATTAGTTACAAAAAAGAATGAAGACTGGTCCTTTGGGTCTCTAGGTTTCTAG
>VZQC01006561.1:0-43235 GCA_009823505.1 Rhizomys pruinosus
TCTGGAGTCTATCTCTCCAGTGTCTTCATGTTAGCGTTTCAGAGGGAAGAACCCATCACGTGCACAAAGGACACAAAGGGCACGGTGACACCCAAACGGACTACTGGGCTACTATATCCAATCTAGCGCTAAGGATTTCGGTTGGCTCTTTCTTCGCCCAGACAGTCATCGCCCACCTATCAAGTCGTTTAGAGTTGGATCGACCCCTTCACAACCTTCAGATGTCATATCTACCCTATAAATTCCTACCTTTGTCTGGAAGTGGACTGTCACAGGTTCCTGTCGATCCTTCATTCCTTTTTAAGTATTGATTAATTTGAGCCATCATGTCACTATTTATGTATGTGTGTGTATGTGTTGTGACTTGTGTGTGTAGTGTGGTTGATGTTACTCCCAATGCGTGCATTGCCTTGTGGTTCTAGCATGTGTGTTATGGCGTGCTTGTATTTATACCTTCAGCCACCCTTTGATACATGCTTAGAGCATCAGGCTCCCCCACTTAGCACATTATCTCCCAAGCTGTGTGTTTCCTTCTTGTCATCATCTTTGTATCCGTCAGCTTTTTGTGTTTGTAGAAATGCATGCTTTTACTTTTTGGTACTGTGCGTAATTTACAATCACATTTCATATTTATTATTATTTATTTATTATATTAATTTTACGTCTTTTCTCGTGAGCAAAGAGGTCTACCCTGTAGCCTAGACTGTTATGTCCTGTCACTCTGTAGACCAGGCTGGCTTTGAACTCACAAAGATCCGCCTGCCTCTGCCTCCCAAGTGCTAGGATTAAAGGTGTGTGCCACCACACCTGACTGTACACATTTATTTTTAAAAGGGAGAAAGTGGGGTTTCAGAGATTGCTCAGTGGTTAGAGCATTGGCTGCTCTCGCAGACGAGTGGGGTTCCAATCCCCGCACCCACATGGCAACTAACAACCATTTATAACTAGAGTTCCAGGGTATCTGACGCCAGGGATTTCTGACTCCTCCAGGCATTGCATGACATGAGTGCATTTATACACATGCAGGCAACACACTCATACGCATAAAATAAAAGCGATAAATATTTCAAAAAATAAGGAAGAAAGCAGAAGTAGATGAAGTAAAAGAATGGAGAAATAATCACAGATAGAGAAGTTAAAATTGATTATAGAAAGTTAATTTAGCCAGGGGTGGTGGCACATGCCTTTAATCGCACTGGGGAGGCAGAGGCAGGTGGATCTTTGTGAGTTCAAGGCCAGCCTGGTCTACACAGTGAGTTCTAAGACAGCTAAGGCTACAGGGAGACCAGTCTCGAAAAGACCAAAAAAAAAGTTAATTTGTTCAGCCTTATGCAAATCTGGTTAAAATATATGCATTTGTTACCAGGACTGGTCCTGGGAGTTTGAAAATCTAAAAGGATAAATTGAGAGAGAAAGAGAAAATTTGTCAAAAGTATACTTTCCCCCAAACAACCAGGTTTGGATGCTTTTACAAATGAGCTCTTCAAAGTGCAATAATTCTTTTTAAAAAATATTTTATTTTATGTGTATGAGTGTATTGCCTGCATGCCTGTAAGTGCATCTGTGTAGTACAGTGCCCACCGAGGTCAGAAGAGGGTGTGGGATTCCCTGGAACTGGAGTTATGGATGGTTGTTAGCTGTCATGTGGGTACTGGGAATTGAACCTAGGTTCTCTGGAAGAGCAGCCAGTGTTCTTAACTGCTCAGCCATCTCTCATTAAGCCATTAAGAAGCTTAATACTTCTTAAGGAATCAATAACTTCCATGATTTAAAATACTTTTATTGAGTTTTTGTGCATTTCATATAATAGTTATGTTGCCCATAGTTCTTAGGCTTGGGTTTAGGCAGCCCATTTTGTTTGTTCTATGCTGTGTTTTTGTCTGATTGAGTCAAAATGGGCCTTGTGTATGCTGTTCCCACTGCTGCAAGTTCATATGAGCAAATTTCCTGTGGCCTGACAGCTTGTTTCCTTATGTTCATGTACTAACCATGGCTCTTAACAATCTTTCTGCAATGGTCCCTGAGCTTTGGGTGAGTGAAGTTTAGTACAGGAATCCTATCCAGGGACAGACACTATCCATCTCTTATTCTCTAAAAGTTAGCCAGTTATGGCCTTCTGTGTGCATTGCACTTTGGTCAGTTGAGGGATGTTTTACTATTCTCTCTATCCCCTATTCTCCCAAGTTCCATGAGCGTTAGGTATAGAGGTTCCACTGTAGATGTGTCACTTAAGGCTTGGCATCTCTCAGAGATATAGTCTTTGTGTGTGACTAGTTGTGGAACTCTGTAATAGCCTCCATCTGTTGAGAAAAAAAGCTGCTTTGGTTAGTGGTATATGGTGTACTTGTCTGTAAATATAAGAAGCCATATTGAGCGTATGGTAAGAAATTTCATTTGTCTAGAGATATGACAAAGATAGGGTTTTCTTTAGGATCTGTGACCTCTCTAGCCATGTGTATTTGGCTATGTTTATAGTGCCACCCATGAGTTTCCTTCCATTGAGGGGGATTTAAGTCCAATTAAATAGATGTTGATTACCCCTAGATAACAGTGACACTGCACCAACAGAGGTGGTTTGCTGTGCCAGTCCTTGTGGTTATTAGGCTTTAGAGCTGGGTGGGACCATTGTTTGATCTTCTCCCTTAGCAGTTTGCATAGTATCCCCTAGAGCAATGAGAACTAGTCCTCAGGGAGAAGGCTTCCAGGTCAGTTCTACCTACATTGCTCCAAGCCCTGTGTAAGAAGTCTTGCAGAGGACCCATGTTCAATTCCCAGCACCCAGATGGCAGCTAAGGACTGTCTTGAACTCCAGTTCCAGGGGAATCTGATGCCCTCTCTGACCTCCATGGCATTGCATAACATGGGTGCACCAACCTACATGCAGACAGTACACTCATGCACATTAAAAAAAAAATTTTTTTCTTTTTTTTTTTTTT
The DNA here is from genome assembly GCA_009823505.1 of Rhizomys pruinosus. Taxonomy (NCBI): domain Eukaryota; kingdom Metazoa; phylum Chordata; class Mammalia; order Rodentia; family Spalacidae; genus Rhizomys; species Rhizomys pruinosus. Next base: position 2,937 of record VZQC01006561.1, read on the forward strand.
TGGGTTTATCTTTTATTTTTTGGTTGTTATTTTATGTTTTTGTCTTTGTTTTTTGGGGGGGGATATCTTGGACTACTCTGACCAACAACTCTAAGAGAGGGTTCTCCTATCTTGCACTGTATTCCTTGTTATATAGCCTTCAGGTATACATGTATACCTTCAGAACACATGTACTTGTGTCCTCATATTTTATGTGTATTTTCAGGAGTTTTTGAGTTAATGTATTTCCCTCTGGCTTTTTACAACACTAAAGCTTTATTTATTTCTCCTCCATCTCTCCCTGTCTTATGTCTCTCCTCTCTCCCCAGTTTAAGTGCCCAGTTTTCTCTTTTATATATCTGTCTCTTTTACTCCACCTCACTTGAGTTACTTCTTTCCCTTTATCCCCATGAATCCTTGTTTGTCCTTCCCTCCTCCCTTCCCAGTTGACTACCCTTATTTTCCCTGGTTCTCCCTTGGTAACATCTGTTGTCTACTATCACCCTCTTTCGGTGTCTTTCTTTCTCTTTACCTCTGTATTTCCTTTACATTTTTCTGGCTCCCGCTGTTGGACCAGGATAAATACTCACATATAAAGGATTGGTGTTATGATCTGCAAATGAGGGAGAGCAAATATCATTTGCTTTCTGAGTCTGTGTTGCTTCACTTAGTATAATAGTTTCTGATCCTATCCATTTACAAATTTCATAATTTTGCAAAATCCATTGCAAATTTCATAATTTTGTCTTTCCTTATTGCTGAGTAGAACTCCATTGTGTAAATGTACTACATTTTCATTATCCATTCATCAATTGAGGGACATTTATATTGTTTCCATTTCTTAGCTATTGTGAAAAGAACAACAAACATGGATGTACAGTATCTCTGCAGTAGGATGAGCCCTTTGGGTATAATCAGATCATATTCATTTTTAGTTTTTGAGAGTTCTCCACACTCGTCTCCATGGTGGTTACACAAGTTTGCATTCCTACCAGCAGTGAATGAGCATTTCTGTTTTTCCACATCTGTGATTTTTAAACTTTCAGGAAAAGAAAATGTCCTAGTTCGTCTTCCATTGCTGTGACAAAACATTCTGACCAACACCAACTTGGGGAGAAAAGGGTTTCTTCAGCTTACATCTACTGGGTCACAGTTCTCAGGGAGCCCAAGGCAAGAACTCAGGGCAGGAACCTGGAGGCAGGAGCTGAAGCACAGGCCATGGAGGAGTACTGTTCACTGGCTTGCTCCCCTGGCTCATGCCCAGCTTGCCTTCTTATATGGTACACAACAACCTGCCCAGGGTGGCATCACTCATTGTGCGCTGGGCCCTCCCACATTGCTTGATAATCAAGACAATACTCCACAGACGTGGCCACAGGCCAATCCAATGGAGCCAATTCCCCAATTGAGGCTCCCTCAACCCAGGTGTGTCAAGTTGACACTAAAGCTATCCAGCACAGAAAAATTCTCCTCTAAGTTCTTTATATGAAGTGCAGATTACGTTGGTGCCAATGTCTGCCAAAGAGCAATTACAACAACAAAAAGAAAGAAAATCACAGATCGATGTCTCATTTTCTCAATGAAAATATCTTTCATAAAATATTGGCTAGTACTCAGATTTCAGGGCAACTGTAAAAGAGTAATACACTCAAAAATAATACAACAGGAACAAGTTTTATTTATTTCAAAAAAGGATAGTTCAACACTAGAAAATTTACCAAAATAGTTTACCATGACATTTTAGTTAGTTTTGCATGGCTGTGATAGAACATTGATCAAAGCCAACTGGAAGAGGGAAAGGGTCACTTTACCTTATACTTCCCAGGCACAGTCCATCTTTCAGGGAAGTTAGGTAGAAACTCAAGGTAGAAACCTGGAGGCAGAAATTGAAACAGACCATGAAAGAATACTGCTTACCGGCTTTCTCCCCTGGCTTGTGCTCAGCCTACTTTCCCTATACAACCTGGGACCACTGGCCCAAGGGTGGCACCACCTACAGTGAGCCGTGCCCTTCCACATCATTCAACAATCAAGAAAATGCTTCCATGGCACTTATACAGGCCAATCAGTTGGTGGAACTCCACCTCTGTCTTCCCAGCTCTGTCAAGTTGACAACTGAAGGTATCCAGCATACATCCTCACATATAAATAATAAAACCACATGGTCACAGCTATGGTTGCTGAAAATGTATGTTGTAAAATTAAAGTCACTTGTGATTATAGAAGAAAGAACAATTTTAGTTTATAAATGAAGTTTGTAATTTTTCGATAAACTATGACTTATGCTCAAAGTAGTTTAAGCTGAATGGAACAGTAGAAGCATTCACATTAAATGAGAAGAAAGACATCACCTTTGCACTATTTAACATGATCTGAAGTACTGGCCAGTTTTTTAGATAAAAGAACAAAATGTGAAACGTGCACATAGAAAAAGAAGAGTTAAAGCAATTAGATTTTCTGGAATGTTCCAAAATCCAGTCTTCAGTAGAGGGGGAAGGTGGAGTTGGATGTTGAAGCTTTAACCATCTCCTGATCCATCAGCTTCACTTAGTTGAAGCTGTTATTGTTTTCCTGATGAAATCTGAGCAGTTTGCCCATTCAATATATAATTCACATAAAAAAGAGCCTGTTTGAAAACATGGCTCCAAGAATATTCTCTTATAAAAGGTGTATGACAATATGTTCAACACCACTAATCATCAGGGGTTTGGAGGCCATGAAATACCATCTGTTAGAATGGCTACTATATAAAAAAGGTAATCAGCTGGGTATGGTGGCACATACCTTTAACCTCAGCATTCAGAAGCCAGAGGCAGGTGGATCTCTGTGAGTTCAAGGTTAGCCTGGTCTACATATTAAGTTCCAGGCCAGTGGGGGCTTTAGGGAGACCTTATCTCAAAAGACTCCCCAAACCCCCACAACAACAGCAACAACAACAGAAAGGTAAGCAATCGTGAGTGCTGTCAACAATACAGAGAAAAGGGAACCATTGTGTTCTGTTGAGTGTGGTCATCATTGTGGTGGTTTCTAAAGAAGTGAAAATGGAACCACATGAACCAGAAATCCTTTTTCTAGGATATACACTCAAGGAAAATGAGATCACTACCCTGTGGAGGTATTTGTGCCTCCACATTCATCACAGCATCACTAGTAGTGTCCAGGGTGTATATGCTAATGGAAGAATGGATAAAGAGATGGGAAAAAGCACACCCCCACCACAGCCACATAATTCAGCCTTATGAAAAGAAATCTTGGGGCTGAGAGATGACTCTGTGGTTAAGAGCACTGGCTGCTCTTGCAGAGGACCCAGTTTTGTCTCCTAGCATCCACGTGGTGGCTAATAAATTGTCTGTAACTCCAGTTCCAGGGGTTCCCATACCCTCTTCTGGCCTCCATGGGCATTGCATACACACATCGTATAGTTACATGCAAGCAAAGCACTCATACATATGATTAAAAAATAAGAAATATTGTTATTTATGAGAGCATGAATGGATTAAAAGAACATTATGCTAAGAGAAGTAAGCCAGACAAATAAGAAACATGCTATACAATCTCACATACAGAATCCCAAGATTTCAGCACAGAGAGAAAGAGTGCAAAGGTGGTTACTTGGGGAGGGGGTGTGTGGGAAGATAGAAATCAAAAGGTACACATTTCAGTCATGTAGAATAAATGATCTTACAGAGCCAACATATACCACGAAGACCAGAATTAACAGCATTGTTTTATATTGGACAGGATGGATTTTATGCACTTTTAATACACACACACACACACACACACACACACACACATACACAAAGAAAAATGTGAGGCAGGGAACATCAATTTGTTTGATTGTAGCAATCATTTTACTATATATAAGTGAATCAAAACAGATACATCTTAAACACATATAATACAAATAAAAGTCCCTAGCCCCTTTTGAAGGCAGGTTCCTGCCCCAACCCCCTTATGTGTAGAACACTGATGCTCCACTGGCCCATAGCCAATCTGTTTTCTAGCTTTCTGGGATCAAAGGGAAATCCTCCTTTCTTTGGAGAGAGCTCTGGTCAGCATGAGCAATATCACAGGTATGTTTGACTTCAGTTTCAGAGGGCAATTCAAACACTGCTGTGTTTACATTGTCCTTTACAAGCTTTCTCATTGGCAAAGCCTTTGACATGGAACAGGAAAAGTGATAAACAGTAAGCTCCAAACTTAAAGTTCCTTCTCATCATAGCCTTTTGGGAAGAATGATCTGGAGACTGAGCCTTGGAGGCCAGGGTCATTATCAAATATTTTCTGAAAGTCCATAGAAAGCACTGGTCTACAGGAGGCTCAAAGTCTCTGGTAGTGCTGAGAGGAGTTGCAGTAGGTAGGACTCTGCCTCACAAAATGCCCTGGTACAGTTCTTGAATTGAAACCTCAGCTGAGAAGAACTCGGAATATCCTCATGTTTCCAGAGCAAGAGGACATCTCTGGGCAAGCGGGACTAAGAGTTGACTTCTGTCTCGAGGAACACCCTAAAGACTCAAGGTCACATGTCCTTATAGAAAACAGAATTCACATTTCAAAGCCAAGTCTGTTGTAACCATTGAGGAAAAGCAACAACAGAAGACCCCTCAATTCAACCCCACTCCTAGGTCTTATTTATAAATACGATCCTTAAACAAAAAAATACAGTGATTGAATTTTACTTTAAACACATTTTGCTGCTATTTTATTTTCACTTCTGGTAGGAAAAGGTGTAGAGATAAGGAATCTGACCTGGTTAATTTATTTATTGTGCTGTATACGCAGCAGCAAGATGCTTTACCTCAGAAAGCGTTTTGCTTAAGCTCCTTTCTTACAGAAATCTGAGAGCTGCCCACATCGTTTGATTTCCCACAGCAAGTTATTTCAAGCCCTCGCTGTCGTGTTGCTCCCCTCCCCTGGATCATCTTTCCATCAGCAGGATTTCTGCTTCCTTTCTTTGCCAATTAGATGTGTTTAAGAGAAAGTCCCTTGAGTCTTATGCCCCTTCATAAAATGAGGGGAGTATGGGGTATGGAGTAATCCCTGTGCCAGAGTTGGGAGGAGAGGGCCATATGAACTTGAAAATTAAACAGCAGATAAACTTGTTATTGAGCGTAACCTGTGTGGGGGCTTTGTTCCCACCACCCCTCAGGAATGAGAAGCCAGTGGTGAGCAAGCAGATTCAACGCGCACACTGCTACCACATGATCAAGGGAAGAAATATGTATCTTTCAGGATCTAAAAAAAATTCTTTTCAAAGTTACCATTGCATCCAATTTTTTTTTCTTCTCAGTACTAAATTTATTTCACAATTTCAAATAGCATTAGAGGAAGGCAAGATTCTTGTGACTATTCAGATGCTGCATGCATTTTTTTTTTCAGAGTAAGTCAAGCATTTCTAAGGCACTTTCCAGCTCATCATATGACCATGAGCATGTGGCCCTCCTCAGCCCAGGAAGCCATTCAGAACAAACTTACTTATCTGCTTTGTCCAGGCCAGGCGTACTTCCCTCTGTAGCCATCTCCTCCATCTAAAATCCTCTTCTCTGACATTTGACAAGCAGGAACTTCCTTGCTTCCCTGCCGGGGATGAATTACTCCATCTGGACTGGACAGCTTCATGCAGCCTGAGATCCTCTTTATCTATAAGGTATGGGAAAATACTCTTGACAGTGGCAGGGTGGTAGGCATGCCAATAACAGTAAAAGCAAAAACAATATTTTCTGATAATAATAGTATCTAGTATATGTGGAGCTCTTTTTAAGTTTTTAAGCATTTCATGTTTCTTATCTTAGCAACTCTTCACAAAAACCCTAGGAGGTGGGAATTATTATTATTAACCCAGGTTTCCAGGAGGGGAAACAGAAACTTGGAAAAGGTCATATAACTTGTTCGAAGTGGTAGCTATGGGAGCCAGGATTGAAACCTAGGTGGTTGTGCTCCTATAACTCTTGCTTCATCATTGTACTCCAGTAATGCTTTTATCTGTATTTCATGAGAATCCTGGAAAAGCAGGTTCTGTTTTCTTTTGTTATTTTCTTTCTTTCTTTCTTTCTTTCTTTCTTTCTTTCTTTCTTTCGTCTGTTTTTTTTTTTTTTTGGTCCTTTTAGACAGGGGTCCCCTGTTGCTATGGTGTCCAGGGAACTCACTCTGTAGACCAGGCTGGCCTTGAACTCATAGAGATCCGCCTGCCTCTGCCTCCCAAGTGCTAGGATTAAAGGCATGCGCCACCACACCCAGCTTCTTTTGTTATTTTCATATATGTAAACAGTAAGGCAGGCTAAATAGGCACAGAAGTGCCTGAACTGCTCCGAAGAAGAGAAAATCTTTTCATAACTTCTAACTGGTGCTTCCTTTTGGGAGAAAGGAGTTTGAAGCAAGTTATAACTGTTCTTGTTACCCTAATCAGAATGTGTTCTTGCTAGTTATAGGGTTCATTCTATAGGCCATTGTAGTGATGTCTAAGGTCTATTATTATTATTATTGGTGTGTGTATGGTGTGAATGTGTGTGTATACAATTGTGTATGTGAATGCTGGCCCTTGCAGTGTGCATGTGGATGTCAGAGGACAATTTTGGATGTTGACCCTTATCTTCCACCTTGCCTGAGAGAGGGTCTCTTTGTTATTGTTGCTCAATAGAAACTTGCAGGGATTCCCCTGCCTCTGTCTCCCATCTCTCATAGGAGCACTGGGGTCACATGCACTTCCACTATGTGTTTAATCTTCACATGCATTCTGAGGATTCAAGCTCAGTTTTTGTGCTCATGCAGCAAGTGCTTTAGACCACCGAGCCATCTCCCCAGCTCCAGTTTTGAAGTTTTGCTTAAGTTCTTCCTTTTTGTTGCTTTCTGATAATATTTTGAGTACTTTGATTGACTAAAATTTGGAAGGAAATGTTGTGTTATTACTGCCTCCAGAGTACTCTTCCATTTAGAATCTTCCATTCAGACTTGGACCTAAAACTATATTTATTGCAATGATGTAGTAAGCAGAGCACAAGGGGGCAGAACATAGGCAGAGTCTGAAAGGTCCCATGTGTAGACTTCTTTACGTTCTTCACTCCTGTGAAAGATCATAGACTACATTCCTCCTGGCCACTAAAATGAACCAGAGCCTGCAAATGAAGAAACCAGAAGCTCAAAAAGGAAAGAAAATGATCATACCCAATCTGTAAGGAGAGCTCAAGTGGAGTTGGACTCCGCTCAGGGAGCTTATATGAACTTTTAATATTCGTAAAAGCTCCTGTAGCTTCCTGTGACTATGGAACCAAATTCAGATCTCGTGCTGATGTTCAAGACCCTGTATAATCTCACCTTATATGGATGCCCTGTTCTACTGCTTGGTGCCCTTTGGACTGTAGCCACTAGGCTAACAAGCACCCTCCAGGGTTTGATAAATGGTATCCAGAAGACACTGGGGAAATGCTGTTTTAGTGTTAGGTAGCATGCTGCATCTACTGTAGACATAGCATACTTTAGTATAAATTTTATTCTCTAGAATTAAATTGCCTTGAAGTAAAAATTGGGTCTTTGTATCTATGCATAAGAGAGTTAGCACAGGTCAGGCCTAGTGGTACATACCTTTGGGAGACAGAGGCAGGCAAAGCTCTGTGGGATTGAAGCCAGCTTGCTCTATATAATGAGTTCCAGGACAGATAGAACAGCAGTATTTAAAAAAGCCCTTGCATGCCCTCCAAAAAAAGAGTTAGCACAGTAAGTCCGAGCCCTTCGCCCTTGGGAAGGCCTGCTTGCAAGGCTGAGCTTTGGCTGGTAACTGGGAACTTGGTCCTTGGAGCATTCTCAGTCAACAGTTAACTACTGTGTAATTCATTATGCCTCAACTCTTGTGCAAACAACAGTTTGTTCTCAAACAGCTGAGTTCCTCCTGAGAGTCTGGAATCATTTTAACTGCTAGGCAGAAGGTGCCTACGTGACTAGCCCCATTAAAAGCCCTTGGCACTGAGTCCCTAAAGAGCTTCACCGGGCTGAAACATCATGTACAAGTTGGTTCATTTTAGTGGCTGGGAGGAATGTGCTATGTGATCCTTCACAGGAGTGAAGAACATAAAGCAGTCTACACATGGGACCTTTCAGATTCTTCCTATGTTCTGCCCCTTTATGCTCTGCTTACTATATCACTGCAATAAATATAGCTGTAAGTCCAACTCTCAGTGAGTTCAGGGAAGATCCAGATGGAGGGATAGTCTGGAGGCACAATATCCCCTCCCAAATAATTCCGTTTTTTAAAAAAATTATTATCTTTATTTTATGTGTTTGAGCGTATTGCCTGCATATGTGTAAGTGCACCTGTGTGCACTTGAATGCCTGTGAAGTCCGAAGAAGGCATATTATTCCCCTGGAACTGGAGTTAAGAACAGTTGTTGGCTGTCATGTGGGTGCTGGGAATCAAAGCCAGGTACTCTGCAAGAGCAGCCAATGCTCTTACCCACTGAGCCATCTCTCCAGCCCCCCTAAAAATAATTCTTCAATCAATCAATCAATCAATCAATCAGTCAATCAATGTTTTGTGTTGTGTTTGAATGCCAGAGCTTCTTAACATTGTAGATAACGAACAATGTTGAATAGTTTTGTTTGTTTGTACAATTTCCTTTCAGTCTTGGCACCGTTATGCTGCTAAGGTCAGGTTAGCACCTGCTGGGATGGAAGCTTTGAGGTATTCTTTTACTGCCTCTGAAGGTTGATTCTGGTTTTACCCATCCATTTTCTGGTGCTTCCTTACATTTAAACAAGGTTTGATCTTGCCAGTTCTTTTGGGCTTTAAATAATGCAGAATCAAGGAGAAAGATACAAGTGTGGGAGAACTGAAGTTTGAGGATTAGGCCTAGGGAAGGATGTTTTGGTGGAGGGTGTGGGGGGGGCATGGAAGGCCTTGCATGGTGTAACATAGGCACCTGAAAGGAAGGGAGCTTTACGGACTGTTGCTGTGGACAAAGATTGCCTTTTCATGGTGTTTGAGAAATGCTAGAAGAGGACTTGCTGTTTTGAAATTACTTCTTGGAGCTGAGATGTTTTTGATAATAATCTCTAAGAACAAATTGTAGTTCACAATTTAAGTTGAAGTTGTCTGTTGATTTTAATTGCTGATAGGAAACATACCATTGGCCATTCTGGATTTAGCATGCATGGATCCTCAGTAAGTTCTTGATGACTAGGGTAGGGGATATCGCTCAGTTTTAGAGTGGGTGCTGAACATGTGAAAGGTCTTGAGTGCAGTCCCCCCCCTCTCTCTTTCTCTTTTTCTCTCTCCATGTGCATACATGTAGTTCTTTTTTATATTTTTATTTAGTGTGTGTATACATATGTAGGTACACCATAGTGGTTATGTGGAGGTCAGAGGACAATTTGCAGGAGTCAGTTCTCTCCACCATGTGGGTCCCAGGACTCAAGCTCTTCTGTCAAACTTGAAGGCAGGCATCTTTACTCAGTGAGCCATCCTGCTAGCTCCACATGCACAGTTCTCGGTGATAATGGCTGATTGCTCCATGACCAAGCATTTATCAAATGCTTGTTATGTGCAAGGCACCAGATACAAGGGGCGTAGAAGTGAAAAGAAGTCCCTACACACATCAGAGGAAGACCGATTTGCACATGCGTGTTTCTAGTCTCAGGTAGTAGAATACGGGAACCTAGCAAGATCCTCTCACCCTCCTGGGTATTGCTTTCCCACTGGACTTATCTTGCATCTAGTGGCCTTGATTTATGTAGAAGTGCTGATGAAGTCCATGTAATTCATTTTTCTCATTTTTGAATTATTAATTTCAGGTGCTAGTTTTCAACCTTTCTTTAGCTGCTTTTTTCTTGATTTCCCTAGAATTCATTAGCATCAATAATAGATATTTTTTTGCAAATATATTAGCACTTACTAACAGACAAGTGTCATTAATTAGCAAAAGAGACCATATAATGGTTAAAATCAAATTTAATGAATGCCTAGGAATTTGCATTATTTACTTACTAATACTTGTGTGATTTGCCTGAGGTCATGTACCTAGTTGGTGGTACAATTGCCATAGTTTTGCAGTTGATTATATTTTGGGTGTATTTTATTATTTTATTTGTATTCCATGCCAATCTTTTTGATATAGAATGTAAGTTTATTGAATATTTTTTATTTTTGTACCCCTAGTGACTAACATACTGCCTAGGGATAAAAAAGAAAAAATTGTTGGATAAATGGTTAGATGAGATATTAGTCAGGGTTTCCAGAGAAACAGAGCCACTGGGAAATATATAGATGTGTAAGAGGAGATGTATTATGGGAATTCACTCATGTGATTACGGAGGTTGAAAATTCTCACAATATGTTGTCTGCAAGTTGAAAAGCCAGGAAAGCTGGTGGTGGAATCTCATCCAAGTCTGAACGCCTGGGAATGAGGAGAGGGAAGGGTATAACTGCAAAACTGATGCCAAAGGCCGAGAAACTGGTTGAGCTGCTGATGTGAGCCCTGTGTTCTAAAGGCTCAGGAGCAAGGCACTCTAAATCCAAGGACAGGAGAAAATGGGTGCCTCGGCTTGAGGTTTCTTTCTCTGTCTTTTTGCTTTTTTGAGCCCTTAGTGCATTGAGTGGTGCTTTCTACATTGGCGAAGACAGATCTTCTTTACTTCTCTATTGATTTAAATGCTAATCTCTTCCAGAAACACCCCAATAGATATACTCAACTCTCCAGGCCTCCCTTGAGGAAGGTCAAGCTGACATGTGAAACTGATCATCACCAATCATAGTAATGACAGAGAAAAAAATCCTAGGGATTCTACCTGGTCCACATGAGATCTTTTCCATATTCTGTCATACAAAACTGATTAAATGTTTTCACGATTTATGAAGCACATATTTAAGGCATTCTGTTAGGTATTATATTTAAGTATGATTAGGACAAAGTATGTGTCCTAAAGATAGAGACTATATGATAAATATCAAAGTGATTGCAAGGAAAGGTTGGACTTAAATGCTCTGAAGGAGATACAAATACCAGATAAAGCAAATCAGAGAATCAAACAAGCTTCATAGAGAAGGTGACTTTTGACTTAACCCTTAGTACAGAATCTAAATTCCAGAGAAAACATGGGGAGAGCAGGTAAGGGAGCAGGATGGACAGAGGGAAGGACAGAGGGAAGGACAGGGAATGGGTAAGGGAGCAGGATGGACAGACGGAAGGACAGGGAATAGAAACATGGGGCATTTGTGGGCATCTAGAAGATGTTTTTCTTTTTTCTCCTTTTCTTTTCTTTTCTTTTCTTTTCTTTTCTTTTCTTTTCTTTTCTTTTCTTTTCTTTTCTTTTCTTTTCTTTTCTTTTCTTTTCTTTCTTTTTTGGTCTTTTTGAGACAGGGTCTCCCTGTATCCCCAGCTGTCCTGGAATTCACTCTGTAGACCAGGATGGCCTTGAACTCACAAAAATTCGCCTGCCTCTGCCTCCTAAGTGGTAGGATTAAAGGCGTGCGCCACCACATCCGGCGAAGATGTCTTTCTTAGCTGTAACATATGAAGTGAAGTGTATGCAGGTGTTGGGGATGGAACAAATAAAAAGAGGTCAAGTTTTTCCTGTGCAATTTCAGAGTCTGGCACTTGGTTCATTAAGGTTTATAGTTTTGAAATTTAAGTGTGACAATAATAGGTTATTGATCAGAGGGTGGTGGGTTAATTTTGAGGGAGAAGTCACACAACCAAGGTAAGTAGAGGGGCAGTTTTAATATGGAGGAATGGTATAAGTCAGTCGCAGGGCCGCAGCACAGATGGAAAGAATGGTACAGTATGTATGAGTTGGTGAATGACAAGACACAGAAAGTATAAGATTGAGAAGGGCCAAAGATAGAGATGCCTTTGGTAACAAACATTTTGCACTTACTGAAACCTATTTAAAAAGTTCATATAAACATTCATTGCATTCGTGGATGACTTCTAGAGGACAGGGATTGTCCATCTGCATAGCTTCATCTGCACAGCAAGTATGGCAGATATATGGTAAATGAGTGTTGGGTGAATGGTTAACAGGGCTGATTACATGAAGGCAGGTGGGCCATTGAAAGAAACACATTACCTTCTTCTTGGACCTGATGGAATTTGTTTTTTTTTTTTTCCTAGCTGTCAGTCCATCACAGTGGTTTGCTTCTACCATATGGGCTGTCATGTGTTGTCCTCTTCTGCTTGTGACTGTCTAATCATATAATCCCAGCACTTCTGTCCACTTGGTGTAACTGCTCAGCGTCCGAGTCTCACTTTCTAAATCCTTTATCATCCTCATGGGCAGCTGAAGCTTGGTTGTGCAATATGCACTCATATCTAACATCACCTCCATGTAGAGACTGGCTGAGGTGCGACATGCCTGGTAAAATAATCCTCTTGATGTTGGAGGGAGTTATGCTCTGTAGTTTTCCTTTGTGTGGGTGTGTGCATTCTCGAGAGAGAGAGATAGAGAGAGAAGAGAAAGGAAGGAAAGGAAGAAGAGAGAGAGAGAGAGAAGAGAGAGAGAAAGAAAGAAAGAAAGAAAGAAAGAAAGAAAGAAGCAAGAAAGAAAGAAATAAAGAAAGTAGAGAAAGAAAGTTAAGGAGTACTTACACAGGGAGGAAGCCAATAACTTAGCCTTCCTCCAGTTTTTTTTTTTTTCCCCCTGTCCTGAGGTTTACCTGCCCTGACGTCTTCCCTCAGTGATGATTACTGTGGGACCCAGGAGATGTTAGTGGGCTGTAATGATAAAAAGATAGAATAACCCTTTCCCCAACTTAGTTTTCATCAGTGTTTTTATCACAGCATTGAACCTGACTAAAATAGGCCCCACTCGTGGTTTTATTCAAAATTGTTGTCTTCAGACCTGGGGTGTGGTGCACGCCTGATCCCAAGCACTTGGGAGCAGAGGCAGGCAGTCTCTGTGAGTTCAAGTCCAGGCCTGGTCTAACAAGTGAGTTCCAAGCCAGCTGGGACAAGAAAGGGAGACCCTGATCTCAAAAAGGACTAAAAAAAAAAATGTGTCTCTAGCTTCAACAGGGCAAGTCTAGGGTTTGGCTTCACATTTCTTTTTTTTTTTTTTTTTTTTTTTTTTGGGATCTTTTTTGAGAAACAGGGTTCACCTTATAGCCCAGCCTGTCCTGGAAACTCCACTCTGTAGACCCAGGTCTGGCCTTGAAGACTCACAAATACTGCCTCCTCGGCACTCCCAAGTTGCTAGGATTTTAAAGGATGTGGGCACCACGCACACCCAGCCAACCATTGTCAATGTGGGATTTCATCCCTAGCTCTTAGAATAGCTCTTTCTCCTAAGGTTAGTCTCCATACCCAGTCTTTGCTGTGTGCAGTGAAAGCATTTGTGGTACGTGGGCACTTTCAGTGTTTTCACTATGTTAATTTTCAAAATATACCCACAAATGTCATTCATTATCTTTTTAGGTGAAGTACCCAAATTGAGGTTGTCAAGGACAATGAGATCAGGCCGCTCAGGTCACAAGACCACAAGGTACATGGTTTTGCTGGGGTTACACTAAGAATATTAGCTCACAGTGTTCATTTTATAGAAGTCATTCCTAAAAGTAGCTCAAAACAAGCCCAGTTCCTGCTTCAACCCATTTCTAAACCCAGCAGGGAATCATTTCCCAAATACTTTACAGCCCAGGGAGCCTGCGAACTCAAAAAATATAATAATTAAATAAGAACAAATGGTCAGAAAAGTAACAAGAAATCTACACCCTACACTTTCCTCCCTAAAATGACCATTTGGTTAAAGTCTTTGATAATGAAAGAGTTAACATTGTGCATAGTTGAAGAACAACCAGTTGACCTTTAAGTATGCTGGTTTGAGTCCAATCACCTTTCAACGAGCATGAAATCTGGCACAAGGTGCATGAATGCATACCAATTATTTTCATAATGTTTGTGGCTGAGCTCAGTGTTCTGTTTAAAAAAGAATGATGTTCATTTTCCAAAATCCGGACTTAGTGGCTGAGTGGGTTTTCCTTGGCTAACCATTGCCCACAGTCTTATTAGACAATCCTTTCCTTGAAAAAGCACAGAACCTTGAAGAAAGTAACTTTCTGTTTTACGTAACTATCACAATGACATAGTTTTCCCCAACTTTCAGTATATCTGCAGTAAAAATAGCTGAGAAATATTTATTAACTTCAGTTATTGAATATTGCTCACAAGCATTTAACCAGAAAGAAAGAAGTACAAAGTACAGTGTGGTGGCAATGCCTGTAATCTCATACACTTAGCGGCAGAAGCAGGAGGACTATAAGTTTCAAGGACGCCTAGGCTGCATAGTGGGACCCATGTTTCTAAAATTAAAGATCAATAAAAAAACAAATTCATCATGAGTAAAAGAGTAGAATATTGGCCCCTTACTGTGAGTAAATTCCTTAAAAATCAAGAGATTCAAAACCAATCATGGAAAGAGTGTCTACTCCCTGAAATAATCCTCTGCTGTTGAAGGGTAATTCCCATGAGTCTTTTAAGTGGTGAAATTCCCTTGTATTTTAAAATACATAATTCAATTGACAAACATTGCACCACAAGCTTTTAAAGAAAACATTGCATAGCTGTGTGGGGTCATGCGCAGAGATGCGTGCCCTAGCTGAGCTCTGTGCCATGAGGCTTTTTGCCTCTGATCAACCGCAACTCCTTGAGTTTCCTCGCCTCCCCTTTTCCTTGTCCCTGACCTCCATGTTCTCCCACAGGTGTTCTAACCACTCCATTTTCATCACAGTGCTTGCTAATGGCCAGTTACATGGAAAACTAACCCTGCATCTAGTCCAGGTCAGGCCCAAATCCAATGTTTCTTTATTGAATCCTCTACTTTAGGATCACAACGTTGAAGATTCCTTCCAAATCTCAAAAGTCTACAGAGAATAAGAGGGTAAGACTCCTGCTAGCTGTGCCCATGTTTCATAACCCCTTCCTTTCCCTAATATTTAATCTTCCCCTCATCTACTCTCTGTCCTCTTATAAATCCAGAAATGAGAAAGGTCAGAATCTAAGAGCAATGTGGATGGCAGCCTGTGGGTTGTTGGCCCCAGGGCCAACACCCATCTCACTTGACGGCCCATCCACTTCTGCTTTGGGGGCTGAAGAGGGAGGAGCTTGATTCAGGAAGAAATGGCCACATGTCTGGGCTGGGTACTATTCGTAGACCATGTCAGGAAAACACCTGCGGGCATCCAGACCTGGCACAAGACAACCTGGTTGTATGTCTAAGTGCTGTGGCCTGCTCTAGAATCAAAGAGTCCTTCCCAGAGACAGTCCAGCAGAGCAGATGCATTTCTAAACCTGCCAGGCAAGGTGGCAGCCAAGTTTTCCATAGCCTTCTTCCCTAGCCATGTCTTAATTTGCACTCAGTTTCTAGTAAGAGAATTCCACTCATTGGTGTTCTTCTAAGCAGTCCACTAATTCTGACCTGTTTCCTTCCCTTCAGGCGTGACTGGACACCCAAATAAACACCAACTCACAGCTCACTCCTCCACGCCCCTTTCCCTTGACAAGGTTGGGGTAGCAAGCAGGTGACCGAGCATGTCCCTTCGCTGCCATCTTCAGTTTAAACTCCAGCACCTGTAGACAGTGGGAAAATGCTAGACCTTCACCTGTCTTCTTACTTCTTCTTCACAATTATGGTGAGTGGTTCCTCCAAATCACATTATCCTGAAGTCTGTAGCTCACACACTCCCCCAAAAAAATCCCAAAGTCCTCCATGCTGAAAGAGCTGCATAGTAACTGGATTGTATTCATCTGGGTACAAAATTCACTTGCATAGGAATATACTCAGGCTTTCCAGCCCAACCACTGTTTTCTCCCTTCCTGCCAGCATCCTACCAGAAAACACTATGTATAGAGAGGAGAAAGCACACACTCCTGAAGATGGAACACTAGAGACTCAGTCTCACTGTTGATGATATTCACAGTAGTTTGGGCTAAGTCACTAAAAACTTCAGCTTTGCCTTCTATGAAGATGAGATTATAATAGCCATCTGTCAGTGTGCTATGAAAGAAGCAAATTATATCATGAAGTTGAATCTACTTTTAAACTATAAGCAGAGAAAAAAAGGAGACAGGAAGAGGGGATGGAAAGAGGAAAAAACTGAAAGACTCTGCCCTCCGTCACCCCTTTCCCAGGAGCAGGCAGCAATCAGACAGGAAGCCTTGCAGATGCTAACCCACGTACAATACTCCTAACAACTGTCCAGGGAGCGGCCGCTGTGATCTCTGTAGCTGGTCAGGATCTCAGCCCAAGCAGCATGTTTTGAAATTCATTGCATAGAAATCTGCACCAGAGGTGTGTGAGTTTGATCTTCCAGGATAAACCAAAATCCTTTTCTTCATTTTATTTTTCATAGTATAAAAAAAAAGCAATTGAAGGGAAAACTTTGGGACGACACCCTGAACCCACAATCTTACTTTACCCTCATGGCAAGTCAACTCCAGATCCAGGATTTTCAGCTTTGTACATTCTGGCTTGATCCCAACTGAATGGAAAGTGTCATTCAAGGCCCAAAACTAGAAGCCAGGAAGTCAGCAGAACTTGATTTTTCTAACTCCCAAATGTAAATCACCACACTCTATTATGGATGAGAAATTCAGCCGGGTTGTACTTTAAACCTCCGTCTTTTGAATGGTGTACAGAAAACGTTCTACCCCAAGGGAAAACAGAAAGATCAGGTGCTTTCTACCATAAAAGAACATTGACAGAGTGATATTGGCAGTGCAGTAAAAGCCCACTAAGGGTCCCCTCTAACCCACACTGCCATGATAGCTAATTACATGTCCCACTTTGCTGCTCAGATTCAGTTCTCTGGAGATAATGGTAGTTCCACTAAGCTGTTTCCTTGAAGGAAACAAAGTTGAGGCTCCCTTCCCAACTTCCTCTTGAGCCTTAAGAGTATCAGTATTTTCTTAGAGTCCTTGGTTTGACCCCAGTGGAAATGTCAAGTTCCAGCTGGTATATAATTGCTAACTGGCTTCCCTCACAGGCCATCACCTCTATCTTTTATGTCAGCTGCACACTCAGCTGATCCTCTGATCAGAGCTCTGTTTTATAGATCCATCCTTCCTGGTCTGCATTCTCAGCTCCCCTGCTCTTCCTGAATGCTCTTTCTCAGGCTCCCAGATGAATCTTTCCAGTGGATATGTCCTTCCAACATTACCTTGCTCCAAAGTCTGCCCGCAGCCCTTAGTGCCTATAGGGTAAATCTGCCTATTGACCAAATGTAACTTGCTAAGCAAGTTGTCTTACCCTCTGTACTTTCCTGGTGGTGTGTTATAATGGAAAGTGCATGTGCCTGGGAACAGATGGATGGGATAAGACTGTATCTGTGGCACGCTTTATCTCTTAGTGGCTACAGGAGAAAACCTGGTAAATTAGTAAAAACCTCTCTGTGCCTGCAGTTTCCTCTCTGTGGAGTGAGAAATAATTCCTAACTATACACTAGCTAAATTAAAAAGGATGGGGCTGCGAGATGGCCTAGCCAGTTAGACCACCGACTGCTCTTGACAGAGGACCCGGGATCCGATCCCCAAGCACCCACATGGCAGCGTAAGACACCGGTCTTTAACTCCAGTCCAGGGGAATCAAGCACCCCCCCCCTTCTGACCTCCAAAATTGCACAATACGTGGGTGTCACAAACGCTACATGCAGACAGTCCTTTCATATAAAAAAATAAAAATTTTAAATAAAGAATAATTAACAAACATAAAAAGGATAACAGATAAGATGGTTCTAGTAGGTTTCAGTAAGAACAAGAATTAATGTTTATGGAGTGCTTCATATATAGATAGATAGTAGTCCAGCTTTGCTCTGAGAATATGCACATAATTGGCGACAGGTATTATTATTGTTGCTATTCTTATTAGTATTAGCAAATTATTTTATACAAAGGGAAATTGAGCCAAGAAATGAACCACAGAATGAACCACCCACCTTTGCTCCAACTACCACCAACTTGCCATTACTTATCTTGCGCCTTGTTTCTTTGTTTCAAGATAAGTTCTCACTATGCAGCCCAAGTTGCTCTCAAACCCCTAAACTTCCTGCCTGGCTTCCTGAGCACTAGAATTTTTGGCCTATGCCACATTCCTGGTTTCACCTTGGCTATTGAGAGCAAGCAAAGCCCATATGGCACTGCAGTCCCTTCCATTCTTTGAGGACTTGTTCTACATACCAATGTTCCCTGATAATGTCACGAAGATTTTTCTCTCCAGGACCACTTGGTGTCCTGAGGATAGTTGGTCCCTTACTTGTCTGTTACCGATGTCTTCAACCTCTACTCTTCAGCATCTCTTCTCTTATTCATTAGCTCACATTCTTCAGTTCTTTCTGTAATTTATTCCTAGAAACGGCCTCTAAAGCAATAGGTCACATTACAAATTCCATCAGGTCCTCTTCTTTCTTTGGTTTTTGATAAGCTTGCATGACTCGGGAGATAATGTTTGGTCAGATGTTCACTTGCAGTGATGAGGTTTCCTCCCACTCTGTGTGGTTTTCTCTTCATTCTTTTCTGTTTCTTTTGATTGTACAAAAGCTTTTGAGTTTAAGGAGATCCATTTGTCAATTGTTTGATCTTTTCTTTGTGCAGCTGCTTGTCTTGATGTAGGAAGTCTTTTTCCTACACTATGTCTTGTAGCCTGCTGTCAAGTTTCTTCTTCTTTTAGCCTCCGACGTTTGGTTAACATTGAGGTCTTTGGTCCATTGAGTGACTTTTGTACAGGGAGAGGTAGGGGTTTAATTTCATTTCTTCTACACAGTGGTGATCCAATTATTGCCATCACCAAACTGCGGAAGAAATATGCTGTCTTCTCCATTGTGCTATTCTTGGCCCCCTTGTCAATAAATGAGGTGGCTGAAATTGTATAGCGCTCAGGTTTTGGATCTTCCAGTTTATGTCCATTGGTCAACTGGTCTCGTTTTTGTGCCGTACCAGGCTGTTTTTATGACTATTAGCCCTGTAGTATAGTTTGGAGTCTGGTATAGCGATCCCCCTGTATGTGCTCTTTTCGCTCGATGGTTGCTTTGGCTATTCGGGGTCTTTTGTTTTTTCCAGAATGAAAATTGAAGGATTTTTTTTTCCAGCCTTGAGAACGAAATTCTTGGGGATTTTATCGGATTGCATTGAATATTTCTTTAACTGAGTTTGTGGTAGGATGGACAGTTGTTACTATATTTATTTCAATCCCAATCCTGATCAGGGAGGTTTAAACAGAGTGGGCAAAGATCTGATAGAGATTCACACAGGAGGAAATAGAGATGGCCAGAGAAAACATCTTAAGAAGTGGTGTCAGCTCTCTGATAATTAGGAAATGCAAGATTAAAACACTTTGAATATCACCTATAGATTGGAGACAACTATTATAGAGGTAAGTCTTATAAAACTGGTAAAACTGCCTTCTTAATTGACCTAAATAGACATAGAAACTGTGAAACGGATTTCCTCTCTGTTAGAACACAAATTAATACTAAAGTCTCTTAAACTATGCGCTTAAGCACAAAATATATTCATACAGGAGCTCTGACATCAGTAATGCATTATTCACCAGGGAGATGTTGGCCCAGGGGATCTAAGCCCACAAAAGTAAAGGCTCCTTGCCTCTAAACTGGGGGATACCTGCAAAAAGGACGGCAGTAAGCCTGCTGCTGAAGGAACCTTGACGTTAATGGGAAAGAATCTTGAGACCACATGCAAGTGTTACAGAGGCCTCTGGATACCAGAGCAGTGTTACCACAGGCCACTAACACCAATTGAAAGCAAAGGTATCGATCTCAAGCAAGATCTCGACAACACGTCACACAGCTACACCTCACTGCTGGATAAGTATTGTGCAGCGGTAGGCAGCCATATGCCTTTATAGTCCCCAAAATTAATTGGCTATTGGCTCTCTCCTTGGAGGACTGACCATGGCTGATGCCACAGCTTACATCATCTATAAGGTTGGGAGATATCATAAGGCCACAGTAAGACCCCGCATATTTAACAGGAAAAAATGCGTTCGTGGATCAACATATCATCTAAACATATGTGTCATAACAAAGTAAACCTCCATAACTATTAGTGCTGCTTAAATACCTATATATCTAATTGCTTGTGCTTCATTGGTAGGATCGCAAAGGTTCATTCCTTGACCAGATGTCAGCCCATGAAATGGAAACACCAGTATTACCAGAATCCAAGACAGGCAGCTCCAGGAGAGTCGGACTGTGTTGCTTTCTCATCCAACTGTGCCCCTTTTTCTAAGCCCAGGGAATCTATCTGCGGAAGAGGGGGCGTGGTAGAATGTAAGGGCTGCGAGTTGGGGTGAATGGTGTAGAACTACAGAAATGTAGTCCTGGACCCTCATTTGATTCAAACCTGATTGAACATACAACACCCAACCCCCCCACGGAGTGGCGCTGTGGGTGGTTGGGGCAAACAGCCTGCAAATTGGTTTTAACTGAGATGCTTGTTACTCATGGTTACACTTATAGGCTAAAAAATGGAAAAAAGAAAAAGAACTGAGGAGAGATATGCAGGACAGTCTGGCAGAATGCATGATCTCGGTTGGGGTGGGGTGGGGGGGAAGGGAAGGAGGAGTGAAATATGCCTGAAACTGAAATGGAAAGTGATGTGGAATGCACAAACATCAATAAAAAAAATGCGATAGTTTCACATAAGAAAAAAAAAAAGAGANTCTCTTTTTTTTTTTCTTATGTGAAACTATTCGACATTTTTTTTATTGATGTTTGTGCATTCCTATCATCACTTTCCACTTCAGTTTCAGCATATTTCACCCTCTTCCCTTCCCGCCCCCCCCCCCCCAACCGAGATCATGCATTCTGCCAGGACTGTCCTGCATATCTTCTCCTCAGTTCTTTTCTTTTTTCCATTTTTTAGCCTATAAGTGATAAATCCATGAGTAACAAGATCTCATGTTAAAACAAATTTGCAGGCTGTTGTGCCCCAACCACCCACATCGCCACTTCCAGTGGGGGGTGTTGGGTGTTGCATGTTCAATCAGGTTGAATCAAATGAGGGTCCAGACTACATTCTGTAGTTTACACCTTCACCCCAAGCTCAGCCCTTACTTCTAAACCACGCCCCCTCTTCCGCAGATAATTCCCTGGGCTTAAAAAAGGGGCACAGTGGATGAGAAAGCAGAACAGTCCCCACTTTCTCTGGAGTGCCTGTCTTGATTCTGGTAATACTGGCATTTTCCTTTCATGGGGCTGACATCTGTCAAGGAATGAACCTTTGGATCCTACCACATGAAGCACAACAATTAGATTATATAGGTACTTAAGCACATAATAGTTATGGAGGTTTACCTTTTTATAGACACATATGTTTAGTATGAATGTTGATCCACGAATCGCATTTTTTCCTGTTAAATATCGAAGGGTCTTACTGTGCTTATGTATCTCCCAACCTGTAGTAGGTGATGTAAGCTTGTGGCATCAGCCATGGTCATCCTCCAAGGAGAGAGCCAATGCCAATTAATTTTGGGGATATATACAGGCATATGGCTGCCACCGCTGCACATTATCCAGCAGTGAGGTGTAGCTGGTGCGGGTTTGTACTGTTAGATCAATGTTGAACCAAGTACCTATTGGCTTTCTTGGTGTTTGTGGCCTTGGTAACACGCTCTGGTATCCAGAGGCCATCTGTACACTTGCATGTGTGGTCTCAAGATTTTTCCCATATATAACGTCAGGTTCTCAGCAGCAGGCTTACTGCCTCTTTTTTGCAGGTATCCCAGTTTAGACGCAAGGAGCCTTTATCTTTTGTGGGCCTTAGATCCCCTGGGCCAACATGCTCCCTGGTGAA
The DNA here is from genome assembly GCA_009823505.1 of Rhizomys pruinosus. Taxonomy (NCBI): domain Eukaryota; kingdom Metazoa; phylum Chordata; class Mammalia; order Rodentia; family Spalacidae; genus Rhizomys; species Rhizomys pruinosus. Next base: position 24,704 of record VZQC01006561.1, read on the forward strand.
TAACCATTACTGATGTCAGAGCCCTGTATAATATATTTGTGCTTAAGCGCATAGTTTACAGGGACTTTAGTGATTATATTTGTTCTGAACAGAGAAGAATCCTTTCACAGTTCTATGTCTATTAGGCACATAAAGAAGGCAGTTTTACCAGTTTTATAAGACTTACCTCTATAATAGTGTCTTCCAATCTAGGTGATATTCAAAGTGGTTTTAATCTGGCATTCCTTATTATCAGAGATGCTGGAACCCTTCTTAAGATTTGTTTTGGCCATCTTTATTTCCTCCTGTGTGAAGTCTCTATCAGATCTTTGCTCCAACTTCTTTTAAAACCATCCCTGTCATGGATTGGGAATGGAAATAAATATAGTAACAATTTCCATCCTACCCAAACTCGTGTAAAGAAATTTCAATGCAATCCAGATAAAATCCCAAGAATTTCGTTCTACAGGCTTGGAAAAAAAAAATCCTCAATTTCATCGTGGAAAAAACAAAAGACCCCGAATAGCCAAAGCAACCTGAGTGAAAAGAGCACATACAGGGGGATCGCTATACCAGACTCCAAACTATACTAAGGGCTAGTCATAAAAACAGCCTGGTACTGGCACAAAAACCGAGACCAGTTGACCAATGGATAAACTGGAAGATCCAAAACCTGAGCGCTATACAATTTCAGCCACCTCATTTATTGACAAGGGGCCAAGAAAGCACAATGGAAAAGACAGCATTTCTTCAAGCAGTGTGTGGCAATAATTGGTATCACCACTTGTAGAAGAAATGAAATTAAACCCCTACCTCTTCACCTGTACAAAGTCAACTTCAACTGGACCAAAGACCTCAATGTGAACCCAGAAACTCGGAGGTATAAAAGAAAACTTGACAGCAGGATAACAAGCTAGGTGTAGGAAAAGACTTCTACATCGACAAGAGCTGCACAAGAAAAGATCAAACAATTGACAATGGGATCTCCTTAAACTCAAAAGCTTTGTACATCAAAAGAAACAGTAAAGAATGAAGAGAAAGACCACCGAGTGGGAGGAAACCTTCACTGCAAAAACATCTGACAAAGCATTATCTCCCGAGTTGCAAGCTAATCAAAAACAAAGAAGAAGGGACCTGATGGAATTTGTAATGTGACCTATTGCTTTAGAGGCCGTTTCTAGGAATAAATTACAGAAAGAACTGAAGAATGTGAGCTAATGAATAAGAGAAGAGATGCTGAAGAGTAGAGGTTGAAGACATCGGTAACAGACAAGTAAGGGACCAACTATCCTCAGGACACCAAGTGGTCCTGGAGAGAAAAATCCTCTTCGTGACATTATCAGGGAACATTGGTATGTAGAACAAGTCCTCAAAGAATGGAAGGGACTGCAGTGCCATATGGGCTTTGCTTGCTCTCAATAGCCAAGGTGAAACCAGGAATGTGGCATAGGCCAAAAATTCTAGTGCTCAGGAAGCCAGGGCAGGAAGTTTAGGGGTTTGAGAGCAACTTGGGCTGCATAGTGAGAACTTATCTTGAAACAAAGAAACAAGGCCAAGATAAGTATGGCAAGTTGGTGGTAGTGGAGCAAAGGTGGGTGGTTCATTCTGTGGTTCATTTCTTGGCTCAATTTCCCTTTGTATAAAATAATTGCATAATATAATAATGAACTAAACAATAATAATACTGTCGCAATTATGTGCATATTCTCAGAGCAAAGCTGGACTATATCTATCTATATATGAAAGCACTCCATAAACATTAATTCTTGTTCTTACTGAAACCTACTAGAACCATCTTATCTTGTTATCCTTTTATGTTTGTTTTAATTATTCTTTTTAAAATTTTTATTTTTTTTTATACTGAAGGACTGTCTGCATGTAGCGTTGGACCCACGTAGTGTGCAATGTTGTGGAGGTCAGAAGGGGGGTGTGGTATCCCCTGGGAAACTGGAGTTAAAGACGGTCTTAGCTGCCATGTGGGTGCTGGGATCGGACCCGGGTCCTCTGTCAAGAGGCAGTCGGTGGTCTAACTGGCTAGGACCTCTCGCAGCCCCATCCTTTTTAATTGTCAGCTCAGCTGTATAGTTAGGAATTATTTCCCTCCACAAGAGAGGAAACTGCAGGCACAGAGAGGTTTTTACTAATTTAACGCAGGTTTCCTGTAGCCACTAAGAGATAAAGCGTGCCACAGATACAGTCTTATCCCATCCATCTGTTCCCAGGCACATGCACTTTCCATTATAACACACCACCAGGAAAGTACAGAGGGTAAGACAACTTGCTTAGCAAGTTACATTTGGTCAATAGGCAGATTTACCCTATAGGCACTAAGGGCTGCGGGCAGACTTTGGAGCAAGGTAATGTTGGAAGGACATATCCACTGGAAAGATTCATCTGGGAGCCTGAGAAAGAGCATTCAGGAAGAGCAGGGGAGCTGAGAATGCAGACCAGGAAGGATGGATCTATAAAACAGAGCTCTGATCAGAGGATCAGCTGAGTGTGCAGCTGACATAAAAGATAGAGGTGATGGCCTGTGAGGGAAGCCAGTTAGCAATTATATACCAGCTGGAACTTGACATTTCCACTGGGGTCAAACCAAGGACTCTAAGAAAATACTGATACTCTTAAGGCTCAAGAGGAAGTTGGGAAGGGAGCCTCAACTTTGTTTCCTTCAAGGAAACAGCTTAGTGGAACTACCATTATCTCCAGAGAACTGAATCTGAGCAGCAAAGTGGGACATGTAATTAGCTATCATGGCAGTGTGGGTTAGAGGGGACCCTTAGTGGGCTTTTACTGCACTGCCAATATCACTCTGTCAATGTTCTTTTATGGTAGAAAGCACCTGATCTTTCTGTTTTCCCTTGGGGTAGAACGTTTTCTGTACACCATTCAAAAGACGGAGGTTTAAAGTACAAACCCGGCTGAATTTGCTATACATAATAGAGTGTGGTGGATTTCATTTGGGAAGTTAGAAAAATCAAGTTCTGCTGACTTCCGCTTCGTGTTTGGGGCCTTGAATGACACTTTCCCATTCAGTTGGGATCAAGCCGAATGTACAAAGCTGAAAATCCTGGATCTGGAGTTGACTTGCCATGAGGGTAAAGTAAGATTGTGGGTTCAGGGTGTCGTCCCAAAGTTTTCCCTTCAATTGCTTTTTTTTTATACTATGAAAAATAAAATGAAGAAAGGATTTTGGTTTAATCTGAAAGATCAAACTCACACACCTCTGGTGCAGATTTCTATGCAATGAATTTCAAAACATGCTGCTTGGGCTGAGATCCTGACCAGCTACAGAGATCACAGCGGCCGCTCCCTGGACAGTTGTTAGGAGTATTGTACGTGGGTTAGCATCTGCAAGGCTTCCTGTCTGATTGTGCCTGCTCCTGGGAAGGGGTGACGGAGGGCAGATTCTCTTCAGTTTTTTCCTTCTTTCCATCCCCATTCTTCCTGTCTCTCCTTTTTTTCTCTGCTTATAGTTTAAAAGTAGATTCAACTTCATGATATAATTTGCTTCTTTCATAGCACACTGACAGATGGCTATTATAATCTCATCTTCATAGAAGGCAAAGCTGAAGTTTTTAGTGACTTAGCCCAAACTACTGTGAATATCATCAACAGTGAGACTGAGTCTCTAGTGTTCCATCTTCAGGAGTGTGTGCTTTCTCCTCTCTATACATAGTGTTTTCTGGTAGGATGCTGGCAGGAAGGGAGAAAACAGTGGTTGGGCTGGAAAGCCTGAGTATATTCCTATGCAAGTGAATTTTGTACCCAGATGAATACAATCCAGTTACTATGCAGCTCTTTCAGCATGGAGGACTTTGGGATTTTTTTGGGGGAGTGTGTGAGCTACAGACTTCAGGATAATGTGATTTGGAGGAACCACTCACCATAATTGTGAAGAAGAAGTAAGAAGACAGGTGAAGGTCTAGCATTTTCCCACTGTCTACAGGTGCTGGAGTTTAAACTGAAGATGGCAGCGAAGGGACATGCTCGGTCACCTGCTTGCTACCCCAACCTTGTCAAGGGAAAGGGGCGTGGAGGAGTGAGCTGTGAGTTGGTGTTTATTTGGGTGTCCAGTCACGCCTGAAGGGAAGGAAAACAGGTCAGAATTAGTGGACTGCTTAAAGAACACCAATGAGTGGAATTCTCTTACTAAGAAATGAGTGCAAATTAAGACATGGCCTAGGGAAGAAGGCTATGGAAAACTTGGCTGCCACCTTGCCTGGCAGGTTTAGAAATGCATCTGCTCTGTCTGGACTGTCTCTGGGAAGGACTCTTTGATTCTAGAGCAGGCCACAGCACTTAGACATACAACCAGGTTGTCTTGTGCCAGGTCTGGATGCCCGCAGGTGTTTTCCTGACATGGTCTACGAATAGTACCCAGCCCAGACATGGCCATTCTTCCTGAATCAAGCCTCCTCCCTCTTCAGCCCCAAAGCAGAACGTGGATGGGCAGTCAGTGAGAGGGTGTTGGCCTGGGGCCAACAACCCACAGGCTGCCATCCACATTGCTCTTAGATTCTGACCTTTCTCATTTCTGGATTTATAAGAGGACAGAGAGTAGATGAGGGGAAGATTAAATATTAGGGAAAGGAAGGGGTTATGAAACATGGGCACAGCTAGCAGGAGTCTTACCCTCTTATTCTCTGTAGACTTTTGAGATTTGGAAGGAATCTTCAACGTTGTGATCCTAAAGTAGAGGATTCAATAAAGAAACATTGGATTTGGGCCTGACCTGGACTAGATGCAGGGTTAGTTTTCCATGTAACTGGCCATTAGCAAGCACTGTGATGAAAATGGAGTGGTTAGAACACCTGTGGGAGAACATGGAGGTCAGGGACAAGGAAAAGGGGAGGCGAGGAAACTCAAGGAGTTGCGGTTGATCAGAGGCAAAAAGCCTCATGGCACAGAGCTCAGCTAGGGCACGCATCTCTGCGCATGACCCCACACAGCTATGCAATGTTTTCTTTAAAAGCTTGTGGTGCAATGTTTGTCAATTGAATTATGTATTTTAAAATACAAGGGAATTTCACCACTTAAAAGACTCATGGGAATTACCCTTCAACAGCAGAGGATTATTTCAGGGAGTAGACACTCTTTCCATGATTGGTTTTGAATCTCTTGATTTTTAAGGAATTTACTCACAGTAAGGGGCCAATATTCTACTCTTTACTCATATGAATTTTGTTTTTTATTTATACTTATTTTGAACATGGGTCCCCACTATGCAGCCTAGGCTGCCTGAAACTTGATAGTCCTCCTGCTTCTGCCTGCTTAAGTATGAGATTACTAGGCATTTGCCACCACACTGTACTTTGTACTTCTTTCTTTTGGTTAAATGCTTTGTGAGCAATATTAATAACTGCAAGTTATAAATATTTTCTCAGCTATTTTTTACTGCAGATATACTGAAAGTTGGGGAAAACTATGTCATGTAGAATAGTTACGTAAAACAGAAAGTTACTTTCTTCAAGGTTCTGTGCTTTTTCAAGGAAAGGATTGTCTAATAAGACTGTGGGCAATGGTTAGCCAAGGAAAACCCACTCAGCCACTAAGTCCGGATTTTGGAAAATGAACATCATTCTTTTTTAAACAGAACACTGAGCTCAGCCACAAACATTATGAAAATAATTGGTATGCATTCATGCACCTTGTGCCAGATTTCATGCTCGTTGAAAGGTGATTGGACTCAAACCAGCATACTTAAAGGTCAACTGGTTGTTCTTCAACTATGCACAATGTTAACTCTTTCATTATCAAAGACTTTAACCAAATGGTCATTTTAGGGAGGAAAGTGTAGGGTGTAGATTTCTTGTTACTTTTCTTGACCATTTGTTCTTATTTATTATTATTATTTTTTGAGTTCCAGGCTCCCTGGGCTGTAAAGTATTTGGGAAATGATTCCCTGCTGGGTTTAGAAATGGGTTGAAGCAGGAACTGGGCTTGTTTTGAGCTACTTTTAGGAATGACTTCTATAAAATGGATAGACGGTGAGCTAATATTCTTAGTAACCCCCAGCAAACCCATGTACTGCCTTGTGGTCGTGTGACCTGAGCGGCCTGATCTCATTTCCTTGACAACTCAATTTGGGTACTTACCTAAAAAGATAATGAATGATGTTGGTGGGTATATTTTGAAAATTTCAACATAGTGAAAACACTGAACAGTTGCACTACGCAACAATGCACTTACTACTGCACACAGCAAAGACTGGGTATGGAGACTAACCTTAGGAGAAAGAGCTATTCTAAGAGCTAGGGATGAACATCCCCATTAAGACATGGTTGGTGGGTGTGGTGGTGCACACCTTTAAAATCCTAGCAACTTGGGAGGCCAGAAGGTAGGCAGCATATTTGTGAGTATTCAAGGCCAGCCTGGTCTACAGAGTGGAGTTTCCAGGACAGCTGGGCTATAGGGACCCTGGTCTCAAAAAGACTCCAAAAAAAAAAAAAAAAAAAAAAAAAATGTGAAGCCAGACCCTAGACTTGCCCTGTTGAAGCTAGAGACACATTTTTTTTTTAGTCCTTTTTGAGACAGGGTCTCCACTTTTGTCCCAGCTGCTTGGAACTTCATAGTGTAGACCAGGCTGGACTGAACTCACCAGAGATCTGCCTGCCTCTGCATCCCAAGTGCTGGATCCGGCGTGCACCACAACCCCAGGTCTGAAGACACAATTTTGAATAAAACCACGAGTGGGGCCTATTTTAGTAGTTTCTAATTGCTGTGATAAAAACACTGATGAAAACTAAGTTGGGGAAAGGGTTATTCTATCTTTTTATCATTACAGCCCCAGTGCCAACATCTCCTGAGGCTCCACAGTTCATCACTGAGGGAAGACGTCAGGGCAGGTAAACCTCAGGACAGGGGGAAAAAAAAAAAAACTGGAGGAAGGCTAAGTTATTGGCTTCCTCCCTGTGTAAGTACTCCTTAACTTTCTTTCTCTACTTTCTTTATTTCTTTCTTTCTTGCTTCTTTCTTTCTTTCTTTCTTTCTTTCTTTCTTTCTCTCTCTCTTCTCTCTCTCTCTCTCTTCTTCCTTTCCTTCCTTTCTCTTCTCTCTCTATCTCTCTCTCTCAAGACATAGGTGTAGGAAAAGACTTCCTAAATCAGACAGCAGCTGCACAAGAAATAAGATCAACAATTGACAAATGGGATCTCCTTAAACTCAAAAGCTTTTGTACATCAAAAGAAACAATAAAGGAAGTGAAGAGAAAACCCACAGAGTGGGAGGAAACCTTCACTGCAGACACATCTGACAAAGCATTAATCTCCAGAGTATGCAAGCTACTCAAAAAACAAAGAAGAAAGAGGACCTGATGGAATTTGTAATGTGACCTATTGCTTTAGAGGCCGTTTCTAGGAATAAATTACAGAAAGAACTGAAGAATGTGAGCTAATGAATAAGAGAAGAGATGCTGAAGAGTAGAGGTTGAAGACATCGGTACAGACAATACAGGGACCACTATCCTCAGGACACCAAGTGGTACTGGAGAGAAAAATCTTCGTGACATTATCAGGGAACATTGGTATGTAGAACAAGTCCTCAAAGAATGGAAGGGACTGCAGTGCCATATGGGCTTTGCTTGCTCTCAATAGCCAAGGTGAAACCAGGAATGTGGCATAGGCCAAAAATTCTAGTGCTCAGGAAGCCGAGGCAGGAAGTTTAGGGGTTTGAGAGCAACTTGGGCTGCATAGTGAGAACTTTCTTGAAACAAAGAAACAAGCCAAGAGAAGTATGGCAAGTTGGTGGTAGTGGAGCAAAGGTGGGTGGTTCATTCTGTGGTTCATTTCTTGGCTCAATTTCCCTTTGTATAAAATAATGCTAATAATAATAATAACTAACAATAATAATACCTGTGCAATTATGTGCATATTCTCAGAGCAAAGCTGGACTCTATCTATCTATATATAAAGCACTCCATAAACATTAATTCTTGTTCTTACTGAAACCTACTAGAACCATCTTATCTGTTATCCTTTTTATTTATTTTTATTATTTATTTTTAAAATTTTTATTTTTTTTATAATGAATGTACTGTCTGCATGTAGGTTTGTGCACCCACGTAGTGCAATGTTGTGGAGGTCAGAAGGGGGTGCTGGATTCCCCTGGAACTGGAGTTAAAGACGGTTCTTAGCTGCCATGTGGGTGCTGGGGATCGAATCCGGGTCCTCTGCAAGAGCAGTCGGTGGTCTTAACTGCTAGGCCATCTCTCCAGCCCCATCCTTTTTAATCTTTAGCTAGTGTATAGGTAGGAATTATTTCCATTCCACAAGAGGAAACTGAGGCACAGAGAGGTTTTTATAATTTACCAGGTTTCTGTAGCCACTAAGAGATAAAGCGTGCCACAGATACAGTCTTATCCCATCCATCTGTTCCCAGGCACATGCACTTTCCATTATAACACACCACCAGGAAAGTACAGAGGGTAAGACAACTTGCTTAGCAAGTTACATTTGGTCAATAGGCAGATTTACCCTATAGGCACTAAGGGCTGCGGGCAGACTTTGGAGCAAGGTAATGTTGGAAGGACATATCCACTGGAAAGATTCATCTGGGAGCCTGAGAAAGAGCATTCAGGAAGAGCAGGGGAGCTGAGAATGCAGACCAGGAAGGATGGATCTATAAAACAGAGCTCTGATCAGAGGATCAGCTGAGTGTGCAGCTGACATAAAAGATAGAGGTGATGGCCTGTGAGGGAAGCCAGTTAGCAATTATATACCAGCTGGAACTTGACATTTCCACTGGGGTCAAACCAAGGACTCTAAGAAAATACTGATACTCTTAAGGCTCAAGAGGAAGTTGGGAAGGGAGCCTCAACTTTGTTTCCTTCAAGGAAACAGCTTAGTGGAACTACCATTATCTCCAGAGAACTGAATCTGAGCAGCAAAGTGGGACATGTAATTAGCTATCATGGCAGTGTGGGTTAGAGGGGACCCTTAGTGGGCTTTTACTGCACTGCCAATATCACTCTGTCAATGTTCTTTTATGGTAGAAAGCACCTGATCTTTCTGTTTTCCCTTGGGGTAGAACGTTTTCTGTACACCATTCAAAAGACGGAGGTTTACACCCGGCTGAATTTCTCATCCATAATAGAGTGTGGTGATTTACATTTGGGAAGTTAGAAAAATCAGTTCTGCTGACTTCCTGCTTTCTGTTTTGGGCCTTTGAATGACACTTCCCATTCAGTTGGGATCAAGCAGAATGTACAAAGCTGAAAATCCTTCTGGAGTTGACTTGCCATGAGGGTAAAGTAAGATTGTGGGTTCAGGGTGTCGGTCCCAAAGTTTTCCCTTCAATTGCTTTTGTTTTTATACTATAAAAATAAAATGAAGAAAGGATTTTGGTTTTATCCTGAAGATCAAACTCACACACCTCTGGTGCAGATTTCTATGCAATGAATTTCAAAACATGCTGCTTGGGCTGAGATCCTGACCAGCTACAGAGATCACAGCGGCCGCTCCCTGGACAGTTGTTAGGAGTATTGTACGTGGGTTAGCATCTGCAAGGCTTCCTGTCTGATTGTGCCTGCTCCTGGAAGGGGTGACGGAGGGCAGATCTCTTCAGTTTTTCCTCTCTTCCTTATCCCTTCTTCTGTCTCCCTTTTTTTCTCTGCTTATAGTTTAAAAGTAGATTCAACTTCATGATATAATTTGCTTCTTTCATAGCACACTGACAGATGGCTATTATAATCTCATCTTCATAGAAGGCAAAGCTGAAGTTTTTAGTGACTTAGCCCAAACTACTGTGAATATCATCAACAGTGAGACTGAGTCTCTAGTGTTCCATCTTCAGGAGTGTGTGCTTTCTCCTCTCTATACATAGTGTTTTCTGGTAGGATGCTGGCAGGAAGGGAGAAAACAGTGGTTGGGCTGGAAAGCCTGAGTATATTCCTATGCAAGTGAATTTTGTACCCAGATGAATACAATCCAGTTACTATGCAGCTCTTTCAGCATGGAGGACTTTGGGATTTTTTTGGGGGAGTGTGTGAGCTACAGACTTCAGGATAATGTGATTTGGAGGAACCACTCACCATAATTGTGAAGAAGAAGTAAGAAGACAGGTGAAGGTCTAGCATTTTCCCACTGTCTACAGGTGCTGGAGTTTAAACTGAAGATGGCAGCGAAGGGACATGCTCGGTCACCTGCTTGCTACCCCAACCTTGTCAAGGGAAAGGGGCGTGGAGGAGTGAGCTGTGAGTTGGTGTTTATTTGGGTGTCCAGTCACGCCTGAAGGGAAGGAAAACAGGTCAGAATTAGTGACTGCTTAGAAGACACCAATGATGGAATTCTGCTTACTAAGAATGAGTGGAAATTAAGACATGGCTAGGGAAGAAGGCTATGGAAAACTTGGCTGCCACCTTGCCTGGCAGGTTTATGAAATGATCTTGCTCTGACTGGACTGTCTCTGGGAAGGACTCTTTGATTCTAGAGCAGGCCACAGCACTTAGACATACAACCAGGTTGTCTTGTGCCAGGTCTGGATGCCCGCAGGTGTTTTCCTGACATGGTCTACGAATAGTACCCAGCCCAGACAGTGGCCATTCTTCCTGAATCAAGCTCCTCCCTCTTCAGCCCCAAAGCAGAAGTGGAGGGCAGTCAGTGAGATGGGTGTTGGCCTGGGGCCAACAACCCACAGGCTGCCATCCACATTGCTCTTAGATTCTGACCTTTCTCATTTCTGGATTTATAAGAGGACAGAGAGTAGATGAGGGGAAGATTAAATATTAGGGAAAGGAAGGGGTTATGAAACATGGGCACAGCTAGCAGGAGTCTTACCCTCTTATTCTCTGTAGACTTTTGAGATTTGGAAGGAATCTTCAACGTTGTGATCCTAAAGTAGAGGATTCAATAAAGAAACATTGGATTTGGGCCTGACCTGGACTAGATGCAGGGTTAGTTTTCCATGTAACTGGCCATTAGCAAGCACTGTGATGAAAATGGAGTGGTTAGAACACCTGTGGGAGAACATGGAGGTCAGGGACAAGGAAAAGGGGAGGCGAGGAAACTCAAGGAGTTGCGGTTGATCAGAGGCAAAAAGCCTCATGGCACAGAGCTCAGCTAGGGCACGCATCTCTGCGCATGACCCCACACAGCTATGCAATGTTTTCTTTAAAAGCTTGTGGTGCAATGTTTGTCAATTGAATTATGTATTTTAAAATACAAGGGAATTTCACCACTTAAAAGACTCATGGGAATTACCCTTCAACAGCAGAGGATTATTTCAGGGAGTAGACACTCTTTCCATGATTGGTTTTGAATCTCTTGATTTTTAAGGAATTTACTCACAGTAAGGGGCCAATATTCTACTCTTTTACTCATGATGAATTTGTTTTTTATTTATTTCTTTTGAAACAGGGTCCCACTATGCAGCCTAGGCTGGCCTTGAACTTATAGTCCTCCTGCTTCTGCCTCTTAAGTGATGAGATTACAGGCATTTGCCACCACACTGTACTTTGTACTTTTTTCTTTCTGGTTAAATGCTTGTGATGCAATATTCATAACTGAAGTTAATAATTATTTCTCAGCTATTTTTACTGCAGATATACTGAAAGTTGGGGAAAACTATGTCATTTGTAGAATTTACGTAAAACAGAAAGTTACTTTCTTCAAGGTTCTGTGCTTTTTCAAGGAAAGGATTGTCTAATAAGACTGTGGGCAATGGTTAGCCAAGGAAAACCCACTCAGCCACTAAGTCCGGATTTTGGAAAATGAACATCATTCTTTTTTAAACAGAACACTGAGCTCAGCCACAAACATTATGAAAATAATTGGTATGCATTCATGCACCTTGTGCCAGATTTCATGCTCGTTGAAAGGTGATTGGACTCAAACCAGCATACTTAAAGGTCAACTGGTTGTTCTTCAACTATGCACAATGTTAACTCTTTCATTATCAAAGACTTTAACCAAATGGTCATTTTAGGGAGGAAAGTGTAGGGTGTAGATTTCTTGTTACTTTTCTGACCACTTTGTTCTTATTTATTATTATTATTTTTTGAGTTCTCAGGGCTCCCTGGGCTGTAAAGTATTTGGGAAATGATTCCCTGCTGGGTTTAGAAATGGGTTGAAGCAGGAACTGGGCTTGTTTTGAGCTACTTTTAGGAATGACTTCTATAAAATGATACAATGTGAGCTAATATTCTTAGTTAACCCCAGCAAAACCATGTACTCTTGTGTCTTGTGACCTGAGCGCCTGATCTCATTTCCTTGACAACCTCAATTTGGTACTCTACCTAAAAAGATAATGAATGAATGTGGGTATATTTGAAAATTTACATATGAAAACACTGAAAGTGCACCCATCTTTACTGCACACAGCAAAGACTGGGTATGGAGACTAACCTTAGGAGAAAGAGCTATTCTAAGAGCTAGGGATGAAAATCCCCATTAAGATAAGGTTGGCTGGGTGTGGTGGTGCACACCTTTAATCCTAGCACTTGGGAGGCAGAGGTAGGCAGATATTTGTGAGTTCAAGGCCAGCCTGGTCTACAGAGTGAGTTCCAGGACAGCTGGGGCTATAGGGAGACCCTGTCTCAAAAAGACCAAAAAAAAAAAAAAAAAAAGGTGAAGCACCCTAGACTTGCCCTGATGAAGCATAGAGACCAATTGATGGTTTTTAGTCCTTTTTGAGACAGGGTCTCCTTTTAGTCCCAGCTGGCTTGGAACTCACTGTGTAGACCAGGCTGGCCTTGAACTCACAGAGATCTGCCTGCCTCTGCCTCCCAAGTGCTGGGATTACAGGCGTGCACCACCACACCCGGCTGAGACACAATTTTGAATAAAACCACGAGTGGGGCCTATTTTAGTCTTCAATTGCTGTGATAAAAACACTGATGAAAACTAAGTTGGGGAAAGGGTTATTCTATCTTTTTATCTTACAGCCCCAGCTGACCAACATCTCCTGGGTCACAGTTCATCACTGAGGGAAGAAGTCAGGGCAGGAACTCAGGACAGGGAACTGGAGGAATGCTACGTATTGGCTTACTCCCCTGGCCTGTCCTCCTTCCCTTTCTTTCTCTCTTTCTTTCTTTCTTCTTTTCTTTCCGTTCTTTCTTTCTTCTTTCTTTCTTTCTCTCTTTCTTTCTTTCTTTCTCTCTCTCTCTCTCTCTCTCTCTTCCTTCCTTCCTTCCTTTCTCTCTCTCTCTCTCTCTCTCTCTCTCTCCTTCCTTCCTTCCTTCCTTCCTTCCTTCCTTCTTTTTTTGGAGAATGTTTAAGATTAGAATTAGCAATTTAGTATTTCAGTTGTTCATTCTCCAATATTCCTATTTTTTCATGAATGTTGTAAAACTCACAGATACACAATTAGTACAGTTTTATTGTTTCAAAGATAGAAGTATAACAACTAGAGATTCTTAACACACACCAATGGATTCTTAGGTATACTTTGATAAAGATTTTTCTGCATAGGTTCCTTCCATGTACATTAAGCCACATGTTTCTTAATCTTACCTCTCTTATACAACACAGGCCCACCTGTGCAGGGGCAGCACCCCCCTACAATAGGTTGGGCCCTTCCACATCACTCAACAATCAAGAAAGAACTTCACTGACACTCCCACAGGCCAATCCAAACAGAGAATTTTCCTCAATTGAGTGTCAAGTTGACAACTGAAGTTATCCAGCACAAGTAACCCCTTGCCAAACACACCACTTTAAGCCATAACATTTCCATTTCTTAAGAATTTATTATTTTCTTTTAAGTGTGTATTATCATCTGTATGTGTGGCAGTGCACCTGTGCCATGCAGTGCCTGTGGATGTCAGAAATGCCCTGGAACTGGACTTACAGATGGTTGTTAGCCTCCATATGGGGGCTGGGAATTGAACTCTGGTCTTCTGCAAGAACAGCCAGTGCTCTTAACTGCTGAACCATCTCTCCAGCCCCAACTTTTCCATTTCTTATAACCAAGATCTCCTGTTAATGTTACTATTATAGCATAAAACAGTAAAACTTTAAAAGTCCCATAGTTCTTAAAAATTCAAACACTTTAAAAGTTCAAAGCCTCTTGAAAAGTCTCTTAACTGTGGGCTCCTATAAAATTCAAAATGAGTTAAGTACTGTCTTATTTCAAAAGGGAAAATTTGTGCATACTTAAGTAAAACCCAAGTCCAGCAAAGTAGCTCAAGGTTGGACATCTGGGATTCGCTCATGATCTTCTGTCATCCAAAGGGCGTGGACAGCTTTACTTCTCTGACTCTGCCATCCACAGTACACACAGCTTGTCTGGCAGGCTCAGGTTGGCTCCATCCCACACCTTCTTTTCCCTTAGCAGTTGTCCCATTGTCCTGGCATCCCAATATTCTGGGGTCTCTACTGAAGCTGAGGCTGTACCTTCACCAATGGGCTCTTTTGGCCTCTCAGCTGAGATACTAAGTACAGCTGGGGTACTAAGCCTCAGCTGCTCTGTGCAATTCCTTCATGCCTTCAAATCCAGTACCATGTAGGAGACTAAAACATTATCCAGTCCTGTTTCTAGTCTGAGATGGAGTCTCAGGCTCCCTCTGAACCATAGGTTCTATATTTTGACCCTGAGGAAATACTTCCTAGAAGATTTCACCTCAATTATACTTGTCTCTTGTTAGTCACAGCTGATTTTCAGGCCCAGCGGACCAACACTGATTGATCCAGTAAAACAAAGGTTTTACTTCAGAGATCATAGTCTTTTCTTAATCACAGCTGATTCTTCATCACTAGCTGACCAGAAACCATAGATTCTTAATTCAAAATATCAAACAGTTCAGATAGTCTTTGCTTCCCTTGAAACTTCACAAACTAGGCTTCCATTGTCTATACCTCTTATAGCATTATTTCCAAGTTCCTAAAGAACAGCTCATTTAGCTCAAAACATTCAATGGCTTTTCCACTCCAAAGCTCCCCAAACTTCCACACTTTTCCCCACAACTGAGTCATGTCTTGTACAGCAATACCCCACTTCTGGTACCGATTTTGAAAAGTTATCAGGGCTCCCTATGACTGTAAAAAGTGTGAGAAGTGATTCTTGGCTGGAATTTAGAGATGTGTTGAAGGGACTGGATTCTTTCTGAGCTATTTGTAAAAATGACTTCTGTAAAATGATATAATCTGGACTAATGACTCAATTAACACCTGCAAAGCCATGTGCTCTTGTGTCTTGTGACCCGGGCAGCTGGTTTCATTTCCTTGGCAGCCTCAATTTGGTACTTCACCTAAAATGATATTGAATGAATGTGGGTATATATGAAAATTAACATATGAAAACACTGAAAGACAGTGTACCCATCTTCATTGCACACAATGAAGATGGGTAGGAAGACTGACCTTAGGTTGAAGAGATATTCCAAGAGCTAGTGATGAAAGTCCCCATTAAGATAAGGTTGAAGCCAACCCTGGACTTCCCCAATTGAAGCTGGAGAGACAATTTTGAATAAGATCACAGGTGGGGCCTGAGTTAAGAACATAGTTTCAGGGACAAAGTTTCAACAGCATAATTCTAAGAGCTATCAGGGGGAAATGAGTGCCCTCCAAGTTCAGGCCCACTCTTAAAAAGTAAATTTAAGAGCAAGGCTTTTTTTGTTCAGGTAATTATAATGTAGGCATAGTAACACTGTAGCTACTAAATTTGGATCAGGATGTAACGTGACTATGGACATCATGTAAGCATGTCTAAATGATGGGTCAAAAGTTCTCCTTAAAAAAGTTCTCTCTGGGCTGGAGAGATAGCCTAGCAGTTAAGAGCACCGACTGCTCTTGCAGAGGACCTGGGTTCGATCCCCAGCACCCACATGGTGGTTGAAAACCATCTGTAACTCCAATTCCAGGAGAACTCCAGTTCCAGGGGAATCCGAGACCCTTTTCTGATCTCTGTTGCATTGCAGGACACAGGTGCACAAACCTGCATGCAGACAGTACACTCATACACATAAATAAATAAATAAATAAATAAATAAATAAATAAATAAATAAAAGTTCTCTCAGTTTTTAATAAATGCTTCAGGTTGATTAGGATAAACAAGCACTATCTCTTTTTTCCTGTCTTTCCACATTTGAGAAACTTTTTCAGATCTTTGGTGGATACCTTTGTGGATAAATAATTATCAAGTGAAGTTCAATATCAAGCACAGCTGTTTGACATGAGCACTCATCAAGGCAGGTGTGTGTGTGTGTGTGTGTGTGTGTGTGTGTGTGTGTGTGTGTTTGTTTGTTAGTTCTCTGGGATGATATTTGATGATTTTTTTTATCAGACTGTTTGGATACCTGGGATCAGTGGTTCTTTTTGTTGATCAGCAGAATTCCACCCATCTAACTAAGCTTTTTCTGGGTTTCCCCAAATAAGGTTGGAAGACTGACCTGTCTCAAATCAGTTGTATGAAATTTAGCCACCTAATAAAATTTTTTCTTGTACTTTGGATTAGTGTCCTGGTGACCTCCTAGAAGTTTCTCAATATTTTGTTATGAGGAGTGTTTGCAAGCCCTAAAGGCTGTTGTCTTTCTTGAAGGAAACACTCTGGGAGGCTGAACTTGTACAGTCCCACTGATGTCACATAAAAGTAGATATTAAAAGGTAGTTGGAGTCCTTAAATGTGTGTGCGTGTGGATTCTTGTAGTTTTAAGTAAAATCAATGCATGATTTTTATGCAGTTCCATTTTGTTAAGCTGACAGTTCAATGCTCTCGTCTTTCCTTTCATTGTCACTTAGTACTCTGTTCTTAGTTTTTCCCATATACCCCACAATATCTACTTGTGAAACTCTGTGTTAGGTACTTAAAAAAATTCTGTAGTTCACTAGCTTTATCTGAAAAACTGGAGCAAACATTACCCAGTTGAGTATTATCGGGAAAACCAGATGATTTAATGTATGTAAGATGCTTGGAACAATGCTTTGCACAAAATTTATGCTCAATAAATAGACTTTCATTTTAAAATCATTTTTTTGTTGTAATTGAAAATTCTTTTCATATTCCTTGAGATCCTAGTCCTCCTCCTCCTCCTCCTTCTTTTCTGTGACTATAGCTAAGACTGGATGAAAGATCTATGGGAGATGAGTGTCCTGATCCAGAGAGTGGGCAGGGCATTGGCTAAGGAGGTACTTGAAGGTAGATATGGAAGGCCACTGGTGGGCTGGGAGCAGCTGATTGTCAGCTCACTGAAGGGAGAATCTAGAAGTGAAATGCAGGAGGATATAGCCCAGGGTATTTACAGGACAGACTGATAAACAGAAGCCAAGAGGAGCCTTGGATAAAGGCAGCTCTCCTCTGTTTTGGCTCACAGATTCTGCAAGACCTCCTGGCCCCTCTCAACATGTGTTGCCTCCAGTGCCCTACCAGATTTAAGGTCAGTTATTCTTAAGCACTTTCTTGCAAAGATTCAGTTGTCTGGTAGCCTTTACTGTATTATTTTTCTCATATTATTTCTAAGTAACTCACTCATGATCCAGAGTTCTCTCTTAAATTGATTTAGTAATTACGAATTTTTCAATGTTGACTTTTATTAAATTCTAATCTATCACTAATTAACATTCACAAATTAATCACTATCTGGGCTAAATAAAAATGCTGTAGCTTCAAAATGCCTATTAACATGTGTGAGTCACTTTGATTTGTTACTATGTCAAAATATCAGAGAAAACAAGGGAGTAAGGAGTCAGAAGTTTCAGTCCATAGTTGTCAGGTTCCATTGCTTTAGGCCTAAGTGAGGTACAGTGTCATGGCAGAGAGAGTGTTAGGGAGGAGACTTGCTCATCTTCTGGTGTGTGTGTGTGTGTGTGTGTGTGTGTGTGAGAGAGAGAGAGAGAGAGAGAGAGAGAGAGAGAGCTCTAGTGACCTACTTCTTCCAGTCCAGCTGTGCCTCCTAGTATCTACCACCTCCCAATAATGTTATTAAATTATGACACCATCAATGGGTTAATCCACTGAAGGGCTTTAAACTTCTATGATCCCATCACTTCTGAAAGGCCTATGAGCTGTCAGCCAAGCGTATAATACTTGAGCGTTTAGAGGGAGGGGACTTCATACTTAGACCACAATAAATAGTGAGTATCACATGTTATTATAACTTAGAATTCTGTTGGCAGTTTTAAGCATAGTTTTACAATTTTTTTTTACTTTATTCAATAAAAAGAAAGGTATTCCAAATTACAGTCCATATGCATGGACATATATGTCTGTGTACATTCATATATACATGTTTATGTATAAAGTAAGCAAAAGTCTCACAAAACAAAGCTTTACTGTAAAAGAGGTACATTGACATGTTTTATATCATTCTATTTTGTTGAAAGTAGGTGATGGTAACTCACTAACCACACAACCTACAGGTTTTTTTTTTTCATTTTATTTATTTTTTTAAATAATTTATTTTATTTTATATTATTCTAAAATATGGATATATACCCTCCACACATAAGTCAAAATTACAAATTCTGAAAACAAATTATAGGTTGTTCTTAAACACATTTAGAGATTCACATTTTAACAATAAATTTGCATGCAGATATAAAGACGTGTAACTTTACATTCTTTTTTTTTTTTTTTAGACTACGACTACATATCTTCCATCCATATATGGTAATTACAATG